>JADNSB010000009.1:0-315976 GCA_019695575.1 Angomonas ambiguus | reverse complement strand
CACTTGTCAACAGTAAAATTTTTATTTTTTATTTTAGTTTGACTTGGAAATAGTTGAAAATAATTATTTTTTTTTGTTCTTAAAGTAAAGCTGTAAAGATTTAGCAGTTAAACATGGTTCTTAATGAAGTCAAGAAGATCATTTAAAAAAAAGTATAAACAGGCAGTAAGGGTATTATTTTTTTTGGATGTAAAAAAATAAACTTTAGGTCTATTAGGTCTAAATATGTCACAATTGTAAAAATTAAATATAATCTACATACATGTTTGTAAAGCTATCTATCACGAAATAGATTTGTTATCTTACAATTTTGTGTGAATTAGCACGCAATCAAAGTATACACAACTGTAAATTTATTGATTTATTTGTTGCTGTTTTTTTTTTTTTTTTGTTTGTTTTTTTGTTTGCTGTTGAACCCAAACAATTGTACCTATTTACCATTGAATCACAGAAGACGAAGCGACGGTGAAACTAACACGAACTTGAGAACGTAAGATGTCTCATCATTCAGGAATGCAAGAAAAAAATTTGCTGAACAAACTAGTACACATACGCTAAAAGCAAACAAAAAAAAAAGGATTAATTAAATAATTTCTTTGATTTAGATGCTATGTGTAAAACCTAACATAATTGAAAGAAAAAAAAGGTAAGCAAACGGAAAAGAAAAAAAGGGAAAAAAATACCAGTAAAAACAGGTTAAAACCGTTATAGTAAAAATAACAATAGTAATTGTAATAATAAGTAAAGCGTAACTGTAACACATACAAGTGTAGTGCAAAAAGAAAAAAAAAACAGCAGTATAATTAACTATCTTATTTTACACCTTCTGAATGTGTTTCTCAGAAGGAAAATGGAAATGGAAATAGGAATTAAAAGAAACAAATATTTGAGATCATTTCCCTTGTCATTATCGCCTGCATGATCACGAAGTGGATTAATTTCTTTTCTAGAATAGGTTCCTAAAAAATCTTCAACCGCTTTACTAAAATTAAAATCCTTTTCCAGTATTTTTTTTTTTTCTAACACTCCTCTTTCAGATAATACTAATAACGCACATGGAAATCTCGTAACCGACCTATCGATTTGTGTAATATTGGGTAAACAATGATTAAATACTGTATTCATCGTAAGCAAACGTTGTTTACTTAAATTTTCGGCGGAACTGGTAATTAATTCCGTTAATGGGGAGTTATATAGTACAATAACCAAATTTGAAAAAGAGTATTTAGTTGTCTCTAATAACCCTTGCAGGAAAGCCAGAGTAGCTACTGGATATTTACTGTTTAATTCTATAATGTTATAATCAACGACACCCATGCCTAAATCAATTGTATCAAAATTTAATATTTTAAATCTTTCCTTATTAACGACTAGCTCGTCTGATAAAGGTTCGCACTGGTACTCCGGTAGTCTACAGAGGGTGTTTTTTGTTTCTTGTGTAAGTAAACCATATACCACCTTATTTAAAAGGTTATTCGCACTCTTATTGGTATAAAAGCCGTGTGTTTGTAGATAACTCTTCATCGTCTTAACATTTGAAGTATTACCCAAAGGAATAACGCCCATACGGGCACTATACCCAGCTTCTTGAAAGTAGCTTTTACATATTAACGGAGAAACACACGATTCCACATCACACATTTGTAGAAAACGATGAGGACCTCCAAATAAAAATTCACGGTCGTATAACGTTTTGTAAACTCGACTTATGGAAATGTTACCACTATTGTTCCTCATTGCGGAAAAAAAAGTATTTACTGCGTGGGTTGAGTCGAAGACTCCAGCGATACTCAAAACAGGAATTGAGAGACATTTTTGGCACCCGGGAACCGACTGTAAATACGAAAACATTTGTTTACTTGTTTCTCCATTTCCGTGATAGGACATACACCATGAAAGCGAAATAAAGAAAGCAGCTACACAAATCAACATATTTCCTAAATTAAATGTTCGTTTTACTTCGACATTTTGGCAGCCATTCATATTTTATTTTATTTATTGTTTCTGTATTTTATATTTTAGGAAGCTAGAAACAATAATAATGAAAAAGCTATTAGATATTAAAACTAGCTTGTTACAAAAAAGGAAAAGAAAAAAAAAGAGAGAAAATAATTAATTATAGAAACACAAACCTAAAGCAATGGTATTCGATTTGCGAATTAAACCTAGTAGCATTTATCGTAACAAGAAAAAAAATTGATTTAATTTTTTCTTTTCAGAATAATTAAAAACAGTTAATAAAATATTTTTGTTAGAAACAATAATAATAGCAGAAATATCACTGACAGTAATAATAGTAATATTATTTTGTTAATACAATAGTTCCGTAGTTATGTGATAATTTTTTTATATATATATATACATTTACAAATACCGAAATAAATCTTTGCTGTTTTAATCTTCCGTATTTACGAAAATATATTTGCTTTTGTTTTCAGAATACATATCTTTCAGGTTTATTAGTCAGAATTAGTAAAATTAAACAGAAGGCTAATTTTTACGGTAACAATTGCAGATTTTTGTTATAGAACTCTACAGTTTTTACATTTATTATCCAATGTTAGATATAAAGGCATTTTTTCAACTGTTAAACCAAACTTCACTTTTCTCTTCTAAGAGAAGGTGGTAAATTTTTGCTAGTACAGTAAAACCCAAGAAAATTAAAAAAAAAAGTAAACAAACACACAAGATTTCCTTCTTTATTTTTATTTTTGCCAAGTCAAATTAATTTAGCCGTTTTCTCTTAACATTTAAAGTTTATATACCACCACATTTGGTTGATAAATAGTTAGGAATCACTCTTTTATTTTAAATTGCTCAAATTTTCGGCGATAATTAATTTATATGAGAAAAATCATACTATTGTTATTATAATTCGTTCGTTTGCATTTCTTTTTGATAATTTCAGACTGTTTATACAAACTCGATGGATGGTAAATAAGAATTTTAAAAGAAAGTAAGCGACAGTACATTTTATTACAAATTCAAATCAATTGACAGTGATGCATTAGTAAATTTAGTGGAATAATTTAATAATTCTCATTTCCGTTTACTAAACCGCTAAATTAGTTGTACGCCATTATAATATCTATGTATTTTATTTAGTAATTGAGTTTTAAAAAATATAAGTATATTTAACAGTCACAGCAGGTTATTTATTACTCATTATGTTAATTATTTAACAAGTACAAAATCCAACGTTTAAAGTTTCGTACCATCGTGGAACTTTCTTTGCAATAATAAATAATATTATTCTAAAATGATGAAAAATATATTGGTATTTATCTTTTTTAAGTTTACCCCCTCTTTTAATACGAAAAACAATGCTCTATTTAAGAGTATTTTTCAGTATTGGGGTTTAAAGTGTTAACTTTTTTTAAACTCTTATAAAATTGGTTGTTGTTTTTAAGCTGTTTTTCTCAAAATGGTTAAAATACTGTTATTTAACGAATAATCAGTGCGATGATGTTACCGTTCCTTCTTTCAAGTTAAATTATTTTACAACAATAATG
The DNA here is from genome assembly GCA_019695575.1 of Angomonas ambiguus. NCBI lineage: Eukaryota > Euglenozoa > Kinetoplastea > Trypanosomatida > Trypanosomatidae > Angomonas > Angomonas ambiguus. The sequence continues at coordinate 312,464 of JADNSB010000009.1, read as the reverse complement.
TAAATGTACTCTTTTGTAATCCGGTATTTTGATTAAACTTTTTTTTTTTCTTTAGTCTCGATACCTTAAATTTGAGTCGTAAAGGTGTCCAACACAATAAACATTTCCAGAGTCTACCCTGGAAGCCCATGGGTGTGCCTCGTTAACATGATATTTAAATACTAGTTACAATTCAAAAAAGAATTAACCGTATAAGGCGCTTTGCGTTTAATTTGTTTCCAGCAAACCTTTTCCCGAGGGTTATCCGAAAGAAGTGCGGCCCCGTTGACTATATTGTTCGAAGCTCAGCTTAACGGAACGTGCCGGTTGGGGCAGTTGCCAGCAGCTGGGCGCTGCGCTGGTGGGGAAACGGGGTGAGCGTCTTGGTCCCGTCTGCCCCTGCGTTTACTGGCTGGGACTGGCCGTCCTATCCCTTTCCCCCTTTACTTAGGGCTCATTCTCATGGAGGCTTTCTTCTTTACTCAAAAGAAAACGAGAAGGTTGGCTTGAACCAAACTTCTCACGTACTTTGTGAGGTAAGGGACCGTCTTCCCCTTGACGCCATAGAGGGAAAGGGTTTGTCTTTCAACGCCTACCTATGGCCCTACCTGCTCACCGGAGTACTTAGGCCCCTCCTTCTGCCTACATGCCTATGGAGGGGATGGAGGTTTTTGGGACCCCCTCTTGAGAGTATATGCCTTTTTGACCACGGTAGGGTGGGGGAGTGCGGTTTTCCTCTTTACGGGGTTGGGCATAGAGGGCGACTTGGTGGGGCTTTTGGAAGAGTGGGGGAAGGGGGGAAAGTGTGTTTTTCAAGCCTCTATTGTACCTTTGGCGGTCGTCAACGGCACTGTCACGTGAGGGAAGCGCTTAATTGAACAGCAGGGGGAACAAAACATGGAAATAGAGAAAACATTAAGGGAGCAGGGGGAGATTAATTAAGCGTACTGTTGTGAGTTTCGTAAAATTGGATGGTTTTGACGAGTTCAGTTTCGTTGAAGCAGAGGGAATGGGTGTTCTTGAGGTACTTTTGTTGGTTCCCTCCGTGAGGTCTGGTGAGAAGGTCCGTCGCCATTGTGTGAACTTCTTTAACGTAGCGGTAAAACGCAGCGTCAAAGAGACCTTCCGTGGTCAATTCTGGGTCACAGGCGGGATGGCTCGGGGGTGGCATCAACGTCGTGCGCACTTGAAAAAAGTGAAACAGGTACTCCAGAGATTCCTTGGTTTCAGTGTAGAGCGGAGATGTGTGTTGGGTGGACAGGAATTGCGTTGTTTCAGGGACTACCTGACAGTAGAGATACAAAAGGGTCTTCAAGGGGAGCCGTTGCGGCAGCATCTCTCGTGGGATGGTCCACCAATCCGTCTGCGCGGAGGACAGTTGACGAGGGGTTTGAAGTTTCGCCTCTACCCTTGACAGACCGTCTGCAATACGATTTAGTCTATCGGACACCGTCTTTTGTAGTTCACGGGTGGCCGACACGAACCAGGTTTCAATCATGTCATCCCAGAGACGGAGGAGAGAAAGCTGCAGGGTGCTTATCACCGCGCGGCGCTGTTCGGCCTGGAGGGAGGAGTACAGGTGAGTGACATGAGCTGCCATGGGAAGCGCCGAGCTGTTCTCCAAAGTCTGTGAACTGGCGTGGAGGGAACGACAACACTGTTTGTTTTTCCGTGTGAGAGACGCGGTGTGTAGTTGAAGCGCTCCTAATCCATCCCGTAATGTGTCGTGTCGCACCGGGGTGTCTGCTGGGTCAGAATACATCAATACCCTGTGGGTTCAAGTATTTTTCCAAAGTGTCTTTATAAAAAAAAAAAAAGAGGAAGATGAACAGTAGTGGGGTCATGAGGGGGCAGACGGTTTGAAGTAACTACAAAAATAACAAGACAATAAACGTGGACCGTAGTGGTTTAGGAAAATGAATAAATGAAAAAAGAAAACAACAAATCAGGTGTTTGAACTCTGCGTCTACTTCTTGCCAGCCTTGCGCTCCGCCACCTCGGCACGGATGGCTTTACCCTTGGCAGAGCGGTCCTCACGCTTGGCGCGAACCTCCTTGATGTAGGAGAGCTCGGTACCAACGTAGGCACGTTCCACGCGCACGGTGCGGGCAGCACGGCGGCGGCCAACGCGGTCGGTCGTCGTCTTACGGTGGATACGGCGGTACGCGCGGGTCCAGGGGATGAATTGGGCATTCTTCTTGCGCATAAACATGGCGAAGCACTTGTGGCGGTTGAAGGTCAGGACGGGCTTCGTGGACTGGTACGCGAAAGGCACGTAGCGGCGGCCGTGGCCGGGGTGCACGGCGAAGTGGGAGAATTCGCACTCTACAGTACGCATGATGAGGTTCTTTACAAAAAAGAAATATAAGAAAAGGTAAAAGAAAAGAGAGAGAGAGAAGTAGTAGTGGGATACTTCAAAAAAAGTTTTGATAATAACAATAATGACAAAACGACACCACAGTGAAGAAGTGCTAATGGGTAGAACAAAAACCGAAAGAGTTAGTTTAATAATTCTATGGAATCATGATGATCTATGGTAAATATTATTGACGTCATTATTAGAAAAAGGTCTTTAGTAGATTCACGTATCCGAAAGTGTAGGCTCGGGCACGCGTGGTTCTGGTTTCTTGCGGTTCCTCAAGTGTTTCAAGATACCACACTACACTTTTCAGCGACTTTAGGAGCGCTGCTTCCCTCTCCCCACGAGGCTCCATAGTTTCTAGAAACTGCGAGAGGTACTCCTGTGGTATCTCACCCCAGGATTTCTGCCCGTTGCCCTCCTCGGTCTTATCCTTCTCTTCCGTCTCTCCCTCGGCATCATCCAACAGGATACTGACGGGGTAGGACTCCTTCTTTAATACGTCTGGCATAGGCGGGAGGGGAAATGGCTGAGTCGCGTCGGTGGTCTGAACGTGGATGTTTCTCTCTAGAGGGAAGCGCCAGTACAGCCGGCGGTACCGGTCGCTTCCCAATGGTTGAATGATAGTGCCGTCCCCTTCGTCACTGGACTTGTGGTACTCGATAAACGCTTCCTTTACGTCCTTCTCTACTTTAGCAATGATAGCGTCGCGTTCCGCGATGGCGTCTGCGTCTTCCTCCGTAATACCTTTACTGTTTAGCTTGAAGAAGGCTTTGAGTTCCTTTCCGGCCTCCTCTCGTATGCTAGCTATTTTCTTGTCCAAAAGAGCCGCTTTTTCATCCCTGCTCTTCAGAATGCGGTCGGCTTCCTCGTGGACCACGTCACTCGCGAGGGCCTCCTGGATACAGTAGGTAAGGAGATTAAGGCGGTCTTCGACGTTAAGGTTTCCCCAGCTCGCCAAATTGCGCAGTTCTTCAACCCGTCCCATCGTCTCTTTTAGTTCATCCTCGAAACCCCTCGGTTTTGATTCTTCCGCTTCCCCTTCCGTTGGTTTTTCCTCTTCCTGTTCCTGCTTTTCTTCCTTCTTCTGAGTCGCATCTTCTTCTTCCACCTTCTTTTCATTTTCTTGCTTCTCTTCCTCTTCTTCTTCCTCTTCTTCAGAAGAGTCATCCGATGATGTCGAGGACGACGACGAAGAAGAGTATTCCTCTGACGACGTTTCCTTCACCTTTCTTTGTACTGTTCTCTTTTTCTTGTTACCACTCGCCGTGGCCACAAATTCCTTGAGGCTTTCAAACCACGTTCGTCCCCTCAAGTTGATTTTCGGAGTATTGGGGGAACTAATACGGACGTGGTCGACCGTGACCTCCAAGAGGCAGGAGGTGATCTCTTCCATTAAGCCATTCTTGGTTTCGTCTTCCAATAGAATTCCCTTCAGAAACGTCGCGAAAGGCATAGGGCTAAGTTTAAAGGCGTGAGGGACAGAGGTAAGCATGCTCCACACGTGGAGGGCCTGTTCAAACAATTGAGGGCTACCCAGCGGACACGTCTCGTCGTACTGGACGAAACCAAGCTCTTTTGGATCCTTTACGTTGTCGTCTTCGATAGGGACAACGTCGTTTGTTTCGTAGATGATCTGCTGAAGCCGTTGCTGTTCCTCTTCTACAGCACGGGCAATTTGCTCTTTGAGCTGCACCTTTTCCAATATTTTACGTTGAGCCTCCTCCCGTTTCGCTTTCGCCGCCGCCCGTTCCGCATTTTTCTTCTCCACTTCCTCTGGTGTGGGTTCATGAAAGGGCTCTGTCTCGTATCCTTCAATTTTGTTAATGACACTCAGACAGGCGTGGGCAATGGGGTGAAGAAGGTCTTCGTCAAAGTTGATACGACACTCTTCGTCGTTCCGAAACGTTTGATCTGCCTTTGCGATTGCCGTTGCAATGGGGAGGAGCGAAACCTCATGAAACGGCTCCGGTGGGGATTTATCCTCCTTCTCTTCAAACAGTTGTCTCTCCTTATCAATGACCTCCTGTAGACCTGCAATCCGCTTCGTGAGTTCATCGAATATGGAGGCCAACTCGTTATACCGGTTCGCGTAGACGAGGGCAAGCAGTTGAATGAGGTTCTCCAGACCAGACACCACTTTTTTCTCGGCATTCGAAAGTGCGCGGAGACGACCCGCAAAAAGGGCAGAGATGGACGATTTTTTGGTCGACATTTTTCTCTCCCGCTTCACCTTTTTGACCTCCGTCCCGCTGGCGTCTGCCTCTTTTTTGGAGACAGATTTCCTAGATCGACTGCGTTTCTTTGGACCTTCCACATCAGCGCCCTCCACTGCTGTATTATTCACCGAAGGCGAGGCGGATCGTTTTTGGGGAGGAGGAGCTGTTTTTTTCAGCATTTCCACCTTTTCACCCGCTTCCTTAAACCGTTGTCGGTACTCCTTTTCCAAGTTCTTGAAGAACGCCTCGACATCTGAAAGTACCGCAATGAGGTTGACGTCCTTTGGGTTTTTGGCAGCTTCACAAATACTGTCTGCTTCCTCACTACCCGCCTCTCCGTAAAGAGAGAGACACTGGAGCAGGGCGTCGAAGTTTACTGCAAAGCTGGCGAGAGAAGCATCTCTGGCCTGCAGGGGTAGATAGGAGATCAACGCCGTCAGATACACCGTTGCAAAGTGAAGAAGACACACAGAGTATTTTTCCTTGTCTTGTGGATGGCTGTCTACGTACTCGAGGGACTGCAACAGGGCCTCTTCTGCGGATTCAATATTGTAGGGGAGCAGTTTCTCTGGGGGTAAACTGTTAAAGGTTAAAACCGTTTCGCTGCCATTCCCGGTCTGACTCCGAAAGATCTGAAACGCACTTCGCGCCGTTATCATACGGAAACTTTGTTGAGTTGAACTTTTTCTTTTTTTCTTTCTTTTTTGACACAGTTGTTCAAAATAGTCGTGGCACTTAAAAAAGTTTGAGGGAAGAAAGGTGTTCACAAACAATATTGTTTTCACGTTCATAACAAATACAACACAACAACAATAGTAATGATAATAATAAAAATAAAACTAATGTGGAAACAATGTTAATATTAATATACACTTGTGTGGGTTATAATAGTTCGGGTAGGAGTCCTTCACTTTTCAGCAGTTTGACGTTGAGCTTTGGGTTCTTTTGCGGAGCCGACGACGAGAAAGGTGTGGACCGCAGTAAAGTGGTTGTCGCCTCCTCTCCGATAGGGTGTTGGTTAAAAGTGACTGGGGATCGGAGGATATTTCTGGTCTGATCACTAGGTAATACTTTGACTGGTGAAGAATCGAGTGGTGGGGAGGTGGAGAAATCCTTTGGTGGCTGCACCACCGAAGGCGACCAGTCGTCTCCCTTGGAGGACCCGCCTCTGGGAATGGGGGTCCGAACACGGGAAAGAATAAGATTCTTGTTATGGGTTCCCTTCGTGGTGCTCGCCGTGTCCGCCCCAATCGGCTCCGTCTTTATAAAGTGAAGTTGCTTTTCTCGCGATACCCGTAGCACCGCATCCAGTACCACCTCCACGTGATGCATGAAAAAGACGTGAGCCAGCTCCTCCATCACATGCTCCACAATATCGCGAAGACTGTGCGACGCCCGAGAGAAGGGCAACAAGTACTCCTCCGTCCCAAAATCTTGAACGGTGGAAAACAAATAAAATTGTAACTCCCCAAACAAAGTCTCCACCACGTCACTTTTAAATTTGCTCACCACCTTTTCACTTTTAACGAGGTGCTGAAGCTCCAGGTAATCGTAGGTGCGGGCAAGGCCTTCGTTTCCGTCCATCACAAACTGGAAATACCCCAACCGACCACGTATTCCACCCTCACTCGGCGGGAAACAACACGAAAGACGATCATTTAGAAGGTATTTGACAACGTTATCGCCGATGAATTCAAGGCGCTCAAACTCCCAGGTACGTCCGGCAGAACTAATATCGGACGTCAATAAACTGAACGTGTCCACGAGTACTTTTCGCTCCACTAAGAAGCGAAGCAAGTATTGTACTCTCCTCTTTCTTTGGTGGGAATCCATATGACTAAGAGATCGAATTCGATTGAAGTGGGTGGATGTGTGAAGACGGTACCACAGTCTTTCGACAATTTCCTCCGGTTTACCACAGTGCGCTCGAAGTAGCTCAATCGCCATCGCCTCCCTCCCAGCGTGGGGCACCCCTCCCTTGTGACTGTTCCACTGAAGGAACGTTTCATTACACAGTTTACACCGACGGGAGTCAAAATCCGCAAAGAGATCCATCATGGTTTTAAAGGGGACGTCGACGGAGAGGGAGGGGACGCCCCTTCCATCGGCCATGTCCCTCCGGAAGATGGGGATGTCTCGATACGGGTCGTCTGGGGTGTGAGGAAACGTGCTGTACAGTGGCAAATGATCAAAAGAGCTAATGGCTGGCCTTTTCTCACTCAATTGCATTTTGAGGCTCTTTATGCTCACTTTTGGTTTCACGGAAGAGGTGCCTCGGTGATGCGTGTTGAAGTTGTAGTACTCCACACTGTCCTCGTCAGTTTCCGTTGAGTTGGATTCGACCGAATTGGACAGCGACGACGCCAGTATCTTACACAGCAAGGGGGTGGGTCTCATTGAGAGGGGGAGGTCCTAGTGAGCAGCTTTCCGTCTGAGAGAGAGAGGGAGAGAGAAATGAAGATAAGGAATCGACAGACAACACAGGCAGACAACAGTTTAAAAAAAAAAAAAACCAACTGGTTGGGAGTATTCATATAGTGTAAAATACATCCGTTGGGTGGCGTTACTTTTTCTTTCCCGCCTTTGACATTGGTTTACTGCCTCCGTTCACCTCTTTTACTTGGGCCTCTATTTCAGCCAGTTTCTCTTCAATCTGATCCAACCGTTCCAGCGATTTCCCCTCTACCGCCTTTTTAATACTTTCTAACTGCTCCTTGACCCCGTCCGAGTAGTCTCCGTTCTGCAGACCAATTTGACGCCTTCTAGCTTCCTCTAGGGCTTCCGATTCCTTGAGCTGGGCCGTCATACGCGCCTCCTCCTTACCACGCTCCCTTTCCTCCACCTTGGAGCGCCACTCGGCCTCTGGGATGGCGGTGGAGAGAGCTGGTAGGGTGGGAGGGGTCTCTGTGATGTTCTCCAGGGTAAACGATTTCACCGTCAGTGTCTGCGGTTTCACAAAGACATAAACGTACATTTTATAATGGCGGTAGTAAGTGGCTAACATATAGTCGTCGATATCTTGAACGTCTTTCACGTCAAATATGGCGGCACAGAAAGGGGGTCGGGGAACACTGTGTTGAACAATGAGAGTTCTGAGGTAGTCGTACGAGGCGACTCGGCTGAGGCGCTTCTCCATACTGACTAGATGTAACTGACGAACGATAGAGAACAGAGTGCTGGTTTTTTCGGCGGATAGTTGGTGCGTCTTGGCGAACAGAATAAGATGCGCAAAGAGATCTGTGATAATGTTTACACCACTTTCTTTATACCCATCTAGAGACAGCATCTTTCCCCCCGTTTGCTCATTAATTTTGGTGAGCACTTTTCGGATAGAGGGAACGTCTACAGCAGCGAGACACTGGTGTGCCATTTCCGAATCTAATTCTTTCCATGTTAATGTGGATGTCATAATTCCTTTACACTCTCACTAATTATTTTTTATGTTTCTATTTTTTGTTTTTCCTTCCTTCCTTTTCCAATTTTGAAAGATATAATTTTTTTTTTTTCCCCACTGAAAGAGATTACAAAATAAAAAAAAAAAGGAGGAACGGAGTAATGGTTAGATTTATTCACACTTTGTAATAGTTTATCATTATTTAATCATAGACCTTCTTCTTCAACCCACGATGAACTTTAAATGGTTAATAATATTACAACACGCATACACGTACGTATCAATGTTTCACTTTTCATTCTTGATACTTTCGATGGGGTGCATTCTTTTTGATCATATCTTTGGTCATGGCTCTCAGGAAATATCGGCGTGCCTTTGAAACGAGTTCGTGGATGGAATCCACCTTTTGTTTCCCCTTAGCGGATTGCACCAGGTCAAACCGTTTCTCTATTCTCGGAAAAGACTTTGGTATCTCGTCTTTATCCCCCTCGTCCGGTTGGATAGGAACCCCAATGACTCGCTGTACCTCGTCAAAGCACTTGGTGGCCGCCTCTCGCTGACCCCCAATCGCACAACCCCTCAGCTGCGCAGTGAGAAAGGAAAGATAGGAAAGTACACTGTCCAACTCCGCCTCCTCTACGGGGGTCGCCGTCGCCAGCCGTTGCTGGAGCGCGAGACACTGGGGTAGTCGGCTGGTTTCCTCCGCGACTTCCAGTGCCTTCTTCCACCGACGGGACTGGAGAAGCATTTCCATCAACAGCAGGGAGGCCTCCAGGTCCCACTCCGTGTGCTGCACATCGCGTAGACGTAGTCCAGTGTTACTGAGGTTGCAGTCGGCGCGACGCAAGATCCGTAGAAGACTGTGGGCCACCGGAAGGGGATAGGGATTGATAGTGTCCTCATGGGAAGCAAAGTCGCCGTACACTTCGGTGATCGCTTTTAGTGCCGCCTTCCAGTCCCGGTGGGCCTCCGCCGCGGTGCGTAACAGTACTTCCTCCTTCTTTCTATCCTCCTCTACCGCCTCCTTGTTGGAACGCTCCGCCTTCAACAACTTTACGCTCTTCTCAAGCGCAGAGCTGTCTTTTAGAATAGAGAGAGCCCTCACATTCTCCTGCACCCATTTTGTTCTTTCCCTCTCCTGGGCCGTGTACTTGGAGGACCAGGTCCGACGCCACTGCCTCCCAATATCCCGTCGCCCCACCGTCATGCTGTACTGTAAAAGAAACGGGAGCATCTTTTCTAGTACGCTTCTTTCATGGAGGTCGATACGTTTGACCTCCGTCAGGCGGGCCGTGTGGTCGACGGCACCCCAGTACACATCCACCGCCCTCAGCCACATGTGATTACGCTCAACGGAATGGGTAAGGAGGGAGAGATTAGGAGCCTCTTCCTCACCGGTTTGCAGAAAGTGGTTGAAAAACTCTACCGAAAAGGTATCTTTGGCGACGCAAAAGTCGTGGAACAGGAGGTGGAACAAGTACATTCGCTCCGAGAGACCCTTTCCCTTCAAGAGGTCCGAAATTTTCTCTTCCAATTCATCAAGACGGTATTCTAATAGCATCGGATAGACTTGTTCTCTCAACGCTACCCGCTTCTCTAACGAAAGTTCAGAGCGGAGGTCCACCGGCCGACGTGGCGCTCCATGGGTTTTACGTTTGGGATTAAAACACTTGGTAGCCCATTGCCACTCCTTCAGTGGTAGCGCCGCTCGCACCTGTCGGCCGAGGGCGCTGTCCATACTGAAGCACTGCTGAAGCGCGCGACGGTTACCGCCGACACTTCGGCAGTGTATTGCGGGGTAGCTATTTACCTTGTTTTTATCCATCACTTGCTCGACACAAGGGGAGGAAAAAAACTGCTCGAGGGTGTAGAGTATTCTTGTCAGTAGAATGACACATTCCACCGCGCGAGTTGCGGTGGCGTTTTTGAAGGACTTTTGGTGAGGGGAAGAAAAGGGAAAGAACGACGGCAGCCCTCGAAACAGAGAGAGGACTGCTTTTCTGTATTTCGCCAGCGCCAGAACCGTAGTGCAACTGGACTCAGAAGCCGGTGGGAGGTGATCAAGAGTTTTTTGGGAAAACTCCAACAGTAGTTTCACTGTGTCGGAGGAGAACTCCTTGGTCGAGATGTTTTCGGGGTGTTTGCAAATTTCATGCGCCGCTTGTAAAAAGCAGGACGCCACCTTGATTGACACGAGTGTCTTCTCGAGGGAAATCTCCGAGCGGTATAGCTCGTAGGAGACGGTGGCGATGCCGTCAGGGCCGTACAAGACGTTTTCCAGAAAAGAGTGTAGTTGCATGGAACTCTCCGCTTTATTAGATCGTCGGATCATCAGCTCGGTCGAGATGACCTGAGGTATCACGGAGCACAACAGTAGCAGCACATCCAACCACTCCGGTGGCAGCGAGGCACTAGGCACCGACGCCGCCCTCTCCACCGACACGTCTGAAACCTTTTCACCCCGACTCAAAACTTTTTCTTCTCCGGTTGCATTAGTGGCGCGGGAGGAGAGTAAAATTTGCTCCGCCTTCTTCTCCCTTTTCCACCGTTTCACTTCTACTGAGAAGTTCGACACGGCCAGTTGGGTCATCTGTGTAGCCTGCTCTGCCAATGTGAAAATGGTGGCGGTGTCCCACGAGGGAGACCCCTTTTGGTCTGTTTGAAGAAACACTTCCAACGTGGACATCATCATCACAAAGTCATCCGGCCTAGTGGACTTGACCCGACAGAGGTAGGAAAAACACAAGGCTCGCACGGCGTAGGAGGCGGCGGTTTCGGCGGTGTGGAAGGACGGAAACACCACATCGAATAGGAATCGTTCAACTTTGGCCTGTTTCTGCCATGGCTGATCCTCGACGGAGAGTTGGAGAAATAAAAGACCGTCAGCGGGGGTGATGCGGTGGTAGTTCGCCTCGATCAGGGAAACGTACTGGTAAGCGGTTTTGGAGGAGGAAAACCGCACCAAGTCCCGTATAGAGGACAACAGATGACTAGGAAGAGGAGGGGCGACGTTGTTGACTTTATGCGTCATGATGAACTGTTTTAGCGTTCTTAATGCTTCTGCAGAGTAAAATCCGCTGGAATGTTCCTTAAAGGCACCGCCGCGCTTTAGGACGGTGATCGATCGATGAGAGGGTGTAACGGCGGCGGAGGGAAGTTGGCCCAGGAGTGCGGTGGTGGAAAAAGCATGCAGAATATGCAAATGATCCACCACGGCTGTCAGTTTGAGGAGCTCCACAGCCTCTTCACTAGCTTGAATTGATTCCCCATCTACATTGGGTGAGGTTTCGCCTACTTTTTCTTCCACCTCCTCCCCAAATAAATTAATATTGCCCATCGAGGCTTCGTACAGGGCCCACCGCTTCACCCACTCCGGAGTGTCTTCCTGTGCCAGCGCCTCTACAGGGGTGAGGTCAACGGTGTTTTCTACGGGTTCCTCTTTTGTTGCTGGTGCCGCTTTTTCCCTTTCCAGTGACTCCATTTCACCTTGTCGAATCTTTGTTTTCTGTCGCGCTTGCTCCCACTCCTTCTCCCGCGACCGTCGTCGTATTTTATCCTTTTCATCTTGACGTCCTTCTTGGATCCATTTTTCAATGGTATTCGCGTTGGCCGCCGATTCATACGGGAGGCTCGTAAGGAGAAATACTAAATCATTGTGTTTCAGACTTACCCCAAGTCCTACGAGGCGTTCATACAATCTCCATGCAGCGGCCACCGCTTGGTGTTCTAGCAAACTGTGGAACACGTACCGTACTCGCAGCGAAAGTTGCTCAGAGATTTCGGATCCATAGAGGCAACTTCGTTTCACAGAGACCCACATGGCGAGAAGAACGGCCGCGTCTTCCTGGTTATTTTCAATAAATTCTATCAGCGGGTCATCTGCTTGCTCACTGTCCAGGTCCGCTGAGGCCAGAGGCGAGCGTCTAACGGACTGGGTTGGATCGGTGTCATTGTACACTACCGCCTCATCCTTTCCATTACGGGCACTAATTCTCGGTACTGCGGTCGGGGTACTAGGGCTGTTCTCGTTCGTACTGGGAGAGCCATACCTGGCCAGGACTTGATAGCGCCACAGTGGGCCCATTTTCTGCTGTAGTTGCCTCGAATGTCTACGCGATATCCCTTTCCAACCATTTTTGGTCAGAAAAGGGGACGTGGTATAGGGCGTACTAGTATCCAAGGACGGAGGTGTATCAACTATTGCTTTTGAAGAGGTGAATCGGCGTACCGAGTGACTAGAAAAGAGAGAGTGGCGCTTCACAGTGGTACTGCAGCCCCATGGCTCTAAAGGGTGGGCGCGTACGGAGCGCATTGACTAATATTTCTTTCAAAGAAGAAAAAAAAAGAGAGAGAGAGAGAGAGGAATAATGCGTTCGACACAATACCATCTTATCCCATGTTTTCGTGTATTATACCCACAGATGAGGGGAAAGATACAACTATAAAGTCAAAATGATAAAGAAACATTATACACCCGTAAAAATCCCATCATGAACCGCACTCTCACATTCGGGGTCTCTTCCGAAGACCCGTTTCCAGATCAGTAGGATCAAAGTAGTTTACCGGCGCCATGTCAAGCACCCATTGCTTATCCAGTATAGCGGAAACATGGGTCATGAACCGCTTTGTGGTGCGTCGGAGTTGGGTGAATACGACCAGACTTGGCTTCTCTTTCAACACCGCCGGTATGGAAGCCTCCTGTCCTTTGTTGTCACTCTTCTTCATCGAACCCGCCTTGAACAGAAAACTCGTCGGGTGCAGCTCCGCAAGTCGGGCGTCCAGTTCCACATTTTTCGCGTCCCCCGACTCCATCGGTCGTATGATATTGTAGGTGTGGTTGTCGAGCTCCAGCTTGGAAACATTAAAGAAAAAGCCCGACAGCAGTGCCTTGGTGATGTTGGCGGTGTTGATTAAACCGTCGTCTTCCTCTTTCACATCCAGTCCTACACGGTCAAACGTCTTCATGATTTGGTCCATGATGTCTCTCGCCCGGAGCAGTGCCCGGGGGTGCACACAATGCGTCTTGCAGAAGTTGGCCGATTGATTTCCCGATCGAAGCCAGTCCTCCATGAGTCGAATATAACCCGTCACATCGCCGTTACCAAAACTAAACAGCTGCATCTTAGCGCTATCGAGCAACTGTCGCTCCTTTGGGTCTCGTGTGTTGATGAAGACCGAGTCCAAGGATAGCACCGCCGCCGCCATGGCCATGTGCCGCCCACACTTGAGAGCGCAGGCCTTTATTAGACTCTTGGAAAGAGAAGGGTCTAAAGGGAATTCTGCCATCCGGCGACCGGTTTGGGTGAGCTGCCCATCCGCCTTCATCGCTCCTAGTAGGAAAAGGTGATCCAGCGCTCTCTCCAGCGCATCGGTGGACGGCGGGTCGAGAAAGTCAAAATGAAGCAGGTTGTGTATCCCGAGGGCTTTCAGTTGTAACACCACCGAGCTCATGGAGCACCGTCGGATCTCTGGGATCGTTTCTGGGGGAAGTTCGTTCTGAAAGGCGTAGGGCGTATAGAGACGATAACACTCCCCCGACTGGGTACGTCCGGCGCGACCTGCCCGCTGGATCGCACTGGCCTGGGAGGTGGGAACCACACGGAGTTCTTCCACCATCGCCTTGGGATTGTAAAAGTCTTGTTTGCAGAAACCACAGTCAATCACATAACGAACCCCGTCAATCGTGATGGAGGTTTCCGCAATGTTGGTCGCAATGACCACCTTTCGGGTCCCGGTGGGGGTCTTGTCGTAGATTTTGGCCTGTTCCTTTGGGGGCAGAGAGGCATACAGAGGGAGAATATGAAGGGGCCGCATCGTCGCCTTCTGCTGATTATACTTGTCGCTTAGTATTTGTGCACAGGTTTCAATATCATCCTGTCCGGGGAGAAAAATGAGAATATCCCCCGGCAGTGGTTTCTCTTCGTGTAAGTCCAACGCCGTTTGAGCTGACTCTGTGACAAAGTCAGCGACGGGTTCGTCGGTGTAGAAGGTTTCGACCGGAAATGTACGACCCTCGATGCTAAACACTGGTGCTCCGTTAAAGAAGGCGCTGAACTTATCCGCGTTGATAGTGGCACTGGCGACGATAATTTTAATTCGAGGATTTCGACGAATAACATCCCTCAAGAGGCCCAAAAGGATATCCGTGTTGAGGGATCGCTCGTGGGCTTCGTCAATCATGATGGCACCTACCGAGTCCAAGTTGGGGTCATTGGTAAACTCCTTCAACATTATACCATCCGTAACAAAGAGAATACGCGTCGTGATGCTCGTCTTTTCTTCAAAGCGCACCTTATAGCCCACCACACTACCACAACGACTGCCCGTTTCTTGGGCTACCCGCTCCGCCACACTCACGGCCGCCAGTCGTCTGGGTTGAGTACAGATCAACCTTAATTCCTCCTTTTCTTCTTGTTCTCGTTCTCCCTTTTCCCCCTTTTTATCGTCTACAGGGATGTGAAAGCCTTCTTCGTAGAGGTATTGCAGTAACTGTGTCGTCTTACCACACCCTGTCTCCCCAACAATCACCACCACTTGATTGGTACGAATTGCCTCCAACAACGCTTCCCTTTGTTGGTAGATTGGCAGCGTTTTGCGCTGTTCTTGTATCGTTTCATGGTACCGCTCCAGCATCTCTGCCTTTTCGCGGTTCAAATCGTCCACTGTTTTTTCGGCCACGTAGTCGTTCGTTTCAATTCGAGTTTTGATGTGTTCGTCACTCATGTCGACAAATCCACTAGTACCGCTGGTGTACCCCCGGGAAGGATCGTGGGTCTCCAGAGAGGAAGGGTAGAGGGGATACGGGCCCTGCTCGGAAGAAAGGGTTTCCCCTACTGCTAATTCTTGGCGACGTTGGGCGGCTTGATGCAGTCCGTCCGCCGTCTGGACTTCACGGGCACGGTCAAGGAGGTACTGAGCCTCTACCGCGCTTTCGGGGACGATGCCACTTTCAATTTCATTCAACTTTTCGTCAATCGCCCGTTTCGCCGCCTTATTGCGAATTTCAGTTTGCCGTTTTAAATACTCCGTTCGCGAAGCATTTCGGGCCTCCTTTATGTTATCTTTGTCCATTCTATACGTGTTTAAAATATAAGAAACGAAAACAATGAGGAAGAAAGAAAGGAAATCAATGGGAAACCCATCCAGTAGAAATAGTAACCACAAACTACAATACAAACCACTAATAATAACCGTCATAATAATAGTTTCCTGACGAGGTATCAACCGAGGAATACACCGGTGGTTGGGTTTTTTTGAGCTCTCAAGTCCCACATATTTTCGTTCATTAGTCCTTCTTGGGTCGTTCTGTTCTAGTCCACTTTACAACGACTTGTTGGACGTTACGGGTTAACAGTTGATTCAATACTCCCACAGATACCATCAATACAATGAAGGAGATACGCTGCAGAGGGGTGAGAAAGGCAAAGTACTCCCGGGGTGACACCTCTCCGCCGATCTGCATCGCGTAGACGGCAAGGGAGGGAAAGAGGAGTGGAAAGTATTGCTCAAACAGAGAGCACAGTCCAACCGCCCCTCTGCGGAGACTGCGTTGCCGCTGAATCGCATACACCAGGTAATACTTTAGGAAAGTGGTGACAAGCACCAGAATACCACTCAAAACCGACGCCCGCGCTACGGTTACCGCGATATGGGTTCTGAATTCAGTGGGGAGTAAACCGATAAACCGTTCCACGACGGTACCCGACGGTAGATCATCGAGGGTGGGGTTCCCAGTAACCCCATTGAGTCGATACTTTCCGATCAGAAATAGGGCTGTGACGTAATGCCTTTTCTCCACCCCATACACGCGATTGAACGATACGCTGTCCAACTCCTTGACTTGGGACTGTAGACTACGCAGTCTTGCCTTCTTCTTCAGCAACTCCTTCATTTCGTTCCGTTTGGCGTCGGTGGATTCATCATTACGGACAATCTGTTCCTCCACCTCTACGGTTTCCTTTTGAATGCTCGCTCTGCAAGGGGCAATGAGGGGGGCGGCAATAGGGAGAGAACGGAGTAGTACTCTCTCGCTGGCGTTTCGAATTGCCTCGAGAGCGGAGAGGTGAAGGGTAATCCGCTGTAGGGGGAAGAGGTGAGGTTGGGTGAGATTAGTCGAGTTGAGAACGGCCTCAATGTCGGTCACTTCTCTCCGTATCACATTCAGTACGTGGTAGTCCAACGTAATAGGAAGGGTCAACAAGGACAAGAAGGGTTGTTTCAGCCCAATCGTGTCCTTCTCCAAGAGGGAAAAGGTGGTGTGTGCCAAGACCCCTTCCGCTAGTTGCCGGTAGTCTGCCTCTGGAGACCCGTTAATCTCGGAGAGGGAGGTGAAGAGCGCCACGGTAGCCTCGTAAAGAGAAACGACTTGCTCGGCCACCTTATTCACCGCCTCCGTCTCCTCCTCCTCCTCTTGCTCACTGGAACTGGAAGAAAGATTCAGAAATGTCCTTTTCAGAGTATCTATTCGTCTCTCACTGTTTTCCCCGGAGAGATAGTCACTCCATTTCGACGCAATGCCGTCTGTTTCTTGTTCCATTTTTTTGATCTCTTCGTTTTCCTTCTTTGCCTTTAGGTGAGAATACTTCGAGGTGAGACTTTTTTTGTACAGTAACCACTCGTTTTGAGTTCGCTCCCTTTCGGTGTAAAAAGAACCTTCTCTTTCGAAATCCTTTAGTCCCTTTACTTTATGCGCAGCGGGTACAATACCGGAGACTTCTTCTATGTTTCGGTAGAGATGAAAAGTTTCGTCCGTCGCGGCGGCAGAACTCCAACACAGGATTACCACAATGAATAGTTTTACCAACATAATGTTCTTACTATTATTGTTATTATTTTCACTATAGTAGTAATGAATTTAAAAAGATTTGTTCTTTTTTTTTTATAAAAAAAAAAAGCAGGATCGACGAGAAATGGTGAAAGGGTGTAGTTTAAAGAAGGTGGAGACAACGATAATAGGAAAAGAAAAAAGTAGCGAAAAAAAAAAGGAAAGTAAATGAAGCGCAGCTTTTTTTTTTTTTTTCCTTTTGCTTGAAAGACGAATTGGGTGTAAAAGCGCGATAAGTCATAATAAATAATAAATATAAAAAGATAAAAAAAAAATCAAAGTATTTAGTCATCTCCAGCGGCCTTCTTGGGCGCCTTCTTTGACGTGATTTTACGATAAATGACGACGGCAATCACTTGAAATAAAATGATACCGCCCACACCAATAAGGGCAATTTGACCCTTGCTCATTCCTTCGGAGCTGGTTGGTAGTGGTGGGGGCTGCGGCTTTCCGTTGACAATCTTCTTTACGGACTCGGCCGACTTCTTCACCGCCTTGTCCGCAGACTTGGCAATGTCGTTCGTCGCGTCTTTGGTTGCATCGACCACTTTTTTAGTGGCACTTTCAGTCTTATGAAACAAAGAAGAGAACGCTGACTTGGTGGAATTCCACCAAGATACATAAAATGGGGTGGACTGATCGCTCATTGATAGTAGTGTATAAGTGAGAGAAGGTAAATAATAATAATAAAGAAATGCTTTTCTACGATAGGCCTTCCATTGGCATAGAACGGAAAGTCAATTAGAGATAGATGGTTAGAGAGAGAGAGGGAGGGAGAGAAAGATGAATAAAAGTAGTTTGCTTCACAATTTACCCGCACTTTACGTATAAAACTTCAAACCTTTTGCTTCTACAGAATTCTTTTTGTTTGTTTGTTATTTCACTCAATATAGATGTAAATAGATGTAACCTTAGTACACTCTAGCTTTCGCTCCAGTTTTTACAGAGGGACCCACCGTTGGAGCCAATTCCACCAGCGCAGCAGTTTAGTCCCATAACGAACCCCCGACACGGTTTGTAGACGTTTGTAAAAGTATTTACCCTCCCCAACCTTGAGATGAAGTAAATTTCTAGTGAACTCCCTCTCCTCGTCGGAGAGGGAGTTCCACGGCTCCACTCGGAACAGCGTCCACCCGTCGTCGTCGTCGTCGTCGTCGTCCTTTGAAGTAGTCGCATTGACGTCCTCCCATAAGTTGTAATAGACACCCTTTTTTCGATTTAATTCCTCTAATACCTGAAGAAGGTAGTACCGTTCCGAGGCCGGTGTCTCCGTTTGCTGCATCAGCCGATACAGCTCCTTCGCACACTCCACATCTCCCGCGGGGTACGTCATACCGTCGTAGAGACGGGTGGGGTTCACCTTTCGGTTCCGTTTCGTACTGGCGTAGTAAAGATACCCCACACACACTGACAGCATATCTTTGGCCTTCTGTACCAGGCGGGACTTTTCTTCCGGGGAAACCGAAGGGTCGAGGGTCTTGGCGGCGGTGGTGGAGGCCTGCCAGCGCGAAAGAGCAGAGGCCAGCTCTTGACGCGGCTCACTCTTTGTGGTGGGGTACGGGATGGGCTGCTCCGAGGAGAGGTAAATAATACTGTACACGCGGGTCTTTGGCTTCACGATGTTGAGTTGGGCATTGAGGTACTGGTCGTACCACATGGTAGCCACCACCGTTGGCGACCACACCCCGCTCGCCAAGTAGTCGGCAAAAGGACGCAGCAGCGGGTTGGAGGTGGCTTCACGAAGGAGAAGCGACATCCCTTGAGTAGAGTCAAAGAAAAGGGCGTTGACCATCAGTTGGAAGGCTATCGCGAAGCGACGGAACCCTACATCTGATAGAAACTCCGCTGTGAAGGTGTTCAGGAAGGGCGGCAGCTCCTCATTCGCGGGGTACTCTCCGGTATCGGTGTCTGCAGGGTGCACCGAAGACGCCAGCTCCCTTGCGTAGGTCTCATCCAGTGTTTCAGTAAAGGGGTAGTACAGGGTGTTGAGGAACTTGTAGAAATATCGCTGTAATGTGGTCTTGGTCCCCTCTTCCAAGTAGTCGTTCACATCGGTAAAGTAAAGAAGGGGCACCATGTTTTCCTTTGGACTAGCTCCATGTTGGTGGATCTTTGCGTAGTGAGAGATGGCGTTTGGCTTTTTGCTAATCGCAGCGTCCTCTGGAGTAATGTAGTGCGGACTCTGCCTGGATCTCAGTTGGCGCAGTGCAAGTTGGGTTCGATAGGCATTGGTCTTCTTCATCACCGTCCTCAGTACCCGCTCTTGAAAAGCCACTCTGCTCTCTTGAAGATACGGCAAGGGCAACTCTTCGCCTACTAATGCACGACATAATGTAGTGCCCAGCTCACGGATCTGTGAGAGGGAGAACCGATAGTGTCCCTCCTCGTTCACCAAGTCGAGCAACCAGGAGAGGAGGAAGAATGGGTCGGGGCGGGCGGGAGACTTGGAGAGACGATCCGCATAGGTGTAGGAGTCTATGTTTCGCATGGCGGCATACACCAAAAATAACGCCTGATAATCGGAACTCACTTTCCCCCCTTCAATACCAAAGAGAGTGAGTACTTCTTCCGCGGATTGCTGAACTGCATCAAAGCGCTCATGACCTTGTGGGGTGTGGAGGAGGGCGATGGCCAGCAGGAGAAATGCCTCTCGGTTAAAAAAAGAGGTGTCCAATGGGTTGGGAAGAGTGACGTTGGTGGTGTTCCACGGTATCTTTGGTAGGATGAACTTGGCGCAGGTCCAGTGATTTTTACAATCGATACGGCAGGCCCGGTCCGGTTTGACAGCGGGGTTCGTGAGCCAGTAGGATTCATTTCGACAATAACGCAAGTGCACCCCCACTCGGTAGGACTTGTACGACAGCTTAATGGATTCAGCGGCATAGCGAGAGCTCCTATCATACTGTTGACCGTTCCACAGATACACATAGCCGATCCCGATAATAACCTCCTGTAAAAGATTATACTGTCCTATTCGGGGAGGGGTGTAGAAGTGCGTCGGGGCGTAACTGCCTTTGAGAAGACTGACGGGGTGCTCGGTAAAGTTTACAGAGGAACACAAAAGACGTCGGTACTTGTAACTTTGTGCTAGCGTTTTGAACTCCTTGTCGTGCTCTGGACAGAGATCTCCCAATTCGTACATCGACGGATCGTCTACTTCGTCGCTATTTCCATGGATCGCATCACAGATATATCCCATTTGCCGCAGTACGATAAAGTACTTACAGGTGGCTTTGGTAAACCGATTCTTTTCCTTACGCAACCCGACGGCGTGGAAGTAGGCCTGAAGGGCGCGGTTGGCTAACTTTGCGGTGTGACCGTATGTCGACCGTTCGTCGAATTGTTCGGCGTAAATGTCATTCGTCCCGTGACCCTCCTCATCTTCCGCCTCGGGGTCATCGTACACGTAGAAGGAGGATACGGTGTCCTGTGTGATGAGGTGTCCATTCGTGCGGTGCCAGGAGTAGTGGTTTTGGTAGGGTCGTACAAAGCGAAGCAGCTCCTCCGCCGGCAGAGTCGTGTTTCTCTCCAACGCCCTCTTCAAGAGGCGATAGAGGTAGGTGTCTGCTTCCGCTGAAATGGCGAGTGCCAGCTGAGCGGCAATGACGCGATTCTTCCGGACCACAATCCCGTTAGAGTACAACACATTCAAGTACGCCGCCGCATTGGTGGACCCCGCCCAGAGAGACTGCTGCAGGGCTACGAGGGCTTTGACGCGACAGCCGACCGTAGTCGATCGACAAGTAATCTCCCCGTTGTTGTTCGCCGCGGGAGACGCCATAAAGTGCACCAAGGCGACGGCGTTGTATATCTCGGCCACCACGGTGCTTTTCACACAACACGGACACTCCATAAGACCATTGGAGTCGGTGAGAGAGACGAGAAAGTCATAAAAGGATTGGGCGTCAAAGCCGTCTCCTGTGGAGGGGTAGATCTGACGGTAGGAGTGGTGCAGCATGGTCAGCACCTCAGCGGGGGAAATTCTCCTTTGGAGTACATGCAGTCGTTGGTTTTCTTCCTCCCAGGTGGTGCATATTTCTTGCACTATTCTACCCCCGGAGGAGGACGGGGGTAGTCCTTGTTCAGTAGACTCGTAGTGACACCCATGCAGGGTAAAGAGTCGGGTGAGCTTATGGAGCCTAGAGTCTCCTGACTCCCTTTGAGCGGACTTCAACGTTTTCAGCGCCTCTTGTAGGTGCTCGCACCACCGTGGCTGAACGGGGGGTTCCGTCAGAACCGTTGCCCTCTTTATCGTTTCTAATGTGGTGGGATCTTGTCGCTGTTTCTTGTATTCTTCGTAATGTAGCCTCAAGGTTCGTTTATTAAGAAACTCCGACACCGTTGCCTGTACCGCATCCTTTAGCTGTCGTAACTTTACTTGAGTAACATTATGCACGTAGGAGTCGTAGTTGGCGATGTGATCGGCATACTGCAGACGGCTCTCTATAAACCCTTTTCGAACCACCCTTATCGACGAGGCGGAGGATTTAATTTCAAGCTCAAACATCGACCCTAATGAATTTTTCTGCGCCTTAGTCCCCAGCTCATTAAGGAAAACGAGAGTGTCCTCTATTTTGGAGTTAGCGCCAGTCCACGACAAAACAAAACGTACGGGAATCATACCCACCAAATTCCTTTGAAGATCCCACTCCTCCAAAAAGCGCTTTTCCGCCGCAAACTTTTCCTCACTCCACTCCCAAGTACGGGAGACTAATTCCCAATACCGGGGTGGCTGAACTGCACGAAGAAGCTCTATTCTCTCGACACCGTAAAGGGCATCGAGGTGCTCCGGATAAAGACTAAAATAAAAAAGGAGAGCCGTGGATTCAATGGGGCGACAGATGCCATTGGGTTGGGCGAGCAGTACTGCCTCCGTCACCTGCGCTATCGATTCTTTGCTCCCCAGTTGAAGGAAGAAAGGTAACCCAACCCTGGATAGAAACCGTTCGTTGGCGTCCGAAGAGTGTGGCACCACCACATTACCAAGTTCGTCGTCCGTGGTTGGGACATCTCTATCTGGGAGATACGTTGGGCTGTCAGGTTGAGCTGAAATAGACGGAATTAACACGAGAAGTGCAAAAAGGATAGAAAGGCACCTGTATTTCCTCATCAAGGCTACTTTATTAATGGGTGAAGCTTTTTTGTTTTGTTTGTTAGTGGTTTAGAGGAGAGAAAAAAAAAAAGGGAAAACATTACACACAAAAAAAAAAAAAAGACCCTTGTCTTTCGATTCATTACTTGATTCCATTTATTGGTTTACGATTGTGTGTAACAAAACTCGTTTTTTTTTTTTTTAACATACACACCAATGTACTTTTTTTTTTTTTTACATTCCATTTTTCTACATCATTTGGGTTGATTTGTTACAAAAAACTATCTATTGACGAAAACTTAAACAGTCTGCGAAGAAGTAAATAACTAAAAATGATAATAATTAGAATACTAACAAAAGAATAACATCATCTTTTTTTATTGTTAGATTCCTTCTAATTTTATTTCTTCTTTTTTCGCTTCTCTTTCATTGTTACAAAGAAAAATAAATAAACAAGAAAAATGATGCAACGTAGCCTTAGTCGCTGGATTCCATATTGACCTCTGTGGCCAGCATAATTTCTCTCAGGGTGCGGTTAACCTGTTTGCCCGGCTTGAACCGACACAACGGACAACCATTCCCTTTCATGCATTCGTACTCGTACTCGTCTCCAATAAAGAAGTGTTGGCACCCTTCACAGATGGTGATCCCTACATCACGGTTCATCAGTCGGTAGTACTGATTGGGTACCTTCAACTGACCGAATTTGGGTCTCACAATGAAAATTTCATCTCTACGAAATCCTTTGAGCATTTCTGCATTCACCACAAACGGCTGATACACTCCTTTCGGCTTGCCAGGTCGTGTAATGTACTGGAGCTGGGAGAAGAAAGGGTCTCCCGTCTTATTGGCGGCCGCCTTGTTACGGCCCATCGCTATAAGTTGCTGGTCCATTTGGTAGTCAATGTTGTCTTCTTCGAAATTAATGACGTTGGCCCCGTCCGTCTCCCACTCCCTCCCTTGCTTTTCCTTCGCGGTTCCATCCGGGTTTTCTACATCCGCCGTCTCACCGCCCCCTCCAATACCAGAGGTCACAATCCGCTCCGCCTCCTCGTCGGATAAGTCGTTAGAGATGGTCAGCTCCACGAGGGGGAGAACGGTGAAGGTGACGAAACAGCGCACAAACGGGTGATAGCAGTTGGGGCAGCGATCCCCAGGGTCGGTCAGCTGAGAGACGGACTGCTTGCAGCGGTAACAGTGATCTAGTAGCTCCTCCCGGTCGGTGTTGTTTTTACTCCGGACAAGTAACGTTTCAATGTCCACCTGCTCCATCAAGCTAAGAGGTAGGATAACGCTCTGCAGTTTTTCAAAGACAGTGCGGGCGGTTCGATTCATGTCGAGTTTGCTAGCGATCCGTGCAACGGTAAAGAGTATTTCCGCCTTTCCCACATTCATCGGAATCACGGAATCGCTCACTACGGAAAGACAGTACTTGGCCAGGCGGAAGAGTATCTCCTCCTTGGGGGAGAAGGGTTGAATGGTGCTGGTGTACACCTGATGGTACGAGTAGTAAATATTGGCCCGCCGAATACACTCGTGGCTGAGCTTGATACGACTGGCCATGACGGCATCGGTGAGTGGTTCATCCTCCTCAAACGTCCCATACTCGGTGGCGAGGTGGACATAGTAGAAGGCCGCGTCTTGGAATTTCCTACAAATCACGCTGTTCGACGCCAAGGTCTCCATCATTCTAATCGCCTCCTTGGGCCACCGCGCCGCACGGAATGCCTCCAACGCCTCCTCAAACCGGTCATTCTCCCCTAACCAACCCGCCCACGGCACATAGACGTCCCTGGCGAACTGGGGGAACTTTTCTATAATATTAAACGCACTCTTCCAGTCTCCTTGGTCCACGTATATTTGAATCAGGGCTCGACTGTCCCCCACTTTTTCATACGCCTCGATCGCGTAAGGAATGGCCTCCCCGGATTTGAAATAGCGAGCACACTCTGAAATAAGAGCCACCTCCGACTTTGGAAGACTTCGGCAGAGCGCAATGAGTTTATCGAGCTGCCCTGACTGTCCCATCATGCTGATCGCCTTGGCAAAGTCACCGCAGGCCTCGTAAAGGGTTGCCGCTTCGGTGAAGTTTTCAGAGTCCTCCGCCCAACGTGCCTGCTGCCGAATCAGATCCTTCAGCAACTTTTCATCGCTGCACACCTTCTTGGCATCGTCCCACATCTTGAGGTCGCAAAACATTTCAATCGCCCGGGCCTCGTTGTTGCTTTTAATAAACTGCTTGGCGGCGTCCTTGTACTTGCCCTGAAAGGCCATGATATCGGCTAACAACAGATTGTCCTTTTCCTCCGAATCGATCACTTGGCGACGCCTCAGCTCGAGTGCGTGCAGTAACTCTACTAGTTTTACCTCGTGAATCTGAGTAAAGGCGCGGCGCGCTACATCTAAATTCATTTCGGTCATGGCGTGTAGGCCTAACATCTTCCAGTCTACCTCGGCCACCCCTCGACACGCCACCCGATACGCCGAGTCAAAATCCTTGAGCTCAATATAGCGGTACAGAGAGTGGGAGTGGGGGGCCTCTAGGGCGGTGATGATCGTCCCTTTCAGGTGGTAAAGACGATTGGCCTTAAACCCCACCACCGTCCCGCGCATCATTTGTTGAAAGGCCGCCAGCATGCCCGTTTTAATATTCATCACGCTGTTGGTACTAGTGTAAGCAATCATATCGTCAAAGTCGGTATTCCATATAGCGGTGGTGATGTTGGACTCTTGAAAAATTAGTTCTCCCTTGTTGTTGTTCAGCGAGACGTCAAAGACTTGTAAAAAGTTGTTATCGTCGACGACGGCCAATTTATTTCGCATGCAGTTGACATCCAATCCTCTGATAGGGGCGTTCACTTTGGTAAGAACGATGGGGAATGGGTTGTTGATGAAAATTTTCAACGCCTGTCCGTTTTGGAGCCCCACTAGGAGCGCCTCTGCGTCCTCGTCTCCACCGAATACTTTAGCGGTACGAATGGTACTGTTCATGTACCACTCCCGTCGCTTATTCCCTTGAAAGTCAAACAAAGTGATTCTACGATCCCGGCAGAACAGAATCATATTGGAGGTGACACAGATGGTGTTGCAGTCGATGCGTTGACGGATTTGGGCTATATCTTGATACCGCATGTTGCGCTCCTCGTCAAAGAAGACTTCAAAAATCACTACTCTTTCTTGGAACTGGACCGCCAGTCGGTCGCGGTAGTTGGAGATTCGAAGGACGTAGTCGTTGCAAGGAATGACCATTTTGCGGTCCAACGTCAACTGATGCACCACGACGTTGGTCATATTTTCCCGATAGACGTATTGGTCATTGTAAATACAATGAACGGTGGTCAGTTGAATGTCAATGGAACTAATCACCCCGTCGTTCGTACCGCAACAAATCTGCTTCAACTTGGGGTGTTGACGGGTACACCAGATCCAATTGTCCGCGGACGCCACCTCCACCAGACGGTTCCCATCCTTGGTGTAGAGGTTCACCTTGTGGTTGCTTCCACTAATCATCAAGTACTCCCCACCCTCAAAGAAGGAGATACAGGTGGGGTCGTAGCCGATGGCCCTCTCCTTGCTCGTCGGGTTGCCATTAATGTTATAGAATGCCACCCTCTGATCCCACGATCCCACCACAAGGATGTCCACCCCATTGTCACGGATCGGATTGAACGCTAAGGACCACACAGGAGCAGAGCGCTTAAAGCGGGCCCGTTCTTGCTCATTCTTGGTGAATATAAACACACTCCCATCCATCATACCAATCGCCACGTGTTGTCCATCTTGTGTCCAGGAGGCGCAGAGGCCCTTGGAGGGTAGTGAGTGCTTCGCCACACGAGGCTGCTCTTGAGACCAGAAGGCCCAGTCGGTATTGGAGACGGAGCACAGTAACGTTTGAGCGGGGGAAAAGGACAAGGCCTGAATGGGCTCCTTGTGCTGGAACTTTAACATTCCCTTCCCTGTGTTGGCCCACACAATCACCGTACGGTCCGCCCCACCACTGGCGAATATTTTGCCATCGTGGGAATAGTCCGCGCAGTATACGGTGTCTTGGTGACCGGTGAGGGAGTGAAGCATCGTACCCGCTGTAGCGGCGTAGACTAACACACGCACCCCACAGGTAGCGACGATGTGGTCACCCGAGGGACTATAGCATAGAGTGTTAATAGGAGGCCGCACCTCATTGACCGGCTCCGCAGTCTCCTTCCACCTTACGCTAGTCTTCATGACGTATTAAGGGGAATACGGCAAACAGATACAAAAAAAAAAAAAAACTACACTTGAGAAAAAAGAATTAAAGAAAGAAGGAAGAGGAAAAAGATGGTACATTGTTGACTACCACTACACGAAACCCTCTCTACACTGTATGCTGAATTGTACGACCGAGGAAACCCCATAAGAAGAAAACAAATTCATAAAATAAAAAAATGAAACCAAAACTAGAAGATTGTGAAACACATTCCTTACTTACTCAGCGGCGGCGACCTCTTCCTGGGCAGGGGCCTCAGCGGCAGCCTCTTGGGCATAAGTGCGGCGCTCGCCACCGAAACCGCGACCACCACGGCCACGGCCACGGCCACGACCCTCACCGCGTCCACGGCCCTCGCCACGTCCGCGACCGCCACGGCCACGGCCCTCACCACGCTCGCGCTGCTTCTCGAAGCGAACCTCGGTGGGCTTCTGGGTGTTGGGCACGGCAGTGGGGGCGAGGTGGAGGTACTCGCGCATGTAGGCAATACCGGCGTCGTTAAGAGTCCAGTAGTAGTGGCGCCACGCGAACTGTTCCTTGATGAGCTCACGGCTGCGGAGGGAGCGCATAAGCTGAATCATCTGCACGCAGGGAACCTTGAAGGACTTATCGCCCAGAGAGCCAGTCCAGGTACCCAGGGGGTCCTTCTTGCACGCGATCACGCCTTCCGTAAAGAAGAAGCGGTACACGTCGTCACGGGTGGGTTTAGGGACGTAGGTCGACATTAGTAACTAGTAAATAAGAAGCAAGAAAGATTGGAGAGGGGTGGGGTGAAATGAAAACAGAAAGGGGAGCTGTAATAACAAGACAACAATTGTTTTCACATTAAAACAAAATTACATATTTATTAAGAAATGAACGTCCTTACTGTACGACCACCCAAAACAACCAAAACATTTACTATTTTTTTATTTCATTTTTTTTTCTTTTGCTTTCGTGTTAAATATCGCTAGCCCTGTTCAGGAAGAGGGTTTGATTTTCATATGTAGCGCGAGGTTGAAGAGTTCATCACCGACGTCGAAACAGTCTTTTCCTCCGGTTAGCAGGAACACGTCCTTGTCGTCAATGCTGATAAAACCGCCCTGTTCCCCTTTGGGATTATCCGTCACAAATCTTCCCAATTCATAGAACAGCTCCGTCAGCTCTTCGGCTTGCTCCGATGATACTGTAAACACATCGTCCATGGTCACGCTACGAGTTTTCTGCACTACATGCAGAGAGGCACACTCGTTTTCTAGAGTCAACTTCAGTGTCTTTCGTCCATTGTCTATGCTAACTTCAAAGGATTTGGAAAAGTGTAAACGAAGCGCCGCACGATCCCTTTCGGCCTTACGATGAGAAAGCAAATCCAACAAAACCTTTTCTGCCTCCTGCTCCGATTTGGGTTCCTTTTCACGGAGCTGTTCGGCGAACTCCGAAAACAGCGCCTGAAGATTGTGGCGCTCCGCATAGTCTGCATTTTCCTTTTCTTCTTCGTCTTGAAAGTTAGCGGCTCGAATTCGGTTCTGTGACACACTGAAGACGTCGGTACCTTTGGTAGACATGGTATAGATGATTTATTCTTATTATATTTTCTATAGTATGTATAGATATGTATGTATCGTTTAATGAATGAGGATGAATAATAAAAAAAAATATATATACTAGGCAAATTATAGAGAAGGTGAAGAACAGGGGTTACGACACTACTAAAAAATAAAAAAATAAATAGTAATGAGCTCACAACACACAAAATAAACAAACAGGAAAGATTGTCAACGTTCTGACTCGGTACAATCGCACCCACCTACAACAGTATAGACACAATATACACGAGCAACAATCGAAAATACAGAACAAGGTAATTACAGTAATATTTCAGTGAGTAATTGTTTTGGTTTATTTTTTTTTTTCTCTGTTCACTGGAAACTGACTTCATTGTTGCCTTCCAAGTTTTTGATTCTTAAAGACAGCATGAATTGTCGTTCCCTCACATGAAAGCGTCTCTCCTCCTCTTCGATAAGACGAGCTCTCGCCTCCAGCTCCTGCTCCTCCAGTATGCGGCGCTGCTTGAACAGAGTGATGCGGCCGCCTAGTTTGTTAATGCGGTGCTCTTCCAAGTTATCCAAGTTGACCGTGTTGGGAGAGGGGCGCTGATTGGTTTCTTGAAACTCGGAGGCACTAAACACGGCGAAAGAGTCTGGATGATTGGATGTGTTTTCGCTCGACGGAAACGCCCCCTCCCCGTATCCGGTTTCGCGTCCTTGAGAGCTCAACTTATCCCTGAGATCGGTCTGTAGGGCAAGCAGCTCACCTTTCCTTTTTAAGAGTTTTTCACCTCTTTTGGTTCGGTAAAACACAATTACTAACACAAGCACAGCGATCATACTAAAGCAGGAAAATATAAAACTAATTATTATTGCGGGGTATGATATCCCCTTTTTACAGGAAAAATAGTCCTCCTCTGCGGTGCCGATGGTGGATCCTAGGTGATTGAGACTGTTCTGAATCCCTTTACACACTGACTGACCACATTTTTTACTCTCCACCAGTGCGAGGGAGCTCGCCATGGATATTAACGAAAATACAAACGAGACCGAGGCAGATACTAACAGTATGATCATTGCGGGTCCCTCCAGTTTGATGTGGGAATCGATTTCACGGAGGAGGTGGACCGCACTCACCTTGGCCACCCCGACCACAACGTCTTTAGCGATTACATCTACAGTGGCGAGACCCACCAGCACATTGATGCGGGTGAGTAAAAAGAAGAGTAAGGTGCCGGTGATGACCAACACCAGCAGACTAAGGGTTTCAATAATATTGGTGGCGAGAGCCAGTTGGGATACGTACTGAATGGATCCGACAGACGTGCCGCAGAACTCACCCATGTCGTACCCAAACACTAGCTGCTCATAAACCCCACTCAGCGCGTCCATTAACGCGGCATTATTGTAAAAAGAAGCGTTTTGAAAATCCTTCCGATGGGGTACTAAAGAAGGAGATCCTACCGACGTCCCGCGTGAGAAACAACGGTTGGCTACACAGTACCGGTCGACCCCTAACATAATATCCAGTTGCGGAACCACTAGGTGGCGTGTCCCATCGGAGGCGTCGTAGTAGACGCTATTGACCTCCATTATTAGGAATGAGCTCGTCACCAGAGCAATGAAGGAGAATATCACGGCGGTGAAACTAGCGATGGCCACGATGGCGGATAGTTGAAGCATTACTACGTAAGGAAAGGTTCTCTTTTCAGGAGGTACAAATTCGTCCTCAACAGTCCTATAACTACTTTTTCCCATGGAGGGATCTTTCCAGACAATATTGGAAAAAAAAAATAAAGAAAAAAAAAAAGGAGTATTGAATCGATCACATAGGAATGAGTTGAATACGTCTTGTAACTGTAGACAGAATCAGTAGTTTAAAGTAATGAATTTATTTCATTTTATATATTGTACGATTGGTTGACAATTTACATGCTCTAGATACATTTAATGGTTAGTTATAATAACATTTATTCTTTTTCAATACCCTCCATCGAGGGTAACAGTACCGTCTTGATTTCTAAGTTGTGCTTGGATTTTTTTTCTTTTTTTTCGTTTCACTTTAACGCTCTGTAAATATATATATATATATATGCTGTTAATATGGACATTACACCCACACACTAATTGTTCAAAGCACACACCGTCGCTACACCACGCTTCACCCAATGTTTGGGGTCCACATCGGTGGGGACTTCTATCGTAAGAACGTAGTTGGTAGAGTGGCCAGTGGTGCTCAACGTACCCGCCCGTTGCACCGTCTTGTAAAGCGGACAGTCGTACACACCGGTGGTCGGCTTCTGACGGTCAATCACCGGCCTCAGCCATAACATGGGGGTAGGCTCATAGAGTACCTTGGGCTTCGACTCTGCGAGCTTTAACGTCTCAAAGTCAATTCGTGCCCCTTCAATAAACATTCCAAAGATGTAGCACCCCTCCTCTGGCGGTCGCTCCACCGACTCGGGGGACTGATTCAACCACTCAAAGTTGTAGCTAATGGTGTCGATCGAAATTTGCTTCTTACGGGCAAAGTTTTGCAGAATACCGGTCAGGAAGGCTTGGGGGAAGAAAAATCCAGAGATCCAATATGCCTTGGGATGACCGTCGTTGTACCACGTCTGGATCATATCCAAACGCACCCGCAAGTCATCCACCCACGACGCTAGTGTTTTCAAACTGGGGTAGGCCTTGCTGGCCCACTGCGATGGAACTTGATTGTTGTAGAGAGACCGATGCATTTCTTCTAATTCTTTACTCATGACTACTTCTCCTTTGATCGCGAGGGGGAGGTTTTCTAAGCTTTGGTGGATCGTTTGTAGGAGTTTGTTAAAACGGATCGCCTCTTGTACGAGAACGGTGTTCATGGAGTCTTCGTATTTGGTGGGATAGCGTTGTTTCATTTTTTCAATGTCAAAGGGCTCCTTTATCTTTCCCTTGATCGACGCCGCAATTTCCATCACCGTTTCATCCGCCGATTTCGTGTTAGTACTGCTGGAGGCCGCTTCCCCTTGCAACAGCACGATGCCGGCCAAGGTTTCAAACGTCTCCGCCCTAGCGCAGGCAATATCGGCGTTCTCGTGTAGCCCAAACGTCTCGGGGTGGGTGTTCATCGGCCAGCTGGCGACGTACTCGAGGTACCCTTGCTGGTTGGTGACGGGAATCGACTGGTAGGTGTCGAGGGAGGTAAAACAGTATCCATCCTCCAACACCTGCGGGCACACGAACCCTTCGAGGATGGTGTTGAGGGTTCGTCTATCCCAGTCGTCCGTCACGCGACCGCCATAGTGAATATTTCCACTCAGCTCCCGAATCACCTTGTACGGCACTTCTTCGTACTTGTCTAGGAACATCTTTAGCTGATCCACACAACAGTTCAAGTCGCCGGAAGTGTACTCGTACGAGATGTTCCACCCCAGCGGTCCAAACTTTCTTCTTTCCTGGATCAGTGCGTGGAAAAAGGTGAAGGAAAAGAACAGCTTTTTAAACTCCTTCGTCTTGCTACACGTTTCTAGGTAGTCATTACTGTAGCTCAGAAGCGAACGCGTTACATTGGCTTGCATTCCCTTGGGCGGTTCATTGGTCATCTTGACACCATTTTGAAGCACCGCCACGGGGAAGTGAGGACTGGGCATCGAGGTGAGCCAGAGACGAAAGTTGGGATGGACAGCGGAAGTCATGGACTCCACGATGCGCTCCAGACTGGGCATCCATGAAGTGGCAAGATGGCAATTCTGCAGCAGCACCCAGGCCCCATTCTCGGCAGCTTCTTGTAGCATACGCTCCGCACGAGGGCCTTGTCCTTGGCCAAGAGAGATATCGAACAACTTTTTACTCATATGCTGCGTTTCGGCGAACTTTTTCCAATCCTCATACGGGTCCGCGCCTTGGGAGAGAATAAAGATCAAAGGGGTCGTCGCTGTGGCGTCCTTGTAAGAGGTCAATAAATCAAACGGAGGAGGGCGAATAAACTTTTCTCCCATCTTATCCGTGACGAAATCTTGAACCGCCTCCATCAACTTATCGGGTCGCAGTGTACGGAGAAATAACATCTTTTGAAAGGGAGTGAGGGAACTACCAAAAGGCTCTGGGAAAGGCTGTCGGTGGGCGTTAGAGGACATGAATATCTCCTTGTAACTCGTCAGCTCCGACTTGAAATGATCGGCGAATCCCTTGAAACACTCAAAGTGTTCACCAAGGTAGCAAATATCATTCCAGGTCGACGCCGTCAACCAACTGCTGTCTGGATTGCCCTCCGCCTTCTGTACAAGAGACGGACCCTGAAGGAGAAAGCGGAACTCGTCCTCGTCGACCAAGTCGTCCTGTTGTAGGATTCGGATGCACAGAAAAAACGAGAACATGAGTTTGTGTGTTTCAAAAAGGGAGCGGCTTACATTCTGATAAAAGCTGTACGTGAAATAGTCGTTGAGATTCTGAAGCCGTTCTTCCAGGACATCGGAGCGGGGAGACTGATCGATGCCGGCAAGGAAGAGTTGCACGAACCACTGCAGGGAGTACTGATACATGGGGTCTACGTTGGAGAGGGTGGAGCAGCAAAAGTACAAGCACGCAGAGTGCTTGGCGACGGGGCGGTACTGCTCTCTTGTGGCGTTAATTTCAATCTCGGCCTCCTCCGCCTCCGCCACCTTCGACACAATCTCCGCCGTTTTCTCCTTGGACTCATTTAGGTACGCAATGAGCTCCACATCATCCAACACATCGCCTTTCACCTCTTCTAGCTTTTTTAGAATGGTTTTTTGAATGTTGGCCAAGTCCGCCTTCATTGTCGCATTTTGCTTGATCAAGTCGGCGCGCCTCAGTTCCAATTCTTTTCGCTCCTGACCCACCACCTCACCTAAAAGTTGATCCTCCAACCCTTGAGGTGTGATGAAAAAGTTCAACAGGGTAACCCGCACCATCACTTCGGGGATGTAGTGTGGATTGGGTAGCTTGGTGGTCATGAAGAATTTGAACTTGTCATTCCAAGGAATGGCGCTCTCCGATATGCGAATCATTTCCGTGCCACCCTGGGTAAAGGTTTCACGACCGAGGAGAGGATTTAAACTGGCGTCTATAGACTCTGTGACGTTCTCCAACAGTACTGGTCTACCCGCTCGAATACAGTACTCGATGCGCTTAATAAGATCTCGCTGGCTTGGTTTCAACACCTCGATCGAATCCTTGTACGTTTGCTTAATCCACTTATTGGCCTGCGTTTGGGGGTCGATCATAAGCGGCCACCGTCGCGCCTCCGACATGATTAACGCATTCTCCACCGAGACCGCATCCAATGGAAGTCCATTAATCCCCCAAGCCTGCACCTGTACTGGATCCCTCAAGGTGTAAAAGACGGAGATTTTATCGCTGTGAAGAAGCGACTTTTCCTCCAACTTTCCTTCCCATAGTTCTAACAGCTCTTTACGGTAGTTGGAGGTGAACGGACCACAGTAGGCAATCTGGCCAGCGGCAGCTAACATGTCACCGGTGATGTACTGGGCGTTGGTGGTCAGCTCCTCTACGGTCTGAATCCAGTTCTTTTTCTCCCCAGCGAGTCCGTCAATAAGGGCCGCCGCTCTTTCCAGTTTTAACTCGGTTCGCTTGACATTCTTGTCCAGTTCCACCATTTCTGCCTCCGCGTTCTCCTTTTTCGTCTGCATCTCTTGTAGTAGTTTCGCCACCTCCTCCAGTCGGTTTTGTGCGATTTGAAGCTTCTCTTGGGCCTGTTGATTGGCCTCTTGAGCCACCGCCAGTCTCTGACGGAGAGGCTCCACCTTTTTGTTCACCTCGTGGAAGCGGACCATGGCGTGAGTCCACTGGCACATGGCAGCACATGCCTGACTGGCACCGGCGATCTTCTTTGGAGTGAAATCTTCAGACGACACCAACGGTTGCACTGCCTGGATCAGTTTTTCAGGAATGTGTTCTTTATCATAGTTAATAAGGCGTTGTAACAGTTGGTTGGGGTTATTGAGCAGTTGCTCTCGGGCAGTGGTCCAGTAGTCTGGCTTCTTTTCCTCCATCGGATTCGCTGCCTTCATAACGGGTTTGATTTGAAACAAAATACAGATCCCTTGCATGGTCATGATCACACCCGGTGTGGGCGCCTTGTACCCCGACACCTCCGTAATTTGGGACGACTTTAGATTTTTCAAACTTTCCAGGGCGCGATCGAGCTCGGGGAGTGCCTCCGCGAGCTGGTCCTGCGCCTCTGCTTCAATCTCTGCACACTCCGCCTGTTTCGCCGCGACCGCCGCCTGCTCCTTCTCTGCCTCTTCCTTGGTGGCTTCCGCCGACTTCGTCTGCACTTCCATCTCCGCCACCAACGCCTTAATCGATTCGTTCTTTTCCAGTAAAATAGGCTGACTCTCCGCCAGGCTCTGCTGCAATACGGCGATCGACTCCTCTGTTTCTTTTAGCTTGGACAAACCGTTCACTAAACGGTTCTTTGTCTGGTGGTTCGCCGCGGTTTGTTTTTCGAGTAACTCTTTAAACGTGCGAAGCAGTTCCAGGAATGAGGTAGGGGTGACATAGTTATGCCGATTCGCCTCCCTTAAGAACCGCTTTGAGATCTCCTCCACGCTAGTGTGAATGTCCACACACATCTCCACGCACGCTGCGACCTCTTTTTCATCGGATAGCATGCTGTGTTGCGAGAAAAAGTCGCCCGCCACACTCCGTAGGGCTTGGTCCGGCCACGCTGCGAACCAGTCGATGGTACAACAGCTCACCAGAGATGGAAACTGCCGGAGACGGTTTCGGAAGACCTCACCGAGAGGAGACATACAGAGAGAAATGTGCAAATTGGAGCGACAGGCCCGAACGAAGCGACCATACACGCTGACCTTATCGAGTGGAATGCTCTCCGCAATACACGTCGGCTTCATGGCATTGATTAAGTCATCAAATTCTTGCGCAAGGAACAAATTGGGCACTTCACCAGAGTTTAACAAATTGTTGACATCCTCCAACATCGTCTCGAGCACAATCTGTGTATCGGTGAAAACAAAGAGAACCGGTTTGTTCTTGTACGCCACGTGTCTCAATATCGTCTTGAGATCTTCCCGCCACGCGGTGAGCCCATACCCTTTGGAAATTTCAACCTGACGTAGCTCTAAATCGGTTAGGTGGGCGGCAAGACGACTGAGAGACTGACGACCGGAGCCTCCCACCCCGAGTAACAACATGTGACCATTGGGTTTACTAATCACTCGCGCGATGCGGCACACGTGCTGTACGGCGTCGGAGAACATGACCAGATTCAGTTTACTGCTCACGGCGACACTGTTGTACTCCTCCATACTGTGCTCCAACACCTCGACCAACTTCTTCATGTCGGTCACTTCGGTGTAAACCTTTTGGGTTGCTTTGCCTCCCATAAAGTCGGTGAATAACAGTAAATTGTCTGCCGCCTCCGACGGGGCGAGTTCCTCCGCGGTGACTTTGATCTGTTTAGTCGCTTGCTTCAGGATGAGGTTGTCGAACCAGGTGTGGTCCTTTTCACTGACCAGTCGATCCGAAAAGGAGCGCTGCTCTTCGTGCATCCAGAGACGGGTGAGCTGGGTCACCGTAGTGGTGGTTTTGGGAGTGGCGGTCAGTAACCCTCCGATCACTTTGGACAGGTCTCGAAGATTAAAGAGATAGTGTGGTTGAGAAGGCGTCGGTCGAAGTTCTTTGGAAACCGTGTTGAAGACTTCGATCGAGGCGGAGACAATGGAACCCAATTTGGCGCGAATTTCTTCCGGAAATTCAACAAAATAGCTCTCCAGGATGGAGGAGAAGATACGTTTCATACTGTCGTCGTCAATTTCTGGGAAAGCGATTTGGTTAAAGTGTCGTAGGAAACGGTTACTAATGTGATTGCGACCACCGCCCGGGGGGCCCATCGCACCGACAAAGATGACATCCACGATATTGAAGAACTCGCGGGTCTTGCGATCGTACCACCCTTTGTAGTCCATGAACTGGCGTAGAATTTCAATAGGGGGTTGAGCGCCGTACACTTCCTTCATGGGCATATTCATGTCATCGATTTTCACGATGAATTTCTTGTTCAGTGGAGCACCCCATATCTGCGGAGACCCACGACGGCGTACCTCTAATTTAGAAAAGATCAAATCTTGCGTCTGGTTTGCACTGGTGCGGGCGGAAAAGGTGAAAAAGATGGGCGTAAAGTCAGCGGGCATCTCGCTGGTCAGTAGCTGATCCAGAATGACACTCTTTCCGGTTCCAGTAGGCCCGCAGCAGAGAGTGTGATAGGATTTACTCAATAAGAGGCTGTTAATGTACTTGTACCGCACCACATCCGCGGTGGGAACAATAATATCGCCCATATTAGTCGCCGTCACCTTTTCCGTAAAGGGCGGAAGCCGCTCTGTCCATGCGACCCAGGCCCGTTCCTCAGGGACAAACTCATAGTCGATAAGACAGCCAATGACGGGAAGATCGATATTAATACCTCGTAAGCGAAGTTCGTCCCGCAAGAACTTGTCAAATCGGACTCTACTCTGGCGGTCTCCAGTCGCCCCAAAGGACCACACAATGGAAAAGACTAGTATGTGCAAATACACCTCTCGAAGTAGGTCCAAGCGCTCCTGAGGCACGTCATAGGTGCGGGTCGGGGTAAAGGGCTCCATAAAGCAGAGGAACACCTTGAAGCAGGAGGCCACTAGGTTGGGCCAGACAGAGGGACAGTATTCATTCACCTGCGAATGGACAAACTGAATCAACGAGGGAAACAGCTGGTCGCACAAGTCCTGCAGCTCATCCTTGTACGGGTTCATGGTGTCGGGGAGGTCGTACATTTGCCAGCTCTTCACAAAGTTACTCGCCCCCACACAAGTATCGGGGTGCATGTAAATCATACCAGCGCGAGACACCGTAGCCGGCGAAGCCACCGCAAGATCCTCTACTTCAAACCAACAGTTCATGTATTGGGTCATGGCGATAATTTCACCCGAAATCAAACAGAGCTTCTTGTTTTCATCCAGGACCGTGTTCATGGACTCAATCCATAGCGCGTCGACGGGGCCGTCAAAGATGACCCAATGTCTCGCATCGGTGGTGTCTCGGGCGGCTATACGGAATAACTCGCCCACTAAACCTTCTTTCCACTCTCCGGTCGCCTCATCAAACCCGCCGTACAGCTGGGACATGGTGATGGACTTTGGATTTAAGCTGTACGTCTTGACTTCCGCAAACTTTTCGTTGTGGTGTTCCGTACGCATCTTTGTCATTGCCGCTTGCAGTACACGTGTGGCGGACGTTTTCCCACCCATTGTAGGACCGACCGTCATTTGCCCGTGACGGAGAACACTCATTTCATACAGTTCCACACATTTCTTCACAAACATCTCGGTCGGTTGCAGTTTCATCTCGATCGCAGTTTCCCGGATAACGGAGATAAAGTCCCCATAATCAGAGGGGGTTAACTGGAGACCTGGGAAGAGATCCGAGATGATACCGTCAAAGAGTATAAGGTCTTCGTCGAGGAATTTGGGGGCGTTGGAGTCTCTTAGCGCTCGCAAGAGTAAAGTATCTTCGGCCTCGTCGGGGTTCTCACGCTTCATTAAACCCGCTGCAGAAATGACGGTGTTGACCGCTCGCATCCCAAAGTCATAGTGATCTTGGGAAGAAAGTTGTTCGGAGCTAAGACGGAAGGTGGCCACCATCTTTTGGGCCAGTTTACGAGAGTCAGCATAACCAAACGAGAAGAGACGAATTTCAGCAATCATGGCGTAATCCGGTACCATGCACGCCACCGGGCGGAAGAGCACCTTGAGGTTATCGGGTAACTCTGTCCGGCCGGCGTAGCCAGGGTTCATGGTGATAAAGACAGAGTAGGAAGGATCGACTAAGATCTCGGTTCCCTCAAACGGAATACGATACTGGCGAGAGCGGGCGGCCTCTTGTAGGGAGGAAACTTGCTGCGCCACGACGGAAAGTACTTCTACATCGATACGGTTGAACTCGTCGAAACAGGCCCACGCACCCGCCTGTGCCAGACCCTTGAAGAACTTCCCCATGGAAGCGAACGTCATACCCTCCTGACAGTTGAACACGACACACTGTTTCGCCACCGCCTTGGCCAAGTCCTTCACAGTCTCCGTCTTTCCTGTCCCCGCCGGCCCGGCAGGTGCCCCACCAAGGAACATGTGCATCGCCCCTGTGAGCGTCAGATAAATTCGGTCCGTTAGAGGTGTAATGACAAGACGAGTGGTATTACCCAAGTACTCTCCACCGTAGCGGAATTGGGCCTCCACCTGTCGCAAGAAGCAATCGTTGTTCTCCCAGTAACTTCGGAGCTGCGAGATCCATTCAAAGGAAAAGACGCTGTCCACCTTATCCTTGGTTAACTGCTCCACAATATCCCTAGCGTGTACCTCGATCGTGATGAGACCACTGAGGTTCATTCGCTGTAGATTCGACAACGGCTTTCTCACTGTTTCGACCAGCTGCATCAGACTTTGCTGTGCTTTAGGGGCGTAGCTGGCGAGGGAGCCGTGCTCCTTCAAGGCGGTCTCGCACTCATAGGTCCACATGATCTGACTCACCGCAATGCCAATTTGACCAGGGGAATTTAGAATAAAAGTTTCCCGATCGAGAGTCTCGAAATCCTTCACCCCCTTCTCCAGTTGACTACGAATCGACACCTTCATCATCGACTCCACCTCTGTAAGCCAGTTTTCGACATACTTGCGAGGAAAAACGGACTGTGAAAACGGAATGTACTCGTTCATAGGCGAGTACATTCCCATCATTTCATTCTCTGGGCCAACCATTTCAATCTTTGCAATGTTTTCAAACAACTTGCGGAATTGTGGTTGGATTTTTTGTGGATCACGGGCCTCGGAGAGGATGGCCAACAGCTCATCATCAGAGAGAAAGTAAAACCGTGCAAAAGAGGCGCGCTTGCTTTCCAGGTATTGATTCAGTCCCTTCTCCACCACCTCCAATAATTCATTATTCTCCTTAAACAACTCTAGACACTTTTCGGTATTTTTGCAGAAGGGCATTATGAGATCCACCCGGTGCGCCTCGTTGGTGAGGAATTTCCAATTCTTATTCACTTGGGTAAACCGTTTGTGCTCCTGTGGCAGCTGGCGGGCAATGTCTTCGGATTGAAAGATGGGCTCCAAATACAGCCACGACTTTTGACACTGTATCCATTCGTCCAAAACATCCTGGACCAACTTTAACGACGCCTCCCACTCTGTAATTTCCTTCTCAAAGAGCTTTTTGAACGGGGAAAAGGCTAACGACTGGGTGGTGAGGGTTTGGTCATCGAGTTTTTCCTGTGCATCGTCCATGACGTCCTTTCCTAGCACGTAACACCCTGTTTCCTTGTAGGCCTTCACATTGAGATGCAGGTCCTCCCAGACTTGTTTCATTTTCTGCAGCGATACTTCGATTTGGTACTCCCGTGCGGCCACTTCAGCGACTCGCACCAACGTCTCCGAGTCCTTGTCCAACCCCAGTCGGGTAATATCGGCCAAGGACAGTAGAGTGGTAAGGGGGTTGACTTCTTTTCCCAACTCCTTGGACAGCTGTTCCCAGTGTCGCTCCTTCATGCCTTCTGTTCGGCAGCTCTTTATAATGGGGACCATAGGACGGAAGTCGTCAATCTGGCCCTTGACCGATTCTGCTATTTGTATCAACTCGGGAGTGAGCTTGGGATTACGGCAGCACTTGTTGATGGTCTGATAGAGGTCCGTCACCCGTTGCTCCAAGTCCTCAGCGTTTAATTCCCTAAACACGGTCGACTTCCATTCCTCCATCGACTTGGTCCAGGCGTCGATGGTGAGCCACAGGGAGGCGTAGGGTTCAAAGTCGGTGGAGAGCTGGTGTGCGGCGCTGTAATCTGTTTTTTCTAGGTTAAATAGTGTTTCGTGGGAGTTGTAAGTGTTGGCTTGATCGCGCAATCGCTGAATCTCTCGCAACACTTCCCGTACACTATCCGCAATTTCCGTCTGCCGGCTCAGAGAACAGTGCTGCACAAACGTTTCCACCTTTTGTTGCAACTGCGCCACGTCCGAGTCGAACTGTTCCTGAGAACGGTTCATGGTGGTGACAAGGTTCCGCTTAGCTTCCTCCAGTTCCATCACACGCATATTGATGGCGTCATCTAATCGTGCGGGCCAACCGATCGCATTCCACTTCTTTTCAAACTCTTCTTCACTGAGGGGTCGTTTGAACAAATCCAGCACATTGTGAATTTCTCTCGCCTCGGAAATGATAAGTTGAAGATCAAACACCTTTTCCGGGATCCCTTTAATGTAGTCCTTCGTCTCTACCACCTCCTCCGGCGTGTTCACGGTACGGTTCATGGTTTCGTTGATTTCAACAAACTTTTCGTGTACTTCCTCCTCCTTGGCGAGGGCGCGTTGCGCCATCACGTCTAATATACGTTGTGCGACGTTGCCACACTTGGTGGACAGTCGTTTTCGCATGTCGGTCATGTCGACGAGGACAAACCCCAATGAAACCTGTTCGGGTAAATTTTCCAGAATGTCCTTTTCCAAATGAAGCAGTCGTTGTATCTCCTGTTCTACCCCTTTGGTGCGTGGGAAGCGTTCCTTGAAGGATTCAATGTACGTGGCAGGGTCGAGGTCCGCTATTTCGTTGTACTCCTTCATTAAGACCCGGTAGGACTCCATTGATTCTTGCACCCTCGCGAGAGCCTTCTCGAGGCGCTCGAAACAGGACTTCACCAGTGGTCCTTCAGGGCTGATGGGGTGAATGAAAGCCGTAGTGGGCTCATAGAGAAACTCAAAGAAACGACGTTCGAGGGTGCGGACCTCGGAGTGACTCTGAATACTTTTCCGAACCAGTGTCGTAAAGGAGGCCAACATGACATCTGAGGTGGCGTTGTACTGAAACGCAACGTCGTCCTCCTTCTTGTCGGGGTCGTCTTCACTCAGTTTTACCTTTCCCTCGTTTTCCGCAAGGTTACTTCTCTCACTCAGGGTCACCTTCAGCAAAGGGGTCGGTTCCACCAAAGGCTCTCCTAGGAAGGCGCTCGTCACACGCTCATCAGGGCCGAACGGTTCACGTGAAGCGGGGTGCTCCCCCATGACGACACTAACGTGTCGGAGATCGTTGACGGTGGTTTTACAATTGCAGGCCTCCTCAATGAATCGAGTAAAGGACTCCACGGCGGTCTTTAGAACGTGTTGAAGGCACTCCTCCATTTCATAGTTGACGGAGGTGAGGTACTTTTGAGTTTTGCTACCAGTGTAGTTCTCCACAACGT
Organism: Angomonas ambiguus; assembly: GCA_019695575.1. Classification (NCBI taxonomy): domain Eukaryota; phylum Euglenozoa; class Kinetoplastea; order Trypanosomatida; family Trypanosomatidae; genus Angomonas; species Angomonas ambiguus. Next base: position 271,579 of record JADNSB010000009.1, on the reverse strand, counting down.
AAATGTTCAAGTGTACCTCGTCTTTATTGGTATGATTCTCGAGCGCCTCCTTCACCATCTCGAAAATACCAGAGGACCACTTGTCCCGAAAGTGCTGCACACTCTCTCGGACTGACAACATTTCGGCATCGTCAAACGCCATGAGGGACAGCGGGGCGTAGGATGAAATCTGGGGCCAACAAAGAAACACTGGGCGAGAGGCAAATTTGATATTGGCCATCTTGATCTGTCGTGCCAGGTGCACTAATACGGGGTCGGTAACCATAAAGGATTGAGCCCGGAAGGCGTCTACGATGGAGTGGAAGCGCCCCTCCGGCTGAGGAGGGACCCCGTAGGTGGGAACCGGTCGTGCCGCGGGGGTAGGGATGTCGGTATCGTGGACCAGATGCCCCGACAGACTCACATTGGGGGCGGTGTAGCGAAATAAATCCTGATTCATGGTGCGACTGTAATCCGCCCTGACTTCGCTCAACAGGACTTGAAAATCTAAATTGTTTTCTCCCTCCACCAGTTTTGGTGTACTGAAGGCCAGCTGTTTAATTTTTTCTAAGACGACAGAGTCAAGGGTTTGGTACTCATCCGGGGGAATGCACTCCACGTATAAATTGTGTTTAACGTACTGTTCCGCGCAGACGCGTCGGTGATAAGCGTTGGCAAAACGATCGGCAAAGTTGGAAGGATTCTCGGCGTCAAAGCAGATAAAAATACGAGCCAGATTTACATTCTTTTCGAGATGAGGGGACTGGACGAGAAATCGGTGGTCCTTTTCGTTATACTCTGCTACGAATCCTTTTTTCCAGCTGGGCTCGTTCGAGGTTTGGTCTAAAAAGGTACACGGAATACCACCCTGTTGATCTCCTTTCATGCGCGCTATCCAGTCCTGTGGGGTGTAGTCCTCGAAGGACACATCATCGAATGCCTCGAGGGGTAGGAGAGAGCTATAACCCTCCGAGGGAGCACCGCCGGACCCGGAAGGAATACCTCGCTCCTCCAGTAACATTTCAATAGAGTTAAAACGGTCATAGCGGTCTCGCTTTCGAGACATCAGCTCCTCTTTGGGTATTTCCCCTCTAATGAAGCTATCTGGGGCATACACCTTGGGCTGCAGATTCTTGGCTATCGTCGCCGTACCGGAGCCCCCTTTTCTCTCCAGACTAGTACCTCGCGCGGCGGAGGTGGGCTCCTGATCCTTTTCCCCTTCGCGCAGCCATGATGGGGTGGCGGCACTGGCGGATGTACCGGAGGTGCTCGACTTCCCTGCTTCCTGTTCCTTCGCTTTTTGCTGTAAGTGAGCCCGGCGAAGCGCAATCAGTTCCTTTGAGGATATAGACATTTGTCCAACACTAGGTTAAAAGAAGTAAAAACCAGAAAAATACTACAATAGAAACTTTTGAATACACGAAAAAAGAGAGAAGAAAGGGAAAGCGAGAAAAGGTATCTTGAGCAAGATTTTTTCTGTCCGGAATTTAGATTAAAAGGAGCAAAATCTCAATCTGAGAACACAAAAAAAAAAAAGGAAGTTAGAGAAATTAAAGAAATTAAAAAAAAAACAAATGATTCAATTGCTTACTTGCGGGCACCCACAGTGCGGCCACCACGTCCAGAAGTGCAAGTGTGTTGACCACGGACACGAAGACCAAAGTAGTGACGAATACCACGGTGAACGCGCATCTTCTTCAGGCGCTCGAGGTCCTCACGGAGGCGGGTGTCGACCATAGAACTGGAAAGGTGCTCGGTCTTACCGGTCTTGGGGTCACGCTGACGGTTAAGGAACCAGTCGGGGATCTTGAACTTGGCGGGGTCGGCGATAATCTCAGCGACCTTGTCGAGCTCCTCAGGGGTCAGAGTACCCGCGCGGCGCTCCACGTCAATGCCGGCCTTCTTGCAGATCATGTAGGCGAAACGGATACCGACACCCTTCACCATGCGGAGCGCGAAGGGGACCTTGCGCTTACCCTCCACGTTGGTGTTGAGGAGACGCACGATGTGCTGAAAGTTATCACTCTGGAGAGTAAGGGACATGTTCAATACTACTTTGACATAGGATTAATTAGGAAAGGTAAAAAAAAAAATGATGAGAAAAAAGAAAAGAGTAGAGAAGAACCAAAGTTGGTGATTGAAAAGACACGAATAATTCTATTAGGTGACCGTTTCAGTCTCCATCAGAACCGAAAGGCAAAGAATATATACTATACACGCTGTTGCGGCGTACTCCCAAAGTCAGGAGGCGCCACAGAGCACAAGCAATCGTCTGGGAGAGTCAACTTCCGCTCCACCCTAGCCACCAGCGGGGCAACGGTTGGCCTGCCTTCCTCTGTCCTGTGTGGCATTGGCACTGAGGAGAGCTGAGTGGGCGCCCCATCGGTGGAACTCACTTTAGGCGGGGGAAGAGAACTGTGGTAAGCGTACTGCGCTTCCGTTTTGAAGGTGACGTGAGTGTTGGGCCGAACAAAGGAGGTAATAACTGGCGACAGGCCCGCCGTGCCCGGGTTCAACAGCTCGTTGGTTTGTTCGACGGTGTAGACCCTTTTATGAGCAGGGGTGGTGGTATGTTCACTCTTTACGGTCACCTCCTCCAAAATATTCTGCACGTGGTTCAACGTTTCTTCTATTTTCTGCATGACGAGGAGGTGTGTCAACTCGTGTAGGGTGTGTTCTACCAGCGAATGCAGGGACCCTGTCGCCTGACTGAGGTGCAGGTTAGGGAAAGACTCCCCCCCTCTCGTCCACTCCCCCGCCCATAACAAGGACTGTAGTTCTCCAAACAGTGCTTCCACAGTATCTGCCTTGGCCTTACCAGAGGGAAGCGCCGTGCCCATCAACCAGTTGAGGTCCAAATAATTATAGGCCTCTGACAGACCTGTGTTACTGTCTAGCAGTTGTTGTACCGACATGAGACCTGTATTCAACCCTCCCCACTCCGCGGGAAAGAGAGTGGCCAGACGATCTGGGATCAGACTCTTCAAGACGCTGTCCCCTATCATTTCATAACACTGAAACAGATCCCCACGGGAGAAGGTGCCCTTGGCCCGTACCGAGGACCCCTGTAGCAGACCCACCTGTTGCAAATACTTCAAAACATACCGCAGTCTCCAGAGCCGGTGGGTCTGATGCGAGGCACTCAGCGACTCCACCCGGTCAAACTGAAGACTATTCTGTCCCTCCACTTTGTTCAGCAGCGACCACCATTTTTGAATCATGCGGTGGGTTAGATTTATTTTCTTCAGATAATTTCTATTATTTCGAATAGCCAGTATTTCCTCCGGGGTGCACAGAGACAGTTTATCGATAGATCGATGTTTGGCCCAATAGTGAGGATAAAAGACCTCCACTTGTAAGAAGTAGTTTATCAACGATACGCATCTCTCCACAAGCGCCAAACGAGCTCGATGCTCACCACCGTTGAGGTGCATGACGTGCCCCGTGGCAACGGGTTTATTACACAACAGGCAGAAATTGTCCTTTCCATCGATAAAGTTTATCTTCCCCGAGGACATTAGTTTTTCGGTACTGTCGAGAAATCTCTTTACTGGTTTGTGGGGTGGTACAGAGAACCGGCACAAATGGCGACCCATGTAATCCTCCGGGGGCACTGTCGAAGGCATTGAACCTACCAAATGAATGGGCGAGGCATTGAAAAGGCGCAATGGCGAAAAGAGCTCGTGAGGTCGTCGTTGGGCCCGTCGCATAAGAAAAGGTTACCACTATGCCCTTGTCGATAAATAAATAAATGAAAGGTAGAGAAAGAAAAGTACTTCGAGTTGTTGTCAACAGACACTGCTCAATAGGAAGAGAAAACAGATATATATATATATATATATATATATATATATACATAAGCATTACTGGATTACTGGTGTATAATTATATATATATATATATATTTGAAATATACTACGGATTGGTAACGTTTTCAATTAATAGAGGTATTCAAATGCAGAGAACTGCCTACGACGACTTGTTCTCTCAGCCTGTACAAAATGGCTCAAAAAGCATTGGGCTTTTGCTCAACAATTATAAAAGAAATACGACGTAAACAAAGTAATAATGATAAATCGGACTGAAAATTACAGTATAGGATAAATTTTTTTTTTCTAGGAAGACGTGCTTGTTTTTATTCTTTTTTTTTTTTCGTTTTACTTCAGAATATGAAGGAATAATGCTGGCTATAATTATATTACTATAATTACTATTATTACACTAAGCAAGAAACAAAGAAATGGTGGTGCCTAACCAACAAAGGGCGCGTTATTAACAGGCTAAACACATGGCGGTAGAGAGAGAGTACCTCTTTTAGGAGAGAAGAGTAAGAAGTTCCTCCACCGTAGGTCGGTCCTCTGGGAGAAAAGCACAGCAACGGTGCACCAGCTGAAGTAGTTCCTTGTCGTCATAATCGGTAGGAAGTTCGGGAGACATGGTGCAGGGGGTTTTGTTTTTGAGAGCTTCCTGGACCGCTCCGGTATACTTTACGAGAAACATGGAGTCAGAATCGGTGTAGTGGCGCCATGGGTGTTTCCCTGTCATGATCTGACTCACTGAAAGACCAAAACTGTATATATCAGAGGGTGGATTAAAGTTCCCCAAGACCGCCTCTGGTGCCATGAAACGTGGGGTACCGCGTATCGAGGGGAGGTGAGAGCTAATCTGCAGTGCTGCGGCGCCAAAGTCGGCCAGTTTGCATGTCCCCTCACTCGTCAGAAGAATGTTATCGGGTTTGATATCACAGTGGTTGTACTTGTTTTGATGAAGAAAGTTCAGTCCTAGTAAAATATCCCGGCAATACCGTCGCACTGCCTTGGGGGGAATCGCCCCCAGTCGTTGAATGAGGTCAGCCATGGTACCGGCGGAGAGGTACTCGGTAATAATAAAGAAAAACCCGTCCCCCACCGCGCAAGTATCGTAGGCTACGATGTGTTCATCTCTTAACTTGGTAAGCGTTTCTACTTCATGTATTAAATGATCCACGCCACTTGCCGTCACGGCGAACGCCTTCAGGGCAAAGAAAGCCCCCGTTTCGTCTACCGCTAGGTACACGTCTCCAAACGCCCCCCTACCTAATACCTTGTTCGAACGATAATAATTTTGACCATTTACACCAAAAATCTTTAGCGGTAGGGACATTGACGTATCGTTCCCGGCGGAGTGTCCGAAGTTCCTGGACGCGGAGGGATCCGTGACAGGTCCGTACGAGACGCTCTCTTCATCGTCTTCGGGAAGAAAGACGGAGAACAGGGCATCCCCGCTGTCGCCCAAGGAACGGTTTTGGATTATTCTTCTGGTGGCAGACATTCGGTTCGCCTGTTCGTCTAACATGGCCTTCGCCTTGGTGGTTTCATTGTCGTTCTTCTGTGCAGCCTCTAACCTCTTCTTCTGAATTCGTTTCGTCGCTGTGGTAAGAAATGGTTTCATTTGTTCGACTATGTTGTCCTCTCCTTCCAAGTGTTCCCACAGAATCTCCCGCCTTGAGTAACCCTTCAGGATACGGTTGCGATGATTCTTTAGAATGTACTGCCAATGCCGTATACACCAAGGAATTGGCTGTTTCCTTTCGGTTAAAGCGGCAATGACATTCTCTACGGTCAAAACGGCCGCTTCGTAGCGTTTATTGCGGATATACTTGAGAACTTTCCGTGAGGCGAGTAGCGACTCGGGAATCTTCTCCTTCTCCCCTCCTAGGACGGCACAGACGACATGTTGCTGCCACTCGTTGGAGTGTTCAAAGTAGAGTGACAGTACATCCACAGGGACATTAGCCGAGGTGCATTCATGCGTCGTTGACTCGGCAGCCAACACAGACGACTCCACAAAGGGGCGAAGAGTAGTGAAGGAACGAGCTACACGGACAGAGTCGCTAAAGACCACACGGGCACGTTGGTCTTCGGTACCGATGGTGCCCACATAGTTGTACCCCGAAGCTAACCCTACGGCGACGTCGTAGGGGGAATCTCTAAAATCCGCCTTAATTCCTAAAGCGCATTGGCAGGCACGTTGTTGGTGTCGCAAGACAGTGTAATGGCAGTTAAACGACACCGCAATTTCATTTGCCTGTACTACATCTGCTACACCGTTGTTGGCGTCGGCGTGGGTCAGGACCGAACGGACAAAGAAGTTCACCACGTCGGTGGCGTCTTTTTCCTCGGCGGAAAGATTGAGCAGCCGGGCGACTAGGATGGTGCCCTTTACCCGACGCAGAGTTCCCAAGCTTAACAACTGGTTAACTTTTACACCGCTTTCGGTGGCGTACTGAGAAGAGCCTTGGGCCGATACGGATGTGTCCACGTTTCTTTTGGTTTTGTTTACAGAATCGCTACTTTCGCTTTCGTCGTCGTCCACTTCCCCATCGGAGGTGAAAGCGTCGTAGCGGTCCTCATCGGCGCCCTCCTTTAATAAAAGAGCCTTGGGAATAAACGGCTTATACCGTTCCAAATTGGCTAAAATACGCCCAAACTCCTCTTCGAGGACGTCCAGTGAAGCAAAGACACGAGTTATAGGGTTCCGGTTGTTGAGCTTATCCAAGGCGTCCTTCATGGCGTTGGTGTCGTAGGTGGCGGCGTGGGTTGCTAAACGAGAAATGGTGGTAATACTTTGCTGCAACTGCCATGTAATCACAAAAGTTGCCGCTCCAAGAAAAAAGACACAGAGAATGATTACCAGAACACAAATAGCTATTTGAATTGCCCCCTCTCTTCCAATGTTGTTTTCGATTGGTGTGGCGTAGGCAGCAAAGAACACCATGTTCGGCTCTCCATAAGCGGTTCGAAACCGAATAAAGTCCTGATAGGCGACGAGAACGTTGTCAATCTTCTTCACCATGGAGAAATCCCCACTTTGCATGACCTCCTCCGACAGAACATACTCGGGAAGGGACGCCTCAAATTCGATTACTATCTTGTCCACCATTTCAGCCCCGCCTCTGCCACAGGATTTGGGGTCGTAGTTTGCGTCGCCTAGATAAAAATCCCCCTTGTAGAGTAAACACGGCGATCCGTCTTCTATTTCGGGCCCTAGGGAGTAGCCCAGAATGGTATGGTTGTAAAAGAGAACGGAGTAACTTTCGTTCGCCTTTTGTAGATCTCGATCAAAGTCACTATACCAATTCTTTAGGTAGACTACTGTGTCGACGATGAGGAGACGATCGTCGGTGCTGTCGGCTTTACTGAACAACTTCACCTGTCGCCGCAGTGGGACTACGGTGTCGGTTTGTCCATCGGTCTGTGTGACCGTCTGTGGCTTCAGAAAGAGGCCCGTGTCATCCCTCGTCTGGTTAGAGTGGAATACGTAGGATTCTGCGAAACGAGACAAAGGAGAGTTCCCTTTAACGTACAACTTATTGTCTCCCAAGGTGAGAGGGTAGATTTCGACAAAGAGACCGTCGTTGGTGTTCTGTGCAAAGAAACAGGACTCGTGAACTCCATTTTCACCCATAGTACAGTTGACGGACAACACCATCTGCTTACAGTCCAGTGTACCAATGTCTTTTGAATCGCAGAAAGGGACACGAATGATAACGCTGTCAAGTTTATTGTCGTCGTTGAGCCACAAATTCCAAGCTTCGAAAAATTTATCCGCCAAAGCGTCTCGCATCGCGGCAGGTGTATTCAGGGACTCGTCTACATTGGCGCGGACAAACACCACAAGTTCCTCACTCACCGTGGACAGTCGAGACTGTGACTGTTTGAGCGTCAGTAGAGAACTATTCAGCACCACCTTATTCTTCACCTCGAGTGACTTTTGGTGAAGGCTCATCGTAAAGTGTTTGCTAGTGAATCCCACCGCTACCCCACCGCCTACCGCGAGAATGAGGGCGAATACTAAAAAGGAGATGAGAAGGCCGCAGTGTTGACGTTTCATTCGCTTCACGCCGGCCGATTCTACCTGGTACTCTTCAAACGCCACTAAACGGTCCTGGGAAAGTTGATGCGAGGCGGGGTACTGTGCTGGGCTACTAGAAGAGGATGCAAGTGAACTAAACAAAGGATTTCTACGCTCGTCGGATCCCAAAGGGGGCGAATTTTTGGACACATAGTCTCCACTACTGCCTGATTTTAAAATATCGGTAAGTATCTCTACGGTTTGATGCGGCGTCCCACTCTTTTGCCCTCCATTACCACTCTCAAGGTTTCCTGTACCTGAATTAGAAGCCTCAATGTGGTGATGTGGGGGAGTGGGGACTACCCTTTTTTTTTCCATATAGGGTAAAAATAGGAAAAAATCGCAACAAAAAAATTAAACAAATAATAATAATAAAAAAAAAAACTGTATTTGGATCTCACGTATACTGAAAAATAAATGTGAGGTGTTTATTCCTTTCCTTTACAAGGGAATGAAGAGGAAACCGAAAAATACAAATCAAGGCTTCACTCTTTTTTTTTTTTTCGTGTTCTTTTCGTACAAGAAAAAAATTGAAGTTGTTTGCTCATTCTATTATGTAAATACAAATGTAGGTAGTAAAAAAAAAAGTGAAAGAGAAACAAAAAGAGAAAGAGAGAGAATGGAGGAGATAAACTGCGACGTTCTGCATCAGAAAGAAAAAGAACAATAAATATTCATAACAAAATAGTTTGTTCACTCCGTTTGCAATCCTCACAGCACTTGAATATATACAAAGCAATCAATAAGAAAAGGGACCCTTGTCCTCACGACCCAAGGCTCAGTAGACATCCAGCCAATCCCTTACCTTTTTATGAAGAATGCAGTTTTCTCGGGTGGTCATCCTAGCCGCCGGACAGTTGTGTTTATCTTCACCTGCCTCTCCCACCTTTGACTCTGGGAGCCCATGGGAGGGCTGCAGCAAACACTCTAGAGCGTTCTTTTCCGCGTCCTCGGCGCATATTTCCGACAAGGAAGACACGTGAAAGGCAATGGATCGGTTGCAATACCCAAAGAAGCGATAGTGACTCTCGTCAGTGAGAAGCGCGTTGTACCAGGATAAGAGGTGTTGAAGGGTCCAACGGGTATCCCCGCTGACGGTATTGCTAAAGGGAAAAGTGTCGTCGTTGGTGTACAGCCGTCTATTCTGGACATCACTGTGCGAGAGAAACTTAAAATGAATCAACGGGATATTAGGTTCGACGACTCGTGGGGTCTGACGGAGCGTCGAGTCACTTATCTTTGGGGACAGAATGTTACTGACGCCGCGACTATCCCTTAAGGAGGCGTCGTTGGCAAAAGTGATGCTGCTGGAGCGAGCCACCGCGGAGCGACGGGCGATGAAACTTTGCTTGAGTGCCAAGAATTCGGAATGGGGTAACTCAAAGACGGATTTGTTGGCTATTTCTGTCATGTGGGTACTGTAATAAAGGTCGTTGCTATCGCGTGCCACCAGCTCTGTTAGTTGACGGCGGTTTAGTGGTTCGAACCCCATGGTCACAATAGTCTCTAGGACCAAGTTGCCGTCTTTGACGGCGATTGTCTTAAGATAGCTGTCCCTCAGGTCTAGTACCACCGCCTGCCGCATCTGTCCGTCAAAGTAGTGCTGTCGGTAGAACAGAGGAACGAGGAAAGAGGCGATACGAAAGCTCTGCTGGACGAGAGGGACGATGACGTAAGGGTAGGGCGAGGGAAGTGTGCCGATGAGCTCATAGACTCTACAGAGCAGGAGCGGCAGCGGAGGGACGCCGGAGTGAAGAAAGGCGTACTGCATACGAGAGACGTGGGAGCAGTCAATGTTGAATACCGGTACGCCAAAAGGGGTACTGCTGAGCATGTGGATCAGATAAATCCCTTGCTTGTTTTCAAACACCTCATTACAGACGGGGTGTATGAGACGAAAGTTTAAAATTTGACTAATCCGGTTTTGGTCGTAGAGGTAGGAGAGGACGCGGTTCACCACCTGCGGGTTACTGTACCATGTCCAATTACTCGCCACCATATAACGTTGAAAGTTGGAAGCACTCCTCCCGTTTGCTTTCCCAGAGGATAAAAGTGCCGGAGAGTCGTCGGACACACACTCGTTACGATGTAGAATTCGCTCGTGGTACTGTCGGGAACCTTTGAATACATTATAGTTTCGCTCTACCCGGCGGATAGTTTTGGTGGTCGTGTCCCAAATGGGAATGGAAGGCCATCCGGTGAAAAATTTGCCTTGATAGTTCTTGAGCGGATCAAAACCACACCAGTCAATATTCACCGCAATCTCCACCACACTTAACTTAGGGAGCGTCAGAGGACCTTTCACATGTTCAGGGTAGTCCTTGAAGAAGTAGCGACACCTTCCCCGAGGTCCCTGTAGCTGTCGACTAAGCTCCTCCATCCATTTTTCCCTGGTGAGCGTCTCTGGGTCACTGATGGCGGCGATCACGTACACTTCCGCCTTCAAAAAAGTGGGGTTGTAATCCTCGACACGGTCCGCGTCATCGGAGAGGTCGTCGAGCACCCAGTCCTCCAATTCCAGATCCACCATGTCCAACGGAATGAGAGACAGACCCATCGGAGCAAGGACTCGAATCGCGTAATTACTCTTTTGTTTCAGAGAGTCCCTCGAGAGAGTGCTGCTAAGGTCGTAGAGAATCAACATTTCCTTGGAGTAGGCCAAGTTACTGGGAAACACGACAGGGTATACATCAAAGTGAACCGTTTGTGGGGGTATAGGGGGAATGCACTCTAGCAGTTGTGCCGACACATCCTCCTGTACATCTGCCATTTCTGTCGGGGTGACGCGCACCCCCACCACGAACTGGTTCACCAAGTCATTGTGTTGGGTGATGGTCTTTCCTTCTTTTCCCTCACTGACCGTCCCGTCTGGATCGCGCTTCGGCATCTCATGCACTCCAATCACCAACTTTCCCTCGCGGTACGCATTCAAAAAACCACACATAAATTTGACACAACGGTGTTTGATTTCTGTACTAGTGTGGGAGAAGTAACTTTTGTAGTCCAACGTCGCACTTTCCGGTTTGTCTAGACACTCCATCCAACGGTATACATGAGCGTTCCCCCCTTCCTCTTCGGACACCTCCTCCCACTTATAGTCTTCCGAAAGGGCAGTGGTAATCTTGAGGGAAGCGGGCTTGGGCGGTGACCCTTCCTCCACCGGAGGGGACTTTGCGGTACTAGAGTCAAAGACGTTAGAGTTCTGAAGAATGGCATCGTATAGGGCATCATTCCCGACGCTGTTCAACGAAGCGCTGTTGCTAATGGTCATAAAGGAGTCCCTAAAGGTGACCTTTGCCATCGATTGGAGTGGACGCTCCAGCTCCACCGCGTACTTAGCCGCCACGTCACAGGCCCACTGAAACAGTTTCTCGTAAGATTCGTAACTATCAATCGCTTTTTGGGTTTCCAAGTTATCCATGATTCTGGTGAAGAGCATTCTCAGATCCCACCGGTATTTCTCTTCTTTGGGGTCAATTACATCAAAGTGAAGTCGTTGTTGGGTGTTGGTCAATATTACCTTCAAGTACTTTGTATCCTCTACGCCGTTTTTGAGGTAGAGTAGAACCTGCATATTACTCTCGATGGACTTTTTGAACCAGGACCGTTCCTTTGCGAGCTGTCTAGCCTCCTCATCCATTTTCTCCTCCGCACTATTGGGCGACAACGTCTTTCCCCCGCTTCCTACCTTATCGGTACCCAAGGACTCGTCGGGGGCGTCGGTGCGGAGAAGTGGAGGCCATATCTCCGAGGTAAGATACCGAATCATACGGATTTTAAAGTCTTCCATTCCTTCCTTCTCACCCCGTTTGGTACCATCTTTTAAGAGGGTTTTACCAAAGTACACCACCGCGACCTGAGCCGTACTAAAGAACAAATAATTCATGACCGCCGGCAAGACCATTCGCGCCTTGGACAGTAACTGATTCGTGATCGAGTCTCCACAGCACTCGTCCACGTTCTGATACACAATTAACGCCTTGTCATGGGAAGACACCTGTGCGGTTGTGACCCCACCAGAGAGATCGGTAAAAGAACCTTTTTGGGGTATAACGGCGGACACATCTTCTATCATGATGAATGCTTTACGCACAAAAGGATTGGGAAAGAAACAAAGGAATAGGGGGAAAGGGAAAAGTATCTTATCAGTGGAGCAACCATACAAGATTCCTAGTCACTGGTATTCAGTATACAATTAACACAATAATAGTAATAATAATAATAACAATAATATATATATATATATATTAGTAGTATTAGTAGAATAATAACATCGATAAATTTCGTTTTATGGGGGGTCGTTTCATGTGAAAAAACAAAAAAAGGCAAAAGAAACAAAATAAAAACAACGACACAAAAGTAAAATGAAAAGGTTATACAGTGCGGTTAGTATCAACGCAATGGTTACGTGCTTTGTTCTTTCTGGGTTTGAGCCGCATGGTTCACTGCCGCAATGCGAAGGCGTTCTAACAAGGATACCGCGGCATCACAAGCGTTCATCCCACTTTGAACGGATATTTTTACGTCCACCAACTGTTCCGTAGAGGTAACCTTGTACACCTTGACCTGTAGTTTGACATTGGGATAACGGACGGCAGAAAAGTAATAATCGTAAATCACCTTCCAGAGGAGACCCTCCGCCTTCATCGCGGCGTATACGTAGTCTAGGGTGGTGTGGGGGTGACAGCCGCGGAAGGCGACACCGTTACGAATAAAATCGTTCCCAAAACGCGTTACGGTGTCTACGTGATAGAGCGATTCCAGCGCGGTCCCGTGCTCCCGGATGGTGGGGGAGTTCCCACTACTATGCGGCTTTAAAAGCGTCTCCTTGGACGTCTCTCCTTTGGGCTCCCGCCCCGGGAAACACACACTAGTGTCAATTTTCTTTGTTTTTAACAGGTGACTGGGAAATTCAGACACCTTTAAAATACTGCCTAGGAGGGTATGACGAGAATTTTCCATTCGCAAGGGAAGAAACGGGGCCGCCGTGACGTTGTACCCATTCTCCCAGGGGTGGTCGGTGGTGGAGGCGTCCGACAGAGGACCAGTGCTCTGAGGGGGGAGACTTTCAAACGTCGCATTCACAGTCTTTTTAGACTCCGTGGGGTGGGGAGTGAGGGACTCCTTCAAGCTACTCGCTGTGAAGCTGGTATTACCGGAGAGCTGATGAAGGGAGTGGGCGTTCAAGGAGCCATACCCTTGCTGGGACTTGTTCTGGATTAACGAACTGGCATTTTCACCATAGTTCTTATTCGCGTACTCCCCGGGACACAGTTTGTTCTGCTTTTTCTGTGTAAGAATGAGGTAGGAGATGAAAATGTCATGGGACTCGTCACGGAGGGCGACTTCGGCGGGGAGTATCTCCAGAGGGGTCGGCCACAGTTTAGAGTCTAACGCGTTAGAGAAAGTTTCAAAGTAGCGTGCCGCGGGGTAGCGCTGAATGACACCATTCTTTTCGTCCGATATGATCGCCTCCATGGAAGGCAAGTTGTGCTCCTCCCACCTAACAATATCGGCCACCTTCTGTGGCGACACCTTGAAGCGAGAGGCGAGCACGTTCACCACCTCCTCGTCTAAGACATGATCCTCCACCAACCGCTCCCTCGCAAACTGCATCGTCTGCACTACGGCCTCGTAATGGAGGGAGAGGAGATGAGAAGGGAAGTGGGGCCGCACCCAAGGGTGCTGCATCAGCTGCTCCATGGTGGCCCGCTCGAGTGGGTTGACCACCAACATGTGCCGTAGCAAGTCCTGCGCCTCGTGAGAGACGTAATGGGGAATACTATAGTCCGCAGTTTGGATTTTTCTAAAGAGGTTGGTGACGTTGTTGTCATCAAAGGGTAGGGTGCCGCACAGCATGGCATACAGTACGACCCCAGTGCTCCACACATCCGCCTCAGGGCCACCGTAGAGCGTTCCACTGACTACCTCAGGGGAGGCGTAATTGGGGGTACCGCAGCTGGTCTCAAAGAAACGCCCGTCGTGGGTAATGGAGGACAGACCAAAATCCGTCAACTTAATATTGTGCGTCCCCTGTTCCAACATGATATTCTCCGGTTTGATGTCTCGGTGGGTGACACGGTATTGATGACAGTAGGCGAGGGCTGCGACCAGCTGCTGAAATAAAACTCTTGCCACTGGCTCCTCTAACCGCCCTTTCCGACTGATATAGTCGAAAAGTTCCCCACCGGAGACATACTCTACCACTAACACCACGTCGTGCTTCGTCTTCACCACATCATACAAACGAGTGATGTGAGGGTGGCGTAGCACTTTTAGAATTTTTATTTCCCGTTTAATTTTCACGGCGGAATGGGCATCGTTATCGATTACTTTTCTAGGGATAATCTTCAACGCCACTCGTACTTTTGTACTGTCATGAACAGCAATCTTCACCTTCGCAAATGTCCCTCGGCCGATCGTTTCTCCAACCTGATAGGGTCCGAACCGCTGACTCGGTTTGGTACGGTCCATTACGACAGTGACAAGATGTGTTACGAGGTTCTAACGTTTATAACTTCTATATTTTGTATTACCTTTAAAAAAAAAAAAAATAAACGGGGGAAAAAAAGAGAAAGTACAGTTGCTAATGTCAGTCTCTCACATCATGACTCTTCGTGATCTATCCGCCAAAAGCACTGGAGAAAAAAAGAAAAGGAATTTGTGGGATTAAAGCCACAATAGCTAAAAAAAAAAAATAGTTATATTAAATTTTTTTTTGTTGCCGACGTAAAAAGAACAGAAAAAAAAAAGGGTTACGGGCAATCAAGATTAAAAAAAAAATTAAAAAGAAAAAAATGAGTTAATCGCTTTTTATTTAGTTAACGTTCACAGGGAGAGTTGTTTAGGCCAGCTCATCCACAAGTGTATCCCGAACATTTTGAAGCAAATTCTCATTCCCAGCGCCCATCGCCCCTCTCCGCAGTTGGAAGATGCGCTCGACCACAGTAATCTCCGTGGCGGTGGTCGAAAGACCGCAAAAGGCAGCCCAGTCGTTGACCACTATACCAGAGCCAATGGCGGCATTTCCTCGATTAACAGTCCCCGCCACCACCGGTACCTGAAGGAGGGATGCTATTTCGTCCATATCCTCCCCATTGGTTTTGGGGTGTACCATGCAGCCTTTATTCGTGGCTACCGAGTAGCTACCGACGAGGGCGTTGGCGGCGATGGAAGTGCGGAAGGTTTGCACCTGTAGTGTATCCCGAATCACTTCTTCCGTTTCCTTGCCCAGATCGGTGTGTATGAGTGCGACGTGGTCGTTACAGACTACACAGTTCCCTAGAGCGGACAGACGTTCCTCCACTCGCTGCACTTTTACCGAGTCGGGCAAAGAATTTCGCAAGTGTTGCAGTTCTTGGTCGGTGGTGATGCTGGGCACCACCAGTCCGTGTCGGTTCCCTGTCACCAGACGACCCACTACACGAGATCCACCGATGGAGGTGTACACCACGGGGATGTGGTTGGCCAACTCTTGCTCAAAGACAGAGTAAAAGTTCTGAGAGGCACCAGCCGCCACTAGGCAATAGGCATTGGTAAGGCAGGCGAAGACGCCGATGTCGTCTGAGCTTTCGAATCGGGTACGAAGAGTCATAGATTTTTTATTTTTATTTTTGTGTGATGACTTGACGCAGAGAAATTTGAATTTGACCCTGTGGTAGTAAGTAGAAGAAAAAAAAAACGCAATAAAAAATTAAATTGAAATAGCTTACTTGCGAAACAAACGAAAAAAAAAAATAGTAATAGATAAAGGCGGTTACGGTTCACGCGCATTACACAATTCAATCACAGATAATCGAAAACTACAATAATAATAATAATAGTAATACGAGTAACAATCACAGTCAGAATATACCAAATATTTAAGAAGCGCTCTGTGGTTAGTCTCCGTCCGGTTCATTTAACGCGTCCAATGAAAGCAAAGAGGGCGTAATGTGTGTCTTCATCTTTCTCTTCCGCTCTGCATCCAAGCGGGCAGCCTCTTTAAAGAGGGCCTTCTCCGAGTCAAACAGTAATCCGTAGTCTTCGTAGAAAGCGTGGCCTTTCGCCTCGATCACTTCCGTCACTTCAGGCAGAAAGTGTTTCATGACACGCTCAATACCATCCTTCAACGTATTCTGAGAGGAAGGGCAGTTACGACAGGCTCCCAGCATCGCCAACGACACCACCCCTGTCTGCTCATTAAAGTTTAACAGCTTAATGTCCCCTCCATCCCGCTGTACCATCGGACGGACTTGTTCCCTTAACAGTTCCTTAATACACTGTACCACCTCCCCGTCCTCCTCCTTGACCACCAAGTCATCCTCGATCAAGGTGTACTCCTTCGCGGGGGCAACACAGGTGTTGTTGTACACGAGGTAGTGCCCCAGAAAGCTACTAATACTCCACTCTATCGTGGACCAGTCTACGTTGGAGTACACGGATATGGAAACATTCCGTGGAGCGATGTAGACGGACATAATCTCCTGCGCGTACTGGTCAAAGAGGCCTTCGGAGAGAGGATGAACCCACGCGAGACCTCGGTGCGCTACCTCGCAGCACATTCCATCCGGTATAAAATTCTCATATGTGGTGGAGGGAATACTAAAAGAGTGGCAAAGTGGATTAGGCGTCTCTTTGGAGTGCAGTTGCATGAAAAAGCAGGCAAAGGAACGTCGGAACATCCAGTGGCTTTATTGCGGTTGTGGTTCCTGATATTTTTTTTTTTATTTTTCTGCTGATGAGTGAAGTGTATCTCAGTGGATCTAACGTTTTTAAAGTGTAACAATGATAAAAAGAAGAGTACAAAAAATCCCCGTCTTTATTTCATTAGTTTCTGTAGTTACCTTGTGCTATTGGAAAAGGGTAGGATCGAAAACAAAAAAAAAACGAGAAAAGTGTCGCTTGGAGAACTTCAATAAACATTCCCATACATAACCCACACCCACACACGGATACACGGAGGAAGGAAAGAATGGAAAAAAAAAAAAGAAATACTACAGATAAATTGTAAGGTAATTAAAATAGCAATTTGTTCAACTCATCATCCAAGTTAACGGAAGGCTCCGCCGATCGACAGTGAGAAAAGTTCGTTTCCGATTGTAACGTGGCCTCTGGAGAGCGGCCGGGCACGGAAGGCTTTCGGTTGACACTGACTTCTTTGGAACGGGAAGCGTCCATGCTGCTTCGCTTCGTCCCTCGTTTAAAGCAATCTTGTAGCCACGGCAGAATCACTTTTTGATCGGCCGCACTGAGTTCCTTTTCCTGTTGCGCAATCGTCTCGACATCACACTCCCCACAGTGGGAGACTATAAAAGGGTGTTGAAGCAGTTGGGTGACGGTGGGGCGGCGCTCCGGCACCTTCTGCACACAAGCGGTAATAAAGTCGCGTAGGTCGCTGTCTAGGGAGTCGGGCAGTTCCACCGAGGGACCGTCGCGGTTGAGGTGTTGGAGCAACGACCAGAACCGCGCCTCCGTGCTGCCTCCTTTCAAGCCAGAGTAGGGAGACGTTCCCAGCGCCAACTCCGCCACCACCAACCCCAGAGACCACACATCCGCGCTGTAGGAGTAGACCTCCCCTTTCAATCGCTCTGGACTCATGTAGGTGACGGTGCCGACGAAACTGTTCGCATCCCCTTTCGTACACTCTAAATAGGAACTCACCCCAAAGTCTGATATCTTGATCGCCCCGGTGCTAGAGTGAAACAACACATTGTTGGGCTTGAGATCGCGGTGGATAAGGTGACGGGTGCGGTGAAGGTAAAACAGACCTAATAGAATGCTACGAGTGATGTGGGCAAGGACGGGGAGGGGGACTGGCTTTGGGAGTTCGTCCAGGGAGCCATCTAAGCACTCTACTGCGATGAAAACAGACCCTTCGTGACTAAAGGCGCCATAGAAATCCACCAGAAGCGAAGAAAGTGGTGCCTCACTAGAGTGTAGTGTTTCTAATTCCCGTCGAATCTCGCTGAGGTGGGCCTGACTCGTTACTTTAATCTCCTTCAGTGCCACGGACAGTCCGGTGAGTCGATGGATGGCGCGACGGACCGACCCACTGCTCCCTCGTCCTAAGAATCCACCGTCCTCCTCCTTCACCATCTCGAGATCCTCTAGAGAGAGGACGTAAGAAGTGCCCTGGGTGCTGGTGACACCTTGCGCTGAGACGAGCAGTGAGCCTACGCGGATTCCACCTTCACACATGCCTTCCTTTTCTGCCTCGTCCTCGTCGTCCCGAATAGCATCCAAGTTAATTTTTAAGTTTCTTCTCATGTGTCTACCTCTATGAACCGTGTCTGTCTGTCAATGGAGCAATATTATTCGTTCATGTAAGAAATAGTTAGTCAAAGAGCGAAAAAAAAAAAAGGAAAAAAGAAAGAGTAGTACAAAAAATCAACAGAACAGGTAAAGAAGCAGTTATTTTTGACTGCACAGAGAGCCTCCTTCATTGTTTAATTATTTTTCTTCTCAAGAAAAAGGAAAAGGGAAAAAAAAAAGAGTAAATCTATCACACTTTGAGTAACTCTAGTTCTATGTATAGACGACCACACCCATGGCCTTCTCTTTCCAGTGGTAACCGTTTTTCTCCCTCGCTGAGAAAAAACTCATCTGCGGTGATTTGGGTGGAGGCGACAGGGGTGCCCTCTAGCATCACCACAAAGTACACAATGTCGTATTCCTCTATTCTAGTCGATACCTCCCCTTCGCCTCGGTCCCAGGCTGGCTTTGGGCGACTGCCCGCGGGAGTGAGGAAGATATTTTTGTGTGAACTGGTCTCCAGTCGCACCTGCACGGCGGTAGACCCCAATAGGGAGGCGAACGCCTCTTCCACCTCTTCCCCTTCGTTTTCCAGAGAGAGGTTTCGCACTTCTTTAATGTATATCTTGGCGTTGGGCGGCGGCTGTGGCATGACGGAGGCGACCGCCGGTGGAGGGGATGAGGGCAGGGTGGGGGTGGGTAGGAGGGGCACTGCGGGTGGTACTACACCCCCTGGTGTAACCACCGTTGCTGCGGCAGGACTGGGGGTCGGAGTGGGAGGCCGCGGGAGAGGTATGTTACTCTCTACAGGGAGACTACCACCACCGAACAGAGGGCGTTCTGCGTCCTCCAAGGCGGTTGGACATCGGGTCTCGTGACAGGTCATTGTGCGAGACAGCTGAAACAGACGAACCTGCAGCGTACCCAGGTTGTCCTTGAATTTACTAATATAAGGGACTGGCTCCTCTTCCCTCGGCTGAAGGCGAACGACGAGGGGATGACCCGTCTGTCGCTGTAGCACTGTTCTTTTCTTCACCACTCCTTCCCCAAGGAAGTCATCCTCCGTCGAATCACCCAATGAGTCGAACAGTTGAAATACCAAATCGCCCGTTTGCCACTCCGAGGAGTGGATAGTCTCGTAGACAACGTGGGCTGCCTCCCATCGGGGGGCCTTACTGTTCGCTTCACAGACCGCCGTGCGGAATATTTCCTTCGCACCGCGACCCCGTCGGTCCAGCACTACCACGTACGGGTTGGACGGAACCCCAGGAGAACGCTCTAACAGTGCCGTCGCCGACATCACTTGAATGAAACACTCCACCGGGATTTCCACTTCCCCGCGACTTGGATGCGCTGTGGGGAGCAAAGACCGTCGTGGCACACCAGCGACTACCGGAGACCGCCCGCCGTCCTCGTCGGAAGGGTCCTCCTCTGGTGTCACCAGCTTCACCTCAATGTACACGAGGCCAACGTCCTCTCCCTGATCGGTTCTCACTGTTAAATTGTGAAGGGATGAGATATGTTTTGTGCTAATTTTGGTCTCGCGGAGAGAGGCGCTAAGGAGTGCCTTGATGGAGATTCTACTCTTTCCAATCACCCTAGTCTGCTGACCGCAATCGGAGGAGGAGGAAACGGTGAACCACAGAAAGGCACACTCTGAAGACTCCAACGCGCTCCACCGAATCGTTCTCTGCTGGTCATAGACAGGGTGAAGGGTGGGGGAGGAGGGGGCAGCCGTCTCTAACAGTGTGTGCTGCGGACTATAGGGCCCACTTACCGTGACCTGTGGTAGGAGACGGTCTCTGAGGTCGGCGAGTGCAGTGCCCGTCAGGTGTAGCTGGCAAGATAAAACGCTCAGCTCCACTTGGTGAATACGCTCCGTCTCGTTTGGAGGAGAGTGAAACTGATCGAGGGCGTTCACGAGGCGTAGCAGTTCGGTATTCTGTGCCTCTAGTGTTTCCCTGTCTACATCCTCCTCTTCCTTGTCAATCGCAGGAGGTACCACCACTTCTGCTGCTGGCGCGACGGTGTTACTCGCCGCAGGAGTTGCGATTCCTCTGCTCTCCGCAAGGCTACCTCTCCTACTGCGTACCAGCTGACACGGGTCCTGTCTTTGGATCTGGCCAGAAAGCACTTTCAAAGTTCTCGTCTGTTCCAACAACGTTCCCCCCAACGCCTCCAACTCCTCACTCAGTTTTTGATTGATGACACGAAGCTCCTCCTTCTGCTGTCTCTGCTGTATCTCCCTTCTCCGCAGCTCATCGACCTCTAGTTGCATCTGTTTCAGTGCCTTCTCCGCCACCGTAGCCCGGGTAGCATAGCGAAGCACCTCTTCATTCTCCTGTAGCGTGCGGCCCGTACCCCGTCCTGTAGGACCCCCTACCGCCGACCCATTTCTGTTATGGGGTTTATTCATGGGGTCAAATATTTGACGAATCGTGTCGCTCGCTAATGACTGTTTACGGGTCTCGGTAGGAAAGCGGTACTTGGGGTGTTTACTCCCCCACACCGAAAGGGGCACCTTTTCCGTTGACTGGGTCCCCTCTAGGTATGGTAGGGTGGAGGTGGCCTCACTGGCCTTGGAGCCGTGATAGACACCCGGGGGGAGGGAGGCGGCGGGTGGTGGGGACTCCGCCATTGATGGAAAAGCTGAAAGAAAAGTGAATAGGCGGCTAAAAGAGGTGGAAAAGAAAAAAAAAATGAAGGGGGAGAAACAAAAAAGTAAGAAATGAGACCAAAACAAAAAGTAGATGTAGGCTGACATATAAAGTATGTAGGTTAAGCAAAACAAAACAGTAAATAAAAAAAAAAACTGTTTCATTGAGAAGGGATTTGTAGCAATTTCTACTCAGAAAAAGAAGATAAAATATCCAAAAAAAAGTTAGCTAGCGAACCTTTTTTACAATAATCTTTTACTTTAAATATATATATTTATATGTGTTAAGAGAACGTAAGCTAAGACACGCTAAAAATAGTAAGTCATGTTTATAATAAAAATGTTAAGTCAATGTGATAAATGGTAAATTAGGTATCGTCATTTAAGGAAGAAAGTAAAATGAGAAAAAAAAAAGGGTGCATCGCGAAGAGAGAACTATGTCGTTCTTCTAAAATCTTCGTCACATGATTATCTTTTTACTTTTCTCTTTAACAAACAAAATGAAAGAAGCTCCTATTCGCTCATTTTTCTTTAATATTTTATTTAGCTTAATTTGCCACTTTTAGAAATTGTATATAAATATTAATAGAAATGGATAGTTGCTTTTTTTTTTTTTTTACTTTTTATTACTATATATATTATATGTATCTTTTACTTTTGTCATTTGTGCAACAACAGCTCCTTAAATGGTGTAAAGGAAATCGCCAGTGGTGGCCTCCACGGTTGTCGCGTCCACTTCTCTGTCCCCCTTCTCATAGGTAACAGATGGACGGTCCACCGTGACGGCTTCAAAGTGGAAGGTGAGATTAGACGTGGGGGAGTTAACGGTGGGCTTCTTATCGGTTGTGGCGTCCTCTGGAGTGCGTCGTCGAAGGGTGGTGTCGCTGGTACTGCCCACCGCGTAAGTAACACGACTGCTGCCGGTAGGACTGGTGATGGAGGCCTGCAGAAGCGAGGCGGTCGTCCCGTCTGCGCCGGTGCTGAACCGCAGGTCGGTGATACTGATGTAAGGGTGGTTCGTGCAGCTACCACCGGGGTGCCACTTGGAGGAAGAGGTGCTGGTATTGGCCACGGTGATCAAAGGCCCGGAGAAGACGTCCATGTCGCCATCGTCCTCCTCGACATCAATGTGTTCAAACAAAGCATCCCCAGACTCCCCCGGTGGTTCCTCGGAGGGCCCCTTTTCTTCCTCTTCCACTTTCGGTGTGGATTTATTTTGCTGCGCTTTCGCCCGACGCGCCTCCTCTTCTGCGTGTATCAGGGACAGAGTGGAGCGAAGAGTCGCAAGTTTGGCGGTGGTGTCGGGGTCGAGGTCAGGGGGTAGCTGACCCTGTACCAGCTGAGGGGCGACACTGCGCACCAAGCTCAGATATACAGGGGAGACGTGGATCTGGTTACAGCAGGTTCCCGCGGTACAGCGGTTTTTCTGAAACAGCAAGCAAATGCTCGGGGCCTTTCGATTAGAGCCCTGGAACAGACCGCGGGAGAAGCCGACGATGCTCCACTTGGGGATCTGCAAGCTCGTCTTCAGCTGGGGGTCATGCACGGTGAAGAGGTGGTCGAGGGGCAACTGGAGATAGGAGGCCTCAATCTCCTCGAACCACTGTTCGAATTCGGTCTTTTTGCGCTTCATCCAATCGGGGTGGATGTGGACTTGGTTACACCACCGACCCCATTTGCACTGGGAGGGATCCATAGAGTAGAGACCACACCCCGTCGGTACCTGGGCAGCAATCGCCGCGTTGTGCGTCGGTGCCACCCCACGGGTCCGTTTAAACCGTGTAGAGGGATCCACATACAGACCTTTGGTGAAGACCAGCGATCGGATAGGGACGTCGACAATCTCCTTCACATCCGCGACGAATATTTTGAATAATTTGTCTGGATTATTGGCAAAGTCGTGGTTGAACTCGGCCTCTTTTTGAAGCAACCACGTCGAGAGGAGCAGTCGGGTCCGACTGAGGTAGTCGGGGTTGACGTGAACGTCAGGGCAGGAGGACTGTCCGCAGCGGCCCTGCTGAAAGGAATCGCAGATGCGAAACATATTTTTAGACCCGTAGACGATGTGGTTGACACCGCTCTGAAACAGACGTGTGCTGCCCGCAGTGGGGATTACATCATTGGCGCTCACGGTGATGGGTGCCTTGAGCTGATTGTCGTGCACTTCAAAGTCTCCAGTGGGGGCCCCTGACAGAGGGGGTGAGCTGGGCGGATACATGGGAGAAAACATGGGATTCCCTGTCATGAGGTTCATACCATTGGGGTGGTAGGCATAGGGGACAAAGTTGGAGGGCTGGTTCATGCTGGTCACGGAGTAGTTATTACTGGGGCAACTACCACTGCAATTGTTATTATTATTATTATTATTATTATTATTAAACTTTCCATTATTATGATTATTATTGTGGTTATTATTATTATGATTATGATTGGCTTGAAGAGTGTTATTGGAATCCACGTAAAAGGCTGCTTGATCGCCTCCTAGTAATGGGGGTTGGACCATTCCGTTGGGAAGAAGTAACACACCTTGGCCGTTCATGTACATTGCGGGTGAGTAGCTTTTAAACATTCCATTATTGTTCACTGAGTAACTGCCGCTATTATTATTATTATTGTTATCATCATGGGAGTTGGTCAGGTTTTGACCGTTATTAACAGATCTGTTTGGAACGTGCATTTTTTTTTGTTATTCCTCTTTATTTATTATTCGTTTTTTTGAGGGGTGAGGGGAGTAAAATAAAAAAATTATATAATTGAATTAAATTATACAAATAACTATATAATGTAATTTAGAACGACCAAAAAAAAAAGGTAAGTTTTTTTTATAGAAAATAAAAATGGAATATAGTAATCTTGAAAATAAAATAAAATAAAATGAAATACAAAACGAACTAATGTTTTAAAATAAAAAGGAAAAAAAAAAACGTAACTACGAACGAAGTAAATGTGAAGACTGAAAAAAAAAAATTGTATAGTTTTTTTTTTTTTTTGACACCTAAAGAGAAAAAAATGGAGAGAAGTCGCTAAATGGAGATTAATTGAACAGTGTTTCATCTTCATCCTGCCAACATTCCACAACAACAACAGAAAAATAAACTTTTTCCTGAACGTGTAGATATGCATTTTCAGCTATTCATAGAACAAAGATATATACAAAAAAAGAAAAAGAGAATACAATAATTTTACACAACATACACCCATGACCACGTTTCGCCGCGAACCTATTATTTCTACTATGATTGTTTTGTTTTTCTCCTCGCTGCTTTTTTTTTTTCCTGTTTGTTTGTTCTAAGGATACATTTTCCGTCTTTAAATAATCCCTTTAGTCCGATCCACGGCCTTCACAAACAATGATAAGACGGCCTTTTGGCTGCTAGAGAAGGGAGGTAGAAAGCGTGCCTCTCCCTCCGACCCGCTCAGCGAGAAGGGCTCCAGCTCCCGCTCCACTGGTACAATATACATGAGTCCCTCTCCATCCGTTAAACGATCCACCTCCACCGGCAAGCTCCCTAGAAGGGTATAACCACCTTTTTTGGAACTGCGACGTTGTGTCATGGAGAGGACATCCGGGGCGGAATCCCCGGCACCGGGAGGGGAGTCCTCATCCAAGCTCTTGGCCAACACCTCCACACGGAGGGGAAGCGGGAAGTGCTGTACCGCCACCAGAGCGGTCGCCACATCCACATCCCAGTAGGTGCTAGGACCCTCCACCGAGTTCTTCTCGAGCGAAAGGAGCGACGTACCACCCGAGAATAGGTTGACACGTACCGCCTTCTTCTTCACGTTGCTCATAATGTTGCACGCGCTAGACACGGTGAGGCGAACCGCCGTCGTGGGGGTTTGGGCGCTGTAGTCTCGCTGTGGGAAAAGTAGGGCGGTACTGTAGAAGGAAAACTTCCCCGTCGTCAGTAGCACCTCACTGTCCTCGTTCGCCTCCACCGCGGTCATACCAGGGGGAAGTAGGGGCGTGTTGTAGGTGCCACACAAGACGTTCATCGTCACACTGCCCCGGAGCTGGTCTCGCTCGCCGGTGTGGTTAGCGGTGAAAATGTCGTAGCGGTACTCCCCTGTCCGACAGAGATCCACCACAGGGAGGTACACCTGACCCAGCAAGTCCGCCTCGTCCACCGACCCACTGTAGAGTTGGACGGCGATTCCCTCATCCTCCTTTACCTCCTCGGGGCACACGCGAAATACGGAGGAGGACTCGCTAAAGTCCCACGCCCCGCAACGTTGAGGGGTTGTGTGAAACAGTGCTTCCCCTTTGGAGGCGAAAACCGCCAGCACATCCAGTGCCGTGGTATCGGTATAGTGGGACAGTACGGTCAGGTCACACTGCTTCACCTGTAGTAGGGTGAGGGGGTCGTTTCGCTTAAAGTGCATATCCCGGGCCGGTCCCTCCTTGAAGCGGTTGAGCTCGGTCACGGTATAGCACTGGGTGTAGATCACCACGTTGGCCACGTCTCCGAGAGACACGCGATACTCCTTTTCCGGTCCTAGGCCATCCCCTTTCACCTCTAGCGTGGTCGAGGCGACGACGGAGGCAATGTCGTTGTCACACAGCTCCATCACGTAAAAGAAACTGCTCCCTTGGAGACTAGGGCACTGTAGGACACAAGACCCCTCTACCATCTCATAGGACGCCGAGTACGCACTGTACACTAACGGGGTACGAAGTACCATCTTTCCGTCCGATTGCCGAATCACCACAAAAAGATCAGGGGGGATAATAAACGATGCGGGGTTGGTGACCTCCACACTTTTAACATGAAAAAAAACCGCCTTGTCGGTCTTTCGGTGTTCTTGCTTTTGATAGACGGAGGTTCCCAATGTATTCAGAAGGAGAGTCCCGAGGGGTTCGTCGAGCTGGGGGGCGCTCAGGGGGCAGCGGTGAACCCCTGCACCCCCGAATACCAGCTCATCCACGGAGGTCAAGTAGGAGCCGATGGTGTGCTCCTTGTGCTGAAGTTCAAATCGTAACTTTCCGCTTTGATTGACTCGGAGGTAAGCGCCATCTGCCGGCC
Source organism: Angomonas ambiguus (assembly GCA_019695575.1). Taxonomy (NCBI): domain Eukaryota; phylum Euglenozoa; class Kinetoplastea; order Trypanosomatida; family Trypanosomatidae; genus Angomonas; species Angomonas ambiguus. The sequence continues at coordinate 245,794 of JADNSB010000009.1, read as the reverse complement.
AAAACGGGTAGCGCGTCTTGGGCACCACGTGAGGAGTCTTGAGGATGACTACTTCCTCCCCTTCTTCGGGGATAAAGTACACTAGCATGGAGGCATCCACTCGATGTTTGAGCCCTTTGACAGCCACAATGTGTAGCTCTACGGAGCTTGGGTGGAGCATCGATCGGGTTTCGGAGGGTAAGCTGAGTTCAGAGAGACTGAGTCGCTGACTGGCCTTCAACTTCCGTTGCAGTGTGCCTAAATCGGAATTCATCACCGGTAAACACACCACTTCCAGAAAAAAGTTGTCTAGCTTTTTTTCTGGTGTCGCTTGTGCCGAGAGGGGAAGTCGGTAAACGCCTATTTTACCGGTTTCTTCGAACAGTTTGGTAGAGATGGTGCTACTGTAAAGCGGCTCCTTCTCCTTTGTAGCAACGGCGAGCTCCAACCGTAATTCAGACCCATAACGGATAAACTTGATGAAAGAGGCCTTTTCAATAGGCCAATACAGACGCCCTGTATGCTCCCCGCCCTCTTGTATCGCCCCTTCCCCTGTTCGAAGTACCACATGCTCCCCCCTTTTCACGAAAACTGAATACTTTTTTTTAGAGTCTAGGTTTTGCGTTACGTCCCCGTCGCACAACCTTACGTGCATGAGTAATAGAATATACTTGTCGTTTTCCTTTCCCGCCCCCTCCTCGTCCTCCTCCGGGATCCACAGCTCTCCCTGCTCCAAGGGCAACACCTTGACGTAGGAGTTGAAGTAGTTCTTATCCTCGATCTTCACGAAGCGGTCGAGGGCGCTGGTGGACCGCTCGGCACTGATTTTGTTCTGTTGTGAGTAGTCCACACTAGCGGGTCGTACCCTCAACGCGGAAACGGCCTGTTCCGAGGCACTGATGGGTCGCATAATACTATTGCGGGGAGAGGACCGTATATCCGAACCAATTTGGGTTTGACGAGGGGACAACAGACCGGCGGGTAGACCGGAGGGAGGACGCACGAGATGACTGCGACTGATAGAGGCACGGTGGCTGCTCGTAAAGGGAAAGTCCCCGCTGTCGGCAGCCAAGGAACGCCGAGGCGTACTACCGAGTGTGAGGGCATTGGGGGGCCATGCGGCGGAACTTTCGGATGCAGACATGTCATAAATGGGAAAGTTTTTAAAAGGAATAGAAATACTGGATTCAATGTTATTACTCACCTCATCCTCTCCGGTTTCGCTGTTCTCGGAGGCAATTTCTTCAATCCCGTTTACATTCACCACGGACACATCCCCGGCGGCTAGACTCTCCTCCACCACCTCCTGCACCGGCTCCCCCGTCTCGTCGTCGTCCTCCACAATCAACCGAACATTACTGTCATTCACCTGTCGCAGGAACCGGGGTTGCTCTTCGGTCGGGGTAAGAAAAAGTTGTTCTACAATGGTGGCCTGAAGTTCATTCACCTCACCGGGGAAGTCACAGTCGGCCGGGTTGGACCCTAAGGAAGGGGGGACCGATATCAATGACTGCACCTTTCGCTTCAGTATCTTCTCCGTTTCTTTATCCACCTCTCTCAGCTCGCGCTGCTCCGAGCGGAATATCTCACCCCCGACCCGCTCCAGTTCGGTGTTCTTGTTCTTAATAAAAGTGACCCAGTCAAACGACTCCAGAAAGGCTTCATTGTCGACGGCCGTCGGAGAGGGTAAACTCTTGGAGGACATACTTTGGCGCCGTGTGGTGTTACTAAAAGAGGCGGATCCAACGGGATGAAACCCACTTCCTCGCCGCCCCTTGGGGGAACCGGCCTGGGAATTAGGGGGAGAGTACCCTTCGGTGATGCTGTCTTCTCCGTGTTGGGCACGATAGAGCTCCACGCCCTGACGGCAGACATCTATCGCTTGGATTTGAACCTTGTTTGACTCCAACACCCCCACCACCGCATCCTTCGACAACACCCACACATCCACCGAGGTCTCGGTGACGATGTCGTGCGGCCAAAGATGGGGGCGAAGAAAGAGTTCTCCAAAGTAGTCCCCTGCACTCCTCGGCTCGCCTTGGTAAGGGACACAGGCGTGGGAGCGGGTGAGATCGACCCTTCCGTCGACCCGCACGAAACCGCGCCCAATGACGTAGAGCTCTTTGCACGGGGTGTTGACAGAGGCGAGGCGAAACCCTGGCGGTACTGTCTTTATGGTGGCTAGCGCGGACAACTCCTCTCGCATACTCTCCGTCGTGTGGCTGAGGCAAGGCACGCCGCTGAGGATGGACACCAAACTGAATATGTCTCGTTTAACACCGTCTTCCATCCACTTCCGTCGGCGCTCCAACGCCTTGAAGGTGAGCAGTTTCGCCAGGTCGGGGTATTTTCGGAAACGGTGATGAATTTCGTTTTCATGAAGGGCGTACAGTTCGCAAATTGACCCCGACACCACCGAGGAGTTTCGCTGTTCATTAAAAATGGCACTGAGCTCTCCAAAAGCGGAACCGGGTTCAATGACTGACAAGGGCTCTCCCTTTACGACCACCGTCAGCGTACCACGACGGAGAAAATAAATGTAAGGGCAGTCGACCCCTTCTTCAAACAGCACGTCACCCATGTTAATCACCTTGACCTCCATCGATCTCGCTAGTTTGACGCGATCACTACCGCTCAGAAAGGGCCACATCCAAGACCGCTGCAACAGGACAGAGGTGGCGTAGTAGCTGGAGAGCATCATTTCCGTCCGGTTGGGCAACACGGTTCGGTTAAACAGCTCCAACACCTCCTTCGCCTCATTCGACTCTAGCACGAAACTCTTTACGACTGACCAAAACCAGCGGGAAGAAATAATCGCGATATCGACCCCGTCGTTCGCACGAATACAGGTGGGATTGCGGTCCTCACAGAGAATCGACTGGACACAAAGTACATCGGGACTGTGACGGACGCGGGACTTTTGAGCTCTAATCGGTCGATTGGGGGTCGTGGCTCCATCTTTGGAACTCCGTTCTTCCGTTGTTTGACCGTGTAGTAGGACGACTAAACCACTAGAAAAGTGTGACTCCCCCGCATACACCATTATTTCTTTTGGGTGGTAGTAGACAAAGGTCACCTCCTTGACGAGCAGTTCTAGTAACCCTATCGGCCACTCCGACAGCTGCGATCGCTCCGAGCGTAGCGCCCCTAATACGGACTCACTCGTGTAGTTCCGTGGAGGATACACCTTAAATTTCTTTCTTCTTCGCCGTCTTAAAATGCGTCGGATCACAATCGGACGGAAAAGGCGCTTTAACACCTTCATCGCCGCTTTAGACTCTGGGGCGGCGAGGTTGAGGGTCTCCCTCTGTCGTTGTGGGGACTTACGGTGGGCGGCGGCGACCTCGAGTACACTGTTGCTTCGCAGCTTAGGGTTGGTGCTGGTCGCCCCTATCGAGGAGTCCCGTCGGGCGGGAAGGGTGTCGTAGGGTCGCTCGGGGAAGCGCTTGGCGTGAGAGGGGGCCGACGGACTACGGGGAACTAGGGTGTTGGTACGCCGAGAGGGAGGAGCGGTGCTGATACCACTGGAGCTGGCACTGCTAGGGGGGCGGGTGGATTTAGCATCGTCCAGACCATTGTCGTGGACCACGACTTTTCCTTTCGTCGGCACCTCTGCCTTTTTTTTCATTCCCGGTTGGAGACTGCGACTGCGAAAGTCCGCCAAGTTCTGCACCGGAGGGTGTTGCACCGACTCCGCTCGTCCCTTGTGGAACATTTAGCGGCTATTACGAATTAACCTTCTACTGTACTTTTTGTACGGTTCAATCTTTTGGGTTTCGAAAAAAAAACGAAAGGAGTAATACTTTTTTTAAAAAAAAAAAAGCGATAGAAAAGTGTGAAGGGAGGCAGCTAACCAAAAAAAAAAAAAGTAGTGAATCGAACAAGAACAACGACACCAACGGAAAAAGAAAGAATTGAAATTATCTAAACACATTTCATGAGTGCAGTGTATTTCTGCCCAGTGAACCTGTGTATCTATTGGCTGGAAAATTAGGAAAACAAAACCGGAAACGATTTCCGTACCGTTCCAAAAGAAAGATCCACGCTTTCACGTTACCGGTATATTTCCTTTTTCTTCGCTTTATTCGAATGCCGTCAGTTGTCTACTCTCCTGCACGTAACGCGGCTAATCGCTCCGCCCGCTGGCGGTCCTTCTCTTCCTTGACTCGACGGGTGTCCTCCTTCACCCGCTCTGACAAACGGTCATAGTCCTTCCCTACCTCCGCCAGAAGCCATTCCACGCCAGTGTCAATGTTTTCATCCTCTTCTAGTCCACAGGTGGGGAGGATTTTAAAAGGGGTGTCTGGGGGTAGGATGGAGGCCAGAAGTTCGCTCGACACCACCTCCTCACACGACCGACTCGTCGGAAGATCCTTCTTGTTGGCAAAGATCAACAGCGGTTTTCCATTGATGTATTCATTCTTTACCGTTTCTTCCAAGACCTCCAACGAAACTTTTAACTTGTCTTCATCCGCGGCACTATCAATGACGAAAATCACGCCCATACAGTCGTGATAGTAGTGTACCCAAATTCCTCGAAAGTTGGCCGCCCCTCCGAGATCAAAGATACAAATATCATACTCCTCTGTCTGGAACTGGGTGGGGTTGAAGCCGACGGTAGGGGTGCAGTTCGGGTCTACCTCGCCCCCCATAGCACTGAGGAGCGTCGTCTTCCCTGCATTGTCGATACCAAAGGTGCCGATCGTCAACTTCTTCAATTGGGGCTTTCCTTTTTCATCTGGGCCCTTGTCAAAGTGAATCTGAGTCGGATCGTATGTGGACTTTTTGTTTTCATTGTCCTCTACGGATTGCAAAAGATCCCTCAGATAGGAGAAGGGGTTCTCGGGTCTCTCCACGAGTACTTTAGTAGCCAGCAATTCAAACAAATGGTGGATCTGGTGCTTTTTGCAGTACTCCGTCCTTAACTCCTCTTCCGACATGATTATTATTATGGTACAGAACGGTGGGGTTGTGTTTCTATTGAATTTTACTGGAATATGGGCGAGCCGTGCAGAGAATGGGTGAAAAGGATGAACAAAACAAACAAAAAAAAAAAGGAGAGAGAGAAAAAAAAAAAATGCAAAGAGTACACACCCTTTTATACTTCAGATGTACTGAGGTTGAAGTAATGCGAAACAAAAATAAAAAAATAAAACACCTTAGTAAGATTTGATGTATGAAAAGTAAAATTAGAATTAAATGTGTAAAAATCTTTTTCTGTATAATTAAAAAAAGGGAAAAAAAAGTATGTGAACAACTAAATACTAAAGAAAAAGAAAAAGGAGAGAAGCTTTTTGAAATTTTCTTTTTCTTTTTTTATTTTTACTATACCTTACGGTGAAAATACATAGGTCTACTATTTGGGTTCGGTCACCACTTTTTTTTCATCCGCCTCGATCGCCACCTTGGCCGTGTTCAAGCATTCAATTAACTCGTGAGAGGCCACCGAGGGGTCAAAGCAGCGCTGACAGGTGCGGTCGTTGAGCATCTTCTTGAACAAGTTTGCCACCAACGTCCGTGTCCCTTCCGTCTGAAAGGTAATATCATCGCTCCACTTTACGTAGTACTTGGAGAGGATAGGCATGGCGCGGTACTGGAGCAGATCCAAAGGCTGTGCTTCACTGGGGACCATTTCGTTGAGGAATTTGAGAATATCCGTGGTGGCTTCGTAGTACTCGGGGAACACCTCAAGAAGGCCTAATGCCACCCCAAGAAACTCGGCATCTTCAAGACGAGCCTTGAACCCTTTATCCCCGTACACCTGCTTGGGAAGTTTCTCAGCGTCGTGCAGAATACGGAGGTGCTGTGGAACACCCTTGTATCTAGAGATGTTCAAGTTGTTTACCACCGCCTCAATTCCGTCGTTGTCTACAAACTCCTTCCCGCCCTCTTTCGGGTAATGTCTAAGGATGGAAGAGAGCAACAGGGTACAGAAGCGGGTGTCGGTGGGGTCTCCGGTGGTTTGCTTATAGGCGTCTAACAGCGTCTTCATGCCGTCAGCCTGCAGCACTTTTCGTTCCACATTCCCGTCATTCTTTTGCGTGAAAGCAAACAGGGTGAGGGCGCGGGTGGCCATCACACGAGAGAATTCATCCGTACTATGCTGGTAGGCCTTGAGAACCAAATTCACACCGTCCCTTTCATTGACAAAGTACTCCGTCAAGGTAGGGTAGGCCGCGATCATATTCACAAACTGAAGGAAAACATTCGGCTGAAAGAAGATGTGCTTCCTCATCTTTCGTGTCCCGGTACCGGTAAAGTCGTCTATCGAAAAGTCCAACAACTGTTTACCGCCCACCTTTAAAAACTCTTCCTCAGGGCGAACAGGGGGGTCTAGCGAGAGATCCATGTTATCCACAATGATACGGGCAAGATAGCCATCGGCGAGTTCATTGTCGGTCTTGAGGGCCGCCAGTAAAAACTTCATTTGCTGGGAAAACTCCAAAGGACCAAAAATCATATCCGGTGGCAGCTCTAGCGACATGGTCTCTGGGTCTACGTCGTGTACTTCGATCCACTCCATTGTTTTCAACAGCGGTCGGCGGATGGCGGTCACCACTGTCCCTGCTGCCTCCTCAAAGGGTTCTCGATTGAAAAAGTAAAGCACCGCACACACACTGCTAAGCACCCAGGGCCACAGTCGGTGAAAGCGCTCCTTGGTTTTTGGCTTCGAGATCCACTCGGGCAGTCTTCTACGCATCATTTTGACTAGGGGTAAAAATCAAAAGGACTTTAAAATGGTAAAAAAAAAAGGGGGTTTGCTAGCTGTAAAAATAGCAACAACAAGAAAAATAAAACAAGAAAAAAAAAGAGAAAGAGAGAAAGAAGAAGAAGATTACTTTCATGTAGTAGATTTTTTTTTTTGTACCTTCTTTTCATTGTGGAGTACATTTTTGTAGTTCTCAAGTTCAATCTCTCACATCAGATCATCGCCTCACGCTCCCTTTGGTTGGGTGACCAGCTGATAGGCCTTCTCCCGCAACACCATATACCCATCCCCGCTGTGTAAGACAGCCCCCTCCTCCCCACGATCGGAGAGGAACTGAACCACACGTTCGGCACACTCAGGGGACACATTTCGGAGGAGCACTACATCCTTCACCAACGTGATGCGGTTGAACTCCTTCTCCCACACCAGAAGCTGATCGCACACCGATTGGGGTAAAGCGCCACCCGCCACTCCGCCGGTCGTCGTCTCTTTCCCATACTTTTGAATCATGGAGGGATGCGCCTTCAGGGTGAGGAACTTTATCACCTGTGACGCCTCAATCCCCCTCCGTAGTGCCCTTCCAAAACTTTCCCGGGTGATACGGAAACAGACCAGTATGTTGTCAATGCTCTCCTCCTCCTCGCTAAACTGAGACACAATACTCAGCAACTCCTTGTTGTGGTTCGTGTACACGTACAGTCTAAAGTTGGTTTCCGTGACGATGGTGTCTATATCCTCCCGCTGTAAACAATCGCTGGCCCCGTCACTCGAGAGGGCGTTAGTCAGACAAAGGGGAGCGGAGGCGGTCCCCAACACGGCGTGATGAAAAAGTGGAGAGACCGCAAAATACGAACCGCCACCTGAAGTGGTCTTTTCGACGAGCCCAATACATGAAAGATAGCCCAGTAGTAGATGGGCGGCGTAGTCCTCGGTGGCGGTGGGGTAGTAGTGTGCCCATGAGGAGGAGTCTAGGGCCGCCAACACACTCAAGAGTTGAACCAACAGGGATCGTGGCACTGGTGGAGAGTGGTGCTCGCCTTTTCGTATCGCACACTCCAAACTAGCCTTGACAAGCGTCCACCACTGCTGCTGGAGAGACATCATACAGAACTGAATCGCATGCGGGGAGACCGAAATCCCCTCGTCGTCGGGTTCCGGCTCCTCTACATCGCTTCTCCGTCTCTTCCGGTCGCCTGTGTTTTGTCTCTCCTCCGGTAAAAGGGAGGCGTGTTGTAGCACTTCGGTGAGGGCTGTGTCCTTGCTAGGGCTGCCCTTCACTCCACTCAAACAGAGCGACACTACTCTTCGCATCACCTCACCGCTCTCGGTGCACACTTTTAAGAAGAGGTCATCTTGAAGTGGAAGGCGCTTGGCACGTAGGGAGTTGGGGGGTGGGAAAAAGCGTAAAGCCTCGTCGGCTTGGTGCAAATAAAAAGGGTTGCTAGAGGATTCCTCCCACAACAAATGCAAACACGACTGTAAAGAATAAAGAAACGACTGATCCTCTTTCGCACTAAAGATGGCATCGATCAACTCTTTTATCGTTTCTATTTTGAGCAGGTCCGTAATACTGTCCTCTCGGGCGGTTACGGGTGCGGGGTCGACGAGCTTGCCATCCGTGGCAAGGGAAGCACAGAGAAACTGATATAAAAGGCTCATGGTGGAAGGACACTTCAAGCACAGATCCTCCCTATCCAGGGAAGAGAGTAACAGCTTCATAAAACTACTTTTGGTGGACATTTTTTTTCTTGTTTTTTTTTTTTTTACCTTTTTCGGTGTACTAGATTACGACCAGGCACTTTGGTTGCTGGAGTATGTACTGGTGTGCATATTTCAAAATGGTAAAGGGAAGAAAGGTAAAGTGTAGTGAACATTCACAAAGGTCATTTTAAGGCTCACCCTAAAAAAATAAAAAAAGGGGGCTAAAAAAAAAAAATTGAAAGAAAAAAAATGTACAGTTAAGCAGGAGGAGTTTGTAATGCACATTCCAAAGAGGGAAGTGTTCTTCGGTTCGGTTGAAGAGGACTCGTCTGACTAAGGTGGTAATCTAACGCACTGGTATGGGGTTGCTTCTGTGGGGTCACCTCTCTAGAAACCGTAACAAACTGTAGTCGGGGAGACGCGGCCGCCGGTGGAGGGCGGGTCTCGGGGAAGAAAAGCCGTTTGGGTGGACAGCACCTTTCGGTGACGGTAGAACACTCCGCCAAGACATTCTTCCCATCCCTTTGGTGCTCCTTCTCCTCCTCGTCAAAGAGGACCGTGAGTTCGTCTGGGATGGGACAGCAGCGACGGGTGGAGGCTGTGGGAGGCGGACGAGGTAGCTCGTAGAGTAACTTCCACTACTACAGGTGTCCAGCTCCCGGTCCACCGCTATAGTCGTGGGGCTGGTGGAGTGGGATAGAGAGGGAATCGTCTCTCCTATCCCTGGACAGACAGGACTTTAACTTTTCAATCTCCAAAAGTAATTGGCGGTTTTTCTCTCGCTCCTGGGCTAGAAGCATTTGAGCCTCATCTCTCTCAATCACTAAAGAATATATTTTCTTATTGAATGCATCCATTTCTACTACAAGGTGAAGTCACAAAGAAAAAAAAAAGAGGTGGAGGACGACAAAGAAGTAGAGACGCTTTCTCAGGTGCACACCCATACACATACGTCAATATATCTATAGAAAAAAAAAAAAGAATTAAAGTCTACACAAAGTCATTCCACCAAGCATGGTAGCAACGAGCAACGTTGAATAATTATACAGGTCTATCAATTTTTATTTTTATTTTCAACTTCCGTTGAATCCCTCTGTCCACCTTCCATCTACCTGTATAGGGTGGCCTATCGAAACGCTACTCCGGCCCTGACCCCGTCTCTCCTGTTTACATTGGCCTCCCTGTGATAGTCTCTCACACTCCTCGAAATCAATCAAGTCTAATTCCCCATGCAGCACCGCTGCCTTCATCTCGGGGGGAGAAGCACACACCTCCACGTCGATGTAGGATGACCGGTCCGCCAGCACGGAGACGGTGATGGGCATCGCTCGACTGGTTCTGGCGCTGGAGGTGGAGGCGGAGGAAAGACCGTCGGTCTCCAATACGTGGTCCAACTCTAACTCGGGTAGAATGTAAAAGTCGCACGCCGGTTGACCCACACGATTGTCTAGTTCCAAGTACATCCAAATCTCGTCCGTGTACTGATACTCTCCGTCGTAGGACTCTGCAAGGGTGAAGTACACCGGTAGCCTCCGACCCACGCCGTCGTCCTCCACTCCAATCAACGACAGTTTCAGCCCAAAGGGAAAACTTTCCTCGTTGGTGTCGGGTGGCTGATGAAGGCCAATCCACAGCCGGGCAGGGTCCTCTGAGTCACTCTCTCGTAAGTGCACTCGGGGGAAGTGGTGCGGTACCCCGATTCCCTCCGTGAAACCAGAGAACTGGATGGGGACACGGACGTCGTAGAAGCGACGACAGTCGAAGCAAACGTGCAACGTATCAAAGGCCAATAAACATTCTTCAAAGTCGATCCAAAGACAATCGGAAAGGGAAAAATCGTTATCCTCCCTACTGGGGGAACGAAGAACGCGTTTTGTTACTGGCATTTCGGTGTGAGGTCCTCTCAGGATCTGCTCCTCTTTCGCGTCCTCCAACGAACGCTTTTGCCAATTTCGAATCAACAGTTTTTTGCCCTCCTCCTTGCTAGCAGAAACGGCCAACACACGGTAGGATGTTTGAGGGGTCAACTGAAGCCGTTCGTATAGCTGAAGCACGTGAAGCTGTCTGGTGGTATTCTGTAGTACATTATACTTTTCCAGAGCACCTCCCTGTTCTTCCTCTGAAGAGGAGGACCCGGCGCTGGTATTGGCCCTTGACGGAAGGTGCAGGGAGACGGCAGAGTGCGATGTAAGAATGGCGATTCCAGTCCCTCTATCAGTGGTGTTAATGGCCGCATCGAGTTCCTTAAAGGCCACCTCAGGAGATGCTTTCCACCACCTCCAGTGCTCTGTAGGGCCCCCTGTAAATGTTTTGATCGTCTCCACACACGTCACGGAGGACAAGGCGCGGTAACTTTTCTTCATTTTCGCTAACGCCTTCTCGCAGAGAGAGGGCCATAGATCGTAAGTCACGCCGCTGACGCACCCATAGGGTACCAACTTTGGGTCAGTTCCCCTACCACCACCGGCGAAGACCTCTCTCCTTTCCTTCTTGACGTAGGGCAGATAAAAGTCCAGCGTCACACACACCCACAGGCCCCCTTGATTGGTCCATAAAAGGACAATCCCATTCGCCTCATCCGCGTCGGTGGTGGTGGCGAGTATGCTGAGCACACTGCCTGAGGCCTCCGACAACGCCGAGAGACCGGCCACCACACCTTTATTATCTAAAAATGCACTCACCTGGAGTGAACTAGGGTTGATTCCAGCCGATGAAACCAAATGCACGTGTGGACGCCCCTTTGGTAGGTACACCGCAGGGGGGTACCACCCCACCGCATACTGTGTCGCCTCATCCGACAGCGGGTGAACGCGGTACCGGTCCAGTCCGAGTGAGAGGGTAATAGGGGGGAAGGCACGATCCACGTAGGTGACCCCCCGTTGGTAGCACAGGGAGGCCACCTCTCCCTCCCGGTCCACCGGCACTCGCTGGTCCACACAGAGACGGTCTATTTCATCAACGAGGGCCAAAATGTTTTGATCCATCTCTCTGGCGTACTGCTCCTTCTCGCTCCACGTCAGGTCCGAGTACGACTCCCCGGAAGGAAGCGGCGGCACTACTCCGGCTGGGGGAGGGCCGTGGTAGCGGTGCATCGGACCTCTCCACTCCTCTGGGACAGTACGAGTAGTGGCACTGTCCTCTACTTTCTGTTCCTCTAACTGCAGACGAGAGGAAGCTGCAGCCACCACCTTTGCCGGCGGCACTGCCCTCTCTATTTTATGCCGGGAGCTACTACCAGGAAGACTTTGCACTATATCCTCGCTAATTTCCCTCATCCTAATTTTATCCTTCTTCAAACGCTCAATTTCCTGTTCTAATTCCACACGCTTTGACTTTTCCGCTTCCAGGAGACTCTTTAACTGCTCTACCGAGGTTCGCAACGATTGTCTCTCTACGCCCCATTGTGCTTGTTCCTTTTGAAGTGATAACAATGCCTCTTTGATCGCCTTGTGATCCACCACCTCCTCGGAAGGAGTGGACGTCGCCAGTACGGCTGCTGGAGGGGCCGAAGGGGGACTAGGAGACTTCTTCTCACGGTAGACCTCATCCCGACCATCGGCACTGCTTTTCTCTGTGCTTCTAAAGTAGTTGGCCTCAGAAGAGGATACGGTGTTTCCCTGTGGACCATCTTCTGTTATGGTTCCGCTATCCCTGCTGAACTCCTCGGTCCTATCCGTCGCTTCTTCGTACTGGTCAGGGCTCTTGGGGCGTTCACTACTCTCCTCTTCATCGTAGTAACGCTCATATCGTTTCCTAAACTCACTACTATAGAGGTCTGCTTTACGACTTTCCATAAAGCGCTATATTGGTTTCTATCTATCTATCTATATATATATATATATACTTTTAAGTTTACGGTTATTGTTTCCTGTGCTGCTCCCAATGGTAGAACAAAAAAGAGATAGAAAGAAAATAGTTTATTTTTTAAAAAAAAATAAAACATGATACCATCCAAAATGGTTAGACAGACAATAGATTTAGTCTGGGTCACAACTCCATTGGTTATACGAGTACTTACATTTAGTGGGGAGTTCATTGTTATTATTATTTTTGCATTCTCATTAATATGTTTGTTATGGATCGCTCCCCCTAGTTTGTTAAGAAATCGAGAAAAACAGAAAAACAGAAGGAATGATTCTATCAATCCGCTTCTTCCTCACTGGAGCTGCTAGAGTTGCCGTCGTCATTATCGTCATCGTCGTCGTATTCGACAATCTGCCACCGATTTCGGCGTGTGAGTGTTTGCGGGGTGGTGTCTCTCGACATGGAGACGGGAGTGTGCATCGGTGCGCTACTGTTCGTCGTCTCGTTCAGATCCGTTTTAGGTACCTTTGCGTTTGGTGTGAAAAAAGAGGGAGAACTAGCCTTGTATAAGTTTTCAATATCCTCGTCGGTCATTTTGGAGGGCCGAGTTGGTCTACGGTGGTCGTCGTGCAGAGAGTGCTTTAGAGCATTTAACACGGCTTTGTTGCCATTGAGAGACCCACTCTCTGGTGACTCCCTTTCCTGATTTAGAACCTTTAACAAGTACTGCTTCTCCTCCTCTACCGCCCGGTCGACGGACGGGACTCCACCGTCGGAGGAAGAGGTGGGCATCTCCAGGTACCGCTCTGGTACCTCCACCCACCGTCGGTGATTCTGGTAGAACTCCACCTGCATCTTTTGTACCTTGGACAAAAACAAATCCTTCGCTAAATTCGTCTCCTTTTGTTTAGCCAACTCCTCTTCTGTGAGGTTGAACTGTTCCCTATCGAGCTCCACTACTTTAAGGTAGTCCGTTGGCTCCAACTCTGTGTAGTGCACCTCCTCCTCCTCTTCCTCTTCAATGATGGTGGAAGGCAAGCGATGCCGTACGGCTTCAAAGATTCGTTCTACATCGTATTTAATGGAATGTTTAGTAATGTCAAATTGCACCCCCGCCGCAGACTGTGACGTGGGGTGGGACTGCTTTTTCTTCTCTGTTTGCCACAATAGATACAATGCGCGCTGTTGGCACACTTTTGGGGTAAAGTGCGACGCGTCTACTAAATCCACCTCCTTGCGCTCCTCCGCTGTGGTGGGTCCCCGCAGTAAATACTGCACCGACTCCGACACTTGAGTCCACTTGTCCAACTCGTACGCCTCCGCCGTCGCGTTGTAGCGCGCCATGGACAGCAGAATATAATGGTCAATGAACCCGCTGAACGACGGAGTGCCGGACATGGATTTTTAAATAAGGGGGTACAGTCTACGTCAATAATAATAATAAACAAATACAGAAAAAAAAAGGAGAATGACGAAAAGAAGTAAGAATTTCGAAAGGGGAAATAAAACTTATAAAGACATAAAGGATAAAAAAAAAAAAACGATCCTAGGAACAGGCGTAGAATTGATGAGGAAGCTACAATTATAATCATAATATACAACACCATGTTGTGGCTGGGAGAAGAGAAGAAGCTCAAGTACCTCAGTCTCTCTCTCTCTCTCTCCATCAAAAAGTACACATCGCGGAGAGTTCTTGATACGCTACCGATACCTCTTTAAATTGCGTTTCTGCCTTACTTCTTTTCTCCTCCGTAGCACCGACCCACCGATCGGGGTGCCACTTTAGTGCTGCCCGTCGATACGCTTTGTTGACACTCTCCAGTGTAACTTTCTGCTCCACCACCCCCTCCTCGACGGTGAGGCCCAGTATATCGAGATACTGCCTTGTTTTGGAATTCGGCGCCAGTCGTGGTGGAAGGCAGAAGTGATCTCCCTCCTCCTCCTCACTGTCGTCTGCACAACCAATCTTTGGGAGTCGTCGGCGTCCGTTTCTTTGTTCCGCGTAGTTGTAGAAGTTGGACGACTTTCGATTCGGAGGAGAGTCCTCTTCCTTTGTGCTCTTGTTTCGATGACCTCCCCTTTGTCGCATTTGTGTTGCCCTTTTTTCCTCTACTTCTTTTATTTTCGCGGCGTTTTCAGCCGTAGGGGAGTGTTGATGAATGGTCTTTAAGTCCCCAATAGCACTATCGAACAGACTCTGGCATCGTTGAATCGCCTCCGTACTATCCATGGAGGAGGCCTCCGCCATCTGAACATAGATTCGGGATCGCCTGCCCAACAGTTGAAGTCGGTTTCTTAACAGCACTTCCTTACTGTCGGTGGAGGTAACGTTGAACGGGTTCGGAAAAATGATCTTGTGGTAGCGAATGGACTCATTAATGTCGGACAGCGCCAGGTCCAATTTTCTCCACTGTATACACACGGCGGCGCGGTTTCCGTAGGTAGAGGAAAGAAGAGAGATATTCTTCTCGCCGATATCCACGCTGGATTCCTCCCCATTACCCTTTTCAGACAGTTGATTGCGGGAGATAATGTTGGTGTAAGAGTGATAGCACTTTTGGAATTGATTGTTCCGATAGTGTTGATTTCCTTCTTCTCGATTCGTAACAAAGTGCTTCACGGTTTGTCTCAGCGGAGAGGAACGACGATCGGAGGTGACTTTGTGTTGTTGAATAAAGGACAACATGGGTTCTCGGAGCGGCTGTATCAGTTCCCACTCTAATAAGGCGTTAAAGTCTCTCGTTTGCTCTCGTTGTGCCTCCCTTTTGGATCCACAGAAAGCGTCGAACTCGTCTAGCAGGGAAAGACAAGAGGCGGTGGCGACACTGTCATGGGCCAGATAAAAGAGTGACTTTGCCTTGAGAAAGTACAGTAGATAGCAGCTAGGAAAACGATCCAACAGTTGTTTTACCTGCTCCAGGCATTGAAACGGACCCAGACAGACTCTACGCTCCAGCTCTCGGATGAAGAAGGGGAGCTCTCGCTTGCACTCTACCGTCGTCTCTTTTCGATCTAGCAACGACCAGTCATTGAGACCGTGAACACGCCGCAGTGCCGCCTCGTAGGCTCCTTGGTCGCTCTGCGGCTGCCCAAAGGCCTCTACATAAGTACGGACAAAGTGGTGCTCCCGGAGGAGAAGCGCTTCTTCCGCTGTGTCGACGGTCATGGGGGAAACGTTGACCCGGAACCGCTCCAACGCCAGAGTATAGTACGTCTTCGCCTCATCAGAGTTTCCCATGTAAAACAGACACTTGGCCAGCCGCCAGCAAGCCTTGAGGGCGAGGTAGGACAGTTGCTGGGTATCCTCTCCTTCAACGTCCGTGCGGCCGGTGAGGAACTCTAACAGCAGCAGCGCCAAACGACAATCTGCCGCTGCACAGTGAATATCAAACAACTGAAGGTACGCGGCGGAGCGGTTGCACAAGAGGTTCGCGATCAGAAATACACTTTCGTAATGAGCTGGAGCTAATAAGTGATCGACGTAGAGACGAAACGCACTGGTGTAGAACATGGCGGATTCAGTGTGCTTTCCTTCACGAAATGCCGCATTGCCAAGTTCTTTCAGTCGTGCCGACTCCAACTGTAACTCGTCGATGGAGCTCCGACGAAGGCGTGACGCTTTCGCCGAAGTGTTTCTCTCCACGGAAAGCACTGCAGGGCCCTTCCGACCCCCCACTGGAGGCTTTCCCCCTCCGCTACTCTGGGGCGTCTCAAGTGTGGTACTCGTTCTAGACGGTTTAACGAGACGTCTCATGTACACCTTCCTTGGTGCCGTTTGCGACGGAAGGTGAACCTCCCTCTCCCCTACTCCTCTTGGGGTACTCTGGTTGGAGGAGGGGCGCTGCCGCCCTCCCGTGAGGGGAGCACTGCTGCTACTGTAAGGGGAGGCAGAGGAGGGCCGTGAGGGGACGCGGAAGTATTTATTTCCAGAGGACTCCCCTGTCGTAAACCGACGGCCCCCTGAGCGGTACTCTCCGCCGTCTCCAGCAGAAGGGGGGCGGGGTGGGGCGGAGGCAGTGCGGTTGAAGCGGAATCGAGAGGCCCCCACATCGGCCTCTGACCCATTCTCGTGAAGGGACAGTTTTTTCGGTGGGCCTCCAAAGGAAAATGGCTGTGTAGAAGGAATCTCATCCTTCTCCATAGAACGTCGCATGCTGTCGCTTTTTTTTAACGAAACATCCTCCATAAACAAAGACAGAGAGGGGGGGCTAAATCCACTATGTGCTTTCTTTTGATGGGTGCTTCCTGCGTTACTAAAAGGGGTGTAATTTCTCTCAAAATGACGCATAGATAAGAAATAGTTGGACTTGCATCGTACTACATACGAGAAAAGAGTAAAGGGAGATAGAGGGGATAAAAAAAAAAAAATATTGGTTTTGTTGTGGCGAGTAATGAAAACACGGAAACTCTGAAATTGCTGCCCCAGTAGATTGATAGAATGAAATCCTATTTGATGGTAACAAAAAAAAAAAAAATAGTAGTAACAATAATCATAGTGTATCAGAATAAGAATAATGATTCGAAATTTGATGATAAATAAACAGTACTGTACAAAAATAAAAGTAGTTAGCACATAAATAAAGAAAGCTAAGAATTGAAAAAAAAAGTTCATAAAATGAGACTCTTGACAGGTCAAACAACCGAGAAAATATATTGATACTGTATATTTTTTAGATAAAACCCAAAAGTTGTCCGTTTTTGCTATATACATGGAAACATATTTATGGCTTTTTCCTATAAGGGCACGACTCGCCCGTATGTCCGTATAATCGGCATATGTCGCATCGTTCCAAAGAAGACACCGCCCCACCCTCACTGACACGGTGCTCCTCCACCCTTACGACTCCCTCCTCCGTGCTCTGCTCCAGAAACTGAATCATATGACCCACCATATCCTTTTCGTTGTCGGCTCGCTGCTCCCGACTATACGCCCACATGTTTTGAAATATATTGAACACTTTTTTACTCTCGAGATACTCCTTATCCGTTTGCTCTACGGTGGCAGTGGAACTCCGTCGGTCGGTCCCAGCCGCGTTGAGCGAGGCCAGTCGCGGTCTACTGGTGGGGGGCGCGGTAGTCGGTGGGGTCGCGGTGAGGGGCCGTGAGGCGGCGGAGAGGGACTTACCGGACAGCGGTCGGACAGGGGTGAGTGTATGAGGGGTGACTCTGCGGCGGTCGGGGGAAATGGGTCGCTTCTCGGATACAATCGACTTTGAAGGGGGCTCGGCGCGCAAGAGAGGCTCTAACGCCGCAAGAGGGGCACCATCGTCGTAGAGGGTGTACTCGACCGCCAACCACGGCTGGGAACGATCCTTCTCGCGGTGTTGCTTCAGTATAGCGGTAACCACCAATTGGTGGTGCACCGCCATCGACCGCGTAGGGTTCTTAATCAATGAGGTGTACAAAAGACTAAGGTACCGGCTACCACCCGCTACCGTTGAGACAGGGGGGAAGCAAACACTATGGAACACGGTGGCCTTGTAGGTGGAAAGGAGGGAACGGTCCGACTCCTCAATCACTCGAAGGTCCCCGACAAAGACGGGCGTGAAGCCGTTAGTTGAGATGGAAAGACGCTGGGAAGAAGAGATTATGGAGCTATCGCTGCTTCGAAGGTCAAAATTGCTTTGGTACTCTTCCCTTTCCGATTGGGTCGACTTGACGTCCATTTCATGCAACACCACCACATGCTCCCGAGGCTGGAACAGTCCGCCCGGTAAGGGGTACCGACGGAACTGAAGGCGTGTCAGAATATTTTTTGTCAGCCACGAGGGTGGGAAGTGCGGCGCCTTGCCGGGGGACGCCGTGTCGTAAAAGTACAAGAGGGATTTGGAGGTCTTGGGATTCAAGCACGGGGGGTTCTCGCTTGCCAGGGCCAGCTGCCAGGGCGTGTCACAACACACCATAGGCCACCGTTCGATGCACGTTTCATCCCGCTCGTTGAGGTAACCTGGAATCCAGCAGGCTGCACCAGAGGGTCGATAGTGTTTGATCTGCCGCTCCATCTCCTCCATGCCTTCCTCCAGAGCGCTCTCCGAACCGCCCTGCGAGACGGAATCAATACTCCTCGCGTAGGTCATGTGCCGGCAATCGACCACGTAGAGTGGTTTCGTGCTCACGTTAGGCGAAGGAAAATACCGGAGTATTGGTTTAATGAAGTGATCATACCCGTCCCTCATCACATCCGACCACCGTTGGGATAAATCTTTGCTGACCCCTTTTTTGATGGAGAGCTGCTTCTGTAGGAGGGCGGCGTAGTAACCCGGGGCTCCGAGGTAGGCGTCAATATAAATAGCAAGGGATAGTTTACTGTTGTGCTGTGTGGTGAACAGACTACGCGGTACGACCTCGCCATTCTCCCGGATGACATAGCACATGTGGTTACACCGCATAAACAGTTCCTGTCGGCGTACATAGACACGATTCGTGTAGAGTAACACGGGACTACCGTTTTCGTGAGCCTTTCTGAGGAGGGAGGTGAGGAGGTGGGTGGGGCCTTTAGGGGTGAGATACTGAATGACAGGGTCAAACAAGGGAGAAAAGTTGGGTGGAAGGCTACGGAGGGCGCCCACTCGGGGAGGGTACAGGGAGTTGGACCGGGTCTTTGGATGGCTAAAGTCCACCACACTGTCCTCCCTGGCCTGTGTCAGTGCCTCTAGTGGGTGATTCCTGTTCTTCTCCCGCAGAAGAGAGTCGTAGGAACTCTTAAAGAACACCTCGGAGGTTTCAATGATGAGAAGACGTGTGAGGGCACAACAACAGGCAAGAGCCCCGAGGGAAAGTGTGCGGTCGGACCCAAACATTTGATGATAAATGCCGGCGGAGTTTTGAGGGGCGAACTGGACATAGTTGTAAATATAGGTGTAGAGTCGTTCACAGTAGTTCATTAACTCCCAAGACGTAGTGATGACCCACCGGAGACCCCTATTCTCGTGCGGGAGAGCCACCAGGCGGGCCATTTCCTTCATCACATCGACTATGATGGACTGTATTTGGGAGTGGAGAGAGGCGAGAAGGGCTGCGGTGGACTTACCGCTCTCCTCCCTACTACCCGCGGAGACCAATACCTCGAGATGGTGTTGGTAGACGGCGGAGAGCAAGAACTCTCCCCCACTGGAGAGCACTCGGTGGGACACCAGGCTCTGGTACAGATGCACGATAGCGGTGTTGAGGGTGAGGAGGGCGGGGTCGGGGGGAGGAGGGTCACTCATGAAGGGAATGTCGAACGACTCCATTTCATCGGAAAGGACCACCACCGTCCCCGGTGACTTCTCCGAGTCTTCGTTGAGATCCAGCAGAAAGGCTATCGAGATATCCCCTTCCTCGTTGAAACCCTCCGGGAAGGGAAAGGCCTCCTCAAAGAGTAACTTTATTTCGGCTTCTGCCCTTCCCAGTTCATCCCCCTCGGCAACCGTCTCCCCATCCTTGGGGGTCTCGCTCTTGTCTTTGATGTAAAACTCACGAAAGGCTTTCTTGTTCAGGTAGTGTACCATCTCATCAGGGTTGTTCTGCATAAAGGTAAAGAGATTGGGGTAGTGTTTATAGATGTAACGCATCACAGACTGTAGGAAAAAGAATGGAGCACTCCTACTCCTATAATCACCTTCAAATAGACTATCGTCTAGGGAGATTTTACTTTCCTGTCCCAGTACGGCGCTATTCCCCTTCTCCAAACACTCGTCGTGTCTTTCGGCAATAAACCGTAGCACCGTCGAACTAAAAAACTGCTTCCTCAGCTTGTCCTCACACAGAACCACACTATTGATATCAAGAGACTCCCTCTCCACCTCGCTAAGTGAGCCAAATATGTACGCTGAAATTATCGTTTGACAGTGGGTTAATTTTTCGGAGACACTGTCCAACTTTAACATCGACTCTTTGAAAGTTTTCTTGTCCATGTCGATACACCCTAGAGGGGAGGCTGGCTCCCGGGGCGGGGGACTGTGCAGGATGACACTCCCCACCTCTTCCGTCTCCTTCTCTTCCCTCCCTACTGGTTTGATGTTTGGCTCAATACTACTCGCTGGTGTTTCCGTCGATCGCGGGTAGTAAAGGAGAGGGGTTCCAAACACTAACAGCGTTTTGTGTTCCTCCTTCTCCCTTTGAGTGAGGGTCAGGTGGCAGAGGTCCACCTCCGCCCCACTCGCCTCCCCTACCAGCTCCGACAGACGCCTCACTACCCCATCCCAGCGCACCTTCACGCTACTCCGCTCCAGGCCCAGTCCCTCGCTAGTCTTCTGCAGTAATGCCTCTCTACTAAAGGGTGGGGTAATGGTTGTCGTCCTCTTGGAGATGGTGGACAGAATAATTGGCTCCATTGGGGTAAAAACCAGTGAAGTTCACAAATAGGGCCCTATGCTGCGACGGTTGTCGTTGTTGTGGTTTTATATGGTACAGTCAGAGAAAGACGTTTCTCCTTTACTATAATATATTGTTATTAGTATTGTGATTGTAGAGAGGTAAATAAAAAAAAAATGCAACAATAAATATATAATAATATTGTTATGTGTAAGGGTATAAGTGTATATATACACACACTAAAACAAAGCTTTATTTTAAGAAAAAGAGGAGAGAATTAGTGAAGGCGACTGTTGTGTGTGCCGACGACGAAGACAGTAGTGTATTGCAAAAAATCACGCAACACCAACAACAATAACAAAAAAAAAAAGTTGCAAAGAAATTTTCAATACGTAATTTTTTTTAATTTTTTTTTTTGTTTTAAACTCAACAACAGTAGAGGTCAACGAGGGGACAAAAACTTTCAAACAAAAAAAAAAACTCCAACAGTATTATTTCACCTTTCGAACTAAAAATTCATATATATTTTGAGGGTATTGTATATAAAGAGAAGAGAAAAAATTAAAAACATTGAGAAAAAAAAGTTTTGGAAACGTACAAAAACAGCAAATTACTTGAAATTTGTAAAATACAGAAAAGGGAACAAAATAAAATTAAAAAAAACAATGATGAGAAGTAAAGGATTAAAAAAAAAAAGTATATATATATATATATAATTAAAGTAAAGGGAAAGGGAAAGGGGGGTGGAAAGACTAACCGTAAAAGGGCTTTTAGAGAACTAACTACAAATGATCTGTATTCTCTATTCGACTATTATTGAGAAATAGTCCATATTTAATTATTCTTGCTATGATTATTGTACGTTTTTTTTTATTTTTTCTGTAGATTATTTGGCCTTTTTCGTTACGATTTTTCGTTTTCATATTATATTTTTTTTTCTTTTTTTATCGTTTTTCCATTCCCCAAAATCCCACTTCTATTTTCCTGTTCTCTACAGTAAATATTCTACTACGTATAGAAACGAAACCTAAATAATAATAATAATAATAATAATAATAATAGGAAAAAAAAAACACAAGCCTCAGGCGACGATATATAACGCATGTAGATCCCCCCCTCCTAGCGAGTGGGGGGAAGGATATAAAGGGGTGTCCTACCGACTCGCCTTCTTCGTCACCACTTCTGTGGTTCTCTATCGTCCTGGCTTGCCCGCTTGCTCTCCTGGGGTTGAACCACATGAATAAAACGGCACCGCATACCAAGACGGCAAACATTCTTCATGTGGAAATGAGCACAGTGCTGCATATTTTTGCGTAGAGGTATTCCACCCTCTGATTCATAACAGTTTTGGTAGACGACAGCGCCGTCGGTGAGCAGCACGACACTACCAGGGTAGTCGTTGAAGTCTTCACGAGAGTTGGTTTCAAACACACGGACAATCATCTCCGCTGGTAGTCGTCTCACATTCTGCATTGCCTCCTCATTATTCACATGGGTGACATTAATATCACTGCGTGGAGGGGCGTCGCTGGTATGAGGGACCTCCTCTGGGATTGGTAAGAGGCAGAACAGCTCCGAAAGAGATTGATGATCGGGTTGGGAGAGGAACTCCACGAGGGACCGCTCCGCCTCCTCGGCACTGTAGGCCCCACTACTATACTTCTGATTCACCTGGTCGCAGAAGGGGTGAAGCTTGAACTTTAGTTTGGAGTTCTCCCCGTGTTCGTTGTAGGTGTCAATGCACTGTTCGCTGCCGTGTGTCGCGAGGAGACACTCAGAGGGTATTTTGTAATAATGCGTCAGTGTACTGTCGTAGCAACAAATATGAAATCCTTGGCTATAATAATGGAGTCCCTCCGCACCCGCCACGGGGTCCTGACGGACGGTGGGGACTATCGGGAACCACGTGTACTCGAGTCCGGCAATGTGCAGCTTATCGCAGTGCACCCCACGAGGGCAGCCCTGGCGCTGGTGGAGGAACTCGAGGCAGAGAATGGGTTGGGTCTGCGCATACGGGCGGAGGGAGGAGAAGTGGCCGTACTTGTCCTGAAGGGCGGGGGGGAGCTGGGAGCGGAAGTCGGCCTCAGTGGAGTAGATGCGATTGAGTTTAATGCAGTGCGTCTCGCCGGTGGCGGGGTGTCGGAAACGGATGGTGGGGGTCTTCTCGGGGACAGCGTTGTTGCTGGCGGCGTGGTGCAATTGATTGTAGTGGAACCGATTATGCACCGGCACCCGTCGGCTGCCGGAGGAGCCGTAGGAATAGTTCCCATGGTCGGCGGATTTGGGGTTGCTAATCATACCCCCCATGCTAGTATTAGGATTCATATTGTGATTATTATTATTATTATTATTATGAGGATGGGAGTTGTTGTTAAGGGTACTATTCATACTCAAGTGAGGATTCCCGTACAGATTGGGATTGTTGTTATTGCTGTTATTACTGTTGTGGGGGTGACTTTGCTGCTGGGAAGGGTGGGTGGCGGAGGAGTTGTAGTACGTGTAGGTCGGAGTGGTAGGGGTGGGGGGCTCCATCGAGAAGGACGGGTGGGTGTTGGGCTGAGAGGGAGGCCGTGTGTAGGGGGAGGAGTAGATCGGAGGGCCGTTAGACTTGGTGGGCCGAGGGGCAAACAGAGTCGCGCTGGAGTTGTTCCCACTGGAGACGACGGCAGGGCTCTGAGGCGTTTGAGGGCCGTAGTAGTAATTGGGGCTGTTGAGGGAGTGAGAGTTGTTGTTGGGAGTGATACTCAGAGGGGTGCCCTGGCCGTAAGGGCCGCCGGGGGGAGCCGTATGAGTGTGGGGGTAGGGGGCACCGGAGGACAGCATCGCCTCTGTAACGGTCTGGTACGCCAGAAAGGGACGAAAAGGGGGGAAAAAAAAGGGAAACGAACTACCTTTCTTTTATCAACGAAAACAAAAAAAAAAACGGGAAAAATTAAAATGAGATAAAATATGTAAAAAAAACGAAAAATGAAGATGTTGATGATGGTCTTTATGGGAAATTAGCGGTGAGAGACTCTGTATTGGAAAAAATCAAGGGGAACTTTAATTACTTATAGTTCTTGTATTTATTGTAACTATAGAAAAAAATGGCGAACAAACTAATATAAAGAAAAACGCAACACAAATAATAAAAAAAAATTCCCTGATTCTTGTCTAAATCAAATTAGATTCTAGAGGGTAGTACTCGTAGCGCTGTAAAAAAAAGAAGAAAAAAAACTAACAGAAAAGATAGTCTTCCCTCAATTTCGCGAGTACACTGTCTACAACCTTTTTTATTGTTATTTCTATGGGTAGAGTAGAAAATGAATAAAAAAAAACAAGTGGAAGTGAAAAGAGGTTATAAGGGGGAAAAAAAAAACAGCTCACAAAAGACGGTTAAAATGAATAATGTTAATTTAAATAATAATCAGTTCAAGTCAATACAGTATTAGTACTCTACATCAGTCAGAGAAAAAGTTTTAATCAAGATGAGAAGTGACTAGTAATTACAAGCTTGTGTTGTGGTGGTTTTGTTGCGTATTAATGCTATTCAATGTGTCCACTTTGCTAAAGCCAACAGTAGGGCTACCATCTGTTAAAATGAATTTATATATATATAGAAAAGAATCCATTAGGCAAACATGTGTGTGTGTGTGTGTGTGTGTGTATGAATGTGTGTGAAGATACAATTAGGAGGCCCTTTTACTCCGTGGATAGTTCACCCAGTAATGCATATGACTAAACCATCCCTGGCCTTGACACTATCCTACAGTCACACTTTTTCTTTTCTTTTTCTTTTTTGTTGTTCTTGGGTCTTTTTTTTTTTTTCTCCTTACCACCCCTCTCCCTTTCACTACACAAAAAGATGATGCTCAACATGGGGTAGCCGGGAGGGAAGTGTATGCGAAAACAAATCCCGACGTTGGAAAAGGAAAATATATTGACATAAAATAATTGGAGTTACCATTATTTTTCGTTGTTGTTGTTGTTGTTTTTTGATAGTCTACAGAAAATGGGGCATACAAATATATATATATATATATATATATATTGTATGTCACAGGACTCGACGACCGGTCTCCTTTAGGGGGAAGAAAGGACGTCGAGGGTAGTGTTGGTGGGAGGGGGGAGGGGAACCCGAGGAAACGGCAACATCTACAGCTTTCGCTCCATAGGGGAGACCTCGTAGGGATTGTGGCGGCGGGTGGGGGAGGTGCGGCCGCTTTGATTCACCGGAGAGGTTCGCCCATTGTGAGGCAGTGGGACGGTAATATCACCAGGGCCGGGGAGGGAGACGAGGACGGGGGAGGCACGGCGACTGACACGGTGCACCGAATGATTGGAAGGGGCGGGAGGGGTCCACTCGGGGGCGTCAGCGCCTAGGAAATCCGTCGCCGCTAAGAGGGCGGCGTGGTTGTGTAGCGCCTCGTCGTACTCCACATCACTTTCGGAAGTGTCGATTCCTGAATCTGGACTGTTACATACATCCTTGTGCATAATGTGGAGAAAGCTACACTTGGGGCCTAACCGACACAGTCGATTTTGAACAAAGTGAACACAGTGTTGGAACTTGGAGGGGGGCACCGCGTCACCGTTCTGGTGATACTGCTCCTCGTACTGAGAGGACCCCATCGTACGGAGGACCTCATCGCCGTGGAATACCGTATCTGGCGGAAGGGACGCGGCTCGCTTTGGAGGGATATACACCTGTACCTGTACGTTACGGGGCAGCCGTTCGTACTGGCACTTCCTCGCCGCCCTCTCGGAAGGGATGTGGGTTAGGGAGCGTTCGAGGTGGTCCAGGGGGTATACCGCCATGTGAATGTCCAGGCACTGCTCCCCTTTGGAACAAAAATCAAACAAGGTGTCTCCTAACGATAAACAGTCGACGCTTGAAGTGCCCGACTCGTGGAGTTTCCGAAGGCCACGGCAATACCGCCGGCAGAGTTTAACTTTATCCTTAAAGTTGCTCCCATCCGCGTTGAAGAGTTGAATAAACTTTGCGCTGCCGTCGGTGGCGATGATCTGTTGACTAGGAATCGAATCATAAAAGTAGTAAAAGTCAGGGGAAAAGCACTGCAGCTGAAACCCCTCCATGTACACGCTCGTCGATCCCCGGTTTGAGCGGTGTACTGTGTGGAGGCGTGGTAGAATAAAAGGCCATGTGTCCCTCCACCGGACGTGCACCAGTGGACACAACTCGCTGTGTGGACAGTCCTCCGTGAGATAGTCCTCGCAGACACAACTGTCACTCTCCACGGTGGCGTTGGACTTTGATATTTTGGACGGTCGTGTCACCAGTACCTCCCCAGTGGAGGGTCGACACAGACGGATGGTGGAATGGTGAGCTGGATTGGGCATTGTACGTACGCTAGAGCCAATAAACAGAGGGGGGAAAGGAGACAAAACAGAAAGGAAAAAGAATGGTAGAGTTCTCTCAAGAGGAGTCGGTAACGCTTAAAAATAGAGTATATGTAAATATATACATACAAGAAATGAACAAAAAAAAAAAAGGTCAGTAAAAAACAACAATATTCTTTTCTTTTTTTTCTCTCTTTAAAGCTTTGCTTTGTAATACATTACTACTTACTTCATATAAACAGACACAACAAAAATCAATTCTATCCATACACCTCTCAAGACTACTATTACGGCTTGTCAACTGGTGATACAAATCAAACCCGATAGTAGAGTACAAGAGTACCATAAAATTAGAACAATAAAAAAAAGGAGAAAAAAAAAACTACTTGTGTATGAGTGACGCAAAGGACGAAAAGAAACAAACAAAAAGTTTACTGAAATAGTTAACGATGGAGTGAAAATTATTTCTTACTAGAAGCCGGGCGGCGGGCCACCCTTTCATCGGTGGTGGTACTGGTGCGGTTGCTGGACCGGACGGGATTGGAGGCGGAGGAGGACGCCGCGGTCTTGTTGGTGACGGAGGTGCGCTGTGCCGTGGAGGTGGGCCTGGTGGCGCCGGTGGTGGTGGACGACGCAGAGGCACGAGGGGCGGCGGAGGAGGTGGTGCGAGGGGCGGCGGAGGCGGAGGCGGAGGTGGCACTGGGGGTCGTCCGCTCGCGGGTCCCCTCCTCGCGGCGTAGTGCCCGTCGGCGACTATTGGCGATCTCGTGGTACAGTTTCTCTCGGTACTGTTGGAGGGTGAAGCGGGTGTCGTCGGGGAGGGAGATGGTAATGGGGTCCGCGGCGACCGGCTCGTCCTGAGGACGGTGGAAGGCAGCGACGTAAGGGTGTTCCAACGCCTGTTCGGCCGTCAGTCTTTCATTAGGGTTGAACACCATTAACTTCTCAATAAGGTCTAACGCTTCCGGTGGCGCCTTGGGCAGTAAGTCGGCAAACGTCTTTGGATGGGCACGGCGTATATCTCTTAGCATGGCCTCTGCGAATTGAGAGTTGGTGGCCGCTACATCCGCCGCACTGGGCTCCCCGGTGACACTAATGATCAGTTCCAGCTGGTGGGTCGTACTGCGGCCTGGGAAGATGGGCTTGCCTAGTATCAGCTCCCCAAGAATACACCCCACCGACCACATATCCACACCTTTGGTATAACGCGTCGAGCCCAGCAGAATCTCCGGTGGTCGGTACCAGCGAGTGGCGATGTAGTCGGTGAGCATAGGCCGTGCTACTTGTTCCCGCTCCAGCGACAGAATAGAGCGCGCCAGTCCAAAGTCCGCCACCTTCATCGAGCAGTCGCTGTTGACCAACAAATTACTGGGCTTCATATCCCGATGGAGAATCTCAGCCGAGTGGAGGTACTTCATTGTCTTGAGAAGTTGGTAAATCAGAAACTGTTTATGGACTTGCTCGAGAATGTTGGCCCGGATGACCATGTGCAAGTCGGTTTCCATGTACTCAAACACTAAATAGATATCCCTATCGTTAATAGCACGATGTACGTGCAACAGCTTGATGATATTGGGGTGATTTAACCGCTGGAGAAACATAATCTCACGAAAGGTACGCTGAGCATCCGTAGCGTTCTGAAACGCGTCGTAAATTTTCTTTAATGCCACAATTTGTTGAGTTTTTCGTTCCTTCGCCCTCCACACAATACCGTACGCTCCTTGGCCTAACTGTGTTTGCACCTCATACTTATTGAGAATATGCTTTTCTATTTCCTGAGACATTTCTGTAAATGAACACTGAGGTAAAATGAACCAGTTTAACAATGGGTCTTAAAGAGAAAGAATATTTTTTTTTTCCTTGTCCTTTATTATCAAATAATAATAATAATAATAAAGCGGTAAGCGATAGTATAAATAAACCGTACCGTGTGGTATTATTCACGAAAATGTGGAGAACAGAGCTCCTTGTTAAACTATACGTTTAATAATAATAATAATAAACAAAAGAGTGAGAGTGAGAGAGAGAGAGAGAGGGGGGAAAAAGAGTGGAAGGGGAAACTGTCACAAAGCAAACGAATATACACAAGAATGTTTTAATTGGGAGGGTGAGTTATTATTATTATCCTTATTATCATTTTTGTTCATCTTATTGACCGTTAAATTCACTAGATACTCGCATATTATTCGTGTATTTTTTTATAATTTACCTTTTCATAGATTAAAAAGATGATAATATTAAAACAAGAAGAACGCGAGTAAACAAACTTCTGCGTGTTCGTGAAATCCAAAAAGGGGGAAGAAAAAAGAGAAGGGGAACACACCGCTCTGTGGTCTGTGACGCAAGTGCTGCGTCCTATATTTTTTGGTGGCATGCTTTCAGGGAAGGATATAACACAATATATGGGGAATTTAATTTTTCGTGGCGGACTTACTTTTTTGTTTCTCAAGCCGCTCCTCCACCTCCTTCTGCAGCATCTCCAAAGACTCTGGGGTAAGCTCGGGTAGGAGGGAGACAATCGCCAGCAGTATGGCTCGTTGTGTTTGCACGGTAGTGTACAGTACCGGCCCTGTAGAGCCACGTGCCTCTAACAAGTCCCCTCGGGGGGAGGCAGGGGCGGGGCTGCTGCTGGGTTTTGCCTTTTCCGTCTTGACCGCCTTGGCGCTCTGCTCTCGAGCAGGGGATGCGGCCCCGGTGGAGGCCCTTGGCTGAGAGGGACGGGGAGAGGCGCTGGCCGAGGTGGCCCTTCCTAAAATTTCATCTAATATCTTTGGGGTGAGTTTCTTCGATGCCTGTGTCCTCTCCTCCTTTGACACCGCCGTCCCGTCGAGCTGCTTCAGCTGTGGGCAACAGTGAAGTACAAACTCTCTATAGTAGGGGAGCTTGGCACAGGGATTCTCCATTAGCCACAACGTGTGTAATTTCTTTAAGTCCTTCAGGTGGGTCACCTCCTTGAGAGCAGCAATGCTATTCTTCCGTAGATACAACTCTTGGAGGGTTTCGCAGGAAGCAAAGGGTTTCAGTGTTTTTATCTTATTGGAGGCTAACGCAAGGACCTCAATGTTAGTGAGCTGTTTCACGACACTCACATCCTCCAACTGCTCCCCCCACAGATTCAAATGACGTACACTGGCCGCGTCTTCCACTTTAGTTTTTTCTAAAATAACTTCTATTGTGAGAGTGCCCATTCAAACTATTAATTATATGTATATGTATATAAATATAAATATAAACAATATAAATATAAATATAATCAAGTATATGTGTATCGGTAGGTGTTTAAATAGGTTGATTCAAAAAAAAAAAAAGAAGAATTTTGTATATTTGAGTTGAAGTTGCGAGCGAAGAAAGCTAAAAAAGAGAGAAGTCAAAAAAAATCTTTTCTTCTCGTTTGTTTCGTTTGACTATTTTTTATTTTCAACAGACGAAAAAAAAAAGGTGGAAAAAAAAAAAGACAGTTGATAACATCAAAGAGAAGAAACAAAAGAAAAAAAAAAAACATCCCTCCAAAAAATTTAACCAAAAAAAAGATAAAGAGAATGAATTGGTGAGGTCCTCTTAGGAACTGGTGTCGGTCGAGGGA
The DNA here is from genome assembly GCA_019695575.1 of Angomonas ambiguus. Taxonomy (NCBI): domain Eukaryota; phylum Euglenozoa; class Kinetoplastea; order Trypanosomatida; family Trypanosomatidae; genus Angomonas; species Angomonas ambiguus. Next base: position 216,383 of record JADNSB010000009.1, on the reverse strand, counting down.
GTAGGAGGACTCTGTCGGCTACTATACAAGCGCGAGACCTGACCATGGGGAGGCTGGACGTGCACAAAGGGGAAGTAATAGTACTTGTTCTTGGCGGGGTCAAGCTGAGGGTTCAACCTTAGTCGGCCAGAAACACACACCACATCCCCCTCCTTCAACTTGTGACGTACCTCGTTGGAGAACACATCCCCGTAGCAGCGAATCGTGTGGTGATCCTTCTCTACTACACACTCCATCTGAGACGACTCTGGCGACCCTGTCTCCACACCATTCTCCAGGTTAGTGGTGGTCAACGTGAACTGACACACCGCATCCTCGTATACATACCCCTGCTGAAGGTCGTGAATAACACCCACTAGAGAAACGTTATTGAGAGAGGGTACTTTGGTGGTAGACTTTTGCGAGCAAAACGCCTTAGAGTGCAGCACAGATGAACGACCGCGAGAGAGCAGTGCGCCTTTTAGGACATTCATTTTTCACAGTTTTGTGAAAGTTCTAATAAACACTAACAGACTAAAAATTTAAAAGGGTAAAAGAAAAGAATAGAAAAACCAATCAAAGAGGTACTTGAAAAACATTCTACACCACAAGAAGATCTGAAAAATAACATTCACTATGTGTTGTACTTCTTTTTCCTTTTTTTACAAACGGACGCGTCGACATGAGGTGAAAATTCCATCTTTAGGAACACGCACAATGGGGACGGAGGTGATTGTATCCGCGGCACTGTCGTACACCTCTTCGCAAGACAGTTTCCCTCGTAAGCAGACATACTGATTTTTATACCTTCTCTTCACTGAAATTGAAAACTGTAATAAATTATCCTCTGTTTTAGTCAAATCATACTCTAACGGATTTTGTGCGGCGAGGAATTCATCGGATAAGTAGCACTGAACGGCCAACGGTACATCGATTGATTTTCGCGTAGGGACGTTGGTTTGAATTCCATCTATACTATCGGGTACTTCAATCCACATTTGAAGAAGACAGTTCCCGTTGACACTTCGAACGTTGAGACTAGGGGATCGAGGGGTGTGGTGCACTCTGAAGCCACATTCGATGTCTTTCACAACACCGCCAATGTGAATCACGTTGACGGAAGAAAAGTGGACGCCCGTCAGTAGATGATTCGTGTGTAAAGAGGGAGGTAGATGCCTCTCTTTGAACAGTTTAATTGGCACCTCCTCCGCTCGGCAGGGAGGCGGCGATGGTACGGCACTAGTGTCATCGCGGGCGGAGCTCCTAGACGTACTAGAGTGCAGAATGCCTTCTGCCTTCAAACGGCTCACCGCGTTAGACAATGTATATGTATAACTCCCCCGGACAGTGGTCGTCACCCTCATCCTACGTAAGTGTATAACCTTGAGGCTTTACCCGTAGGGGAAAAAAGTACAATAAGATGAAAAAAAAAAAGTAGAAATAAACAGGGTATGGAGAAAAAAAAAAAAAAGCTCTCAATTCCAAACTGCACCACACATGAAGAACAAGGCAACAAAAAAAGTAAAAAACTCGTGTGAGGGTACTTGTCTATCTAATACACCCACCGCGAGGCGTCCCTCTCTTTCGGTCGAATCACCCTTCTCACCCCATTCCTCAGAACAGTCACTATCAGTGACTCGCTCCTGCGGTCTCCCTCCTGTCGCCATCGCTGCTCCCACTGCTGCAGCTCTTCCAAGTTGGATACCCTCACCCCGTCCACGGAGAGTACCCTATCCCCTACCTGGAACTCGGAGGGACGCTGCGTGACCCCTTTAACCGTTAGAGAGCCGTTCACCAACACCCCGAAGAGGGGGATAGGCGTCGGCACCGCTCTCCTTGTCGTGGAAGACACCACCAACGCACCCTTTTCCTTTTCGGGCGAGAGAGAGTGGGACTTTTCCTTGGGGCGCCTCCGCTCTCGCGCTTTCTGACCATTCAATGAAGTGAAGAAGGAGAGAAGGACACGCCGCTCCTCCCGACACTCTTGCTCGACCTCCCCTCTCAGAATATCTTCCAACTCTTCCAGTCTTTCTACTCGCTTCTGGAACACCGAGAGCGGTACAGGAACACTTTTCCATAACCTCTCCTTCGTGGGAGACCTAGTAGGGGTCCGATGTGGACGCGTACCGACGATGGCATCACGGGGAGAGTGGCTGTGAAGTGTTGTATCCAAGGAGTAGGACAGTGCCACTCGCTCGATACGAAAGGGGGAAGGGGTGCCTCCGCTTCCCTGTACGGGTAGGTGACTCCTCTGCCACTCCGGAGACGTCAAACCACTCCTCTGGGCTGGTTTCTCCCACCCCCCTTGACGTGACCACTCGCGGGAGGTACCGCCGTACTGAAGGGAATACCGAGGTGGAGGTTTCTCCGCAGGGGAGGGGGAAGCGTCGTAGCCTCTGCCCGAAGAGGAGGAAGTGTACAGCTTAGAGGGGGGATGAGAGAAGCGGTACAGTGACTCGCGCCATGGACGGAACTCTCTTGTTCGCTCGCTCTTCCAGGTTCGATCGCCTCCGTACTGTAACGGCTTAAAGTAGTTTTTCCCTCCCGTAGAACCCTCCGAGACGAAACTGCTGTTCCTCGTACGGTACGTCGAGGCGTAGAACGTTTTGTTGGGGGGTTCCTTCTTGTCTTCATTTCGCTCTCTTGGTGATACGGAAGGTTCCACCACCACCCTCAGTACATCCATGTAGGATACAAAGGCCTTAAACAGGCAATGCATCTCTTGTTCTCTCTGTAGTTCGATAGAGTCCCGGTCCTCCGTTTCCTGAAACACCACAGTGAAGGCAACCGAAGACTCTGGACCTCGCAGCAAACTAGCAATACTGGTATCGGAACCCACCACTATGGGGTTGCGGAGAGGTGTCTGCTCCTTCTCCTCTTTAACTTCTTCCGAAAAGCACTGTAGCAACTCCCTATTCTCGATCGGTTCTGCCTCTTCCTCGTCACTACAGTGAAAGGCGAATTTCTCCTCCTCATAACGCCTCGAGGGGGTCTTTTCCTTTAATGTCGATACCGAAGACGAAAGAGGAGGGGCGGCATCCAGTTCCTCGGAGATACTTCGGTCGAGTTCATTTCCCCCATTTACGCTACTGAACTCGGTAGGAATACTCTCACTAGCAGCCCGGGGGGGAGGCTCCACTTGGCCATTCTCGTCCTCCTCACTGGCCACTACAGCATCCCCATCCACAGAGGTGCTTTGACACTCCTCCTCCTCTAACACCTCCGTAGACGAGGAGTGGGAGGCCGACGCTAAAGGGGAAGGATTCTTCATAGACGAGCCCTCGTCTGCCACCCTTGCCCCTCCCCCAAACGGGTTAGAAAGCGCTTCGAGAAGGGGGGTGACTGCGGATTCGGTAGACGACGTCGACGGGTTCCTCTCCTCCACCTCAGAGGTTGAAGCTTCACTGGAACTGCTATCGCACCGCTCAAAGGTTTTCACTTTTGACGCCTCAGGTGGCCCTGAGGAGGCTGGATGACCTGAGGGGCTCCGGTCCGGTGAAGCGGAAGAGAGGGGAAACACCCCTGGAGTGGGCCTTGATGGATCTCTTACGGTAGACTGATACGCACTGGTTCTAGTGATGGCGCTCTCGGGGGTGAAGAAGAGGTCAGTCGAGCAGGGTGCTTTGGAAGGGGTACGGGACTCGTCGGTTTGATAAGGATCCACTGACATTGAAAATAACAGTCCAGCTATTCTCTAACGAAATAAGGGAACAGAAAAAAAAAAAAGAATGGGGATAGAAAGTCCAAACAGAAAGAGAAGCAGTGATGTTCCACTATAATATTCAATACAAAATATAATAATAAACGGTTTTAACATCATCGATAAAAAAAAAAAGAAAAAGAAATGTTGAAAAAAAAAAAAAAGTGCGCTGATATGAACGAAAGCAAGTAAAAGCTGGGGAACATTACAAAAAGGGAGCGTTTCACTTATGTAAAGCATCTAGAAGAAAGATATAAATAATCAAAATTAAATACAACAGAAAAGGAAAAATAAAAATAAAAAAAAAGAATTTCCCAAGTGATTACTGACTTTCTAGGAACTCTTTTGCGCTTCCCGACTTGGACACCAACAACACACTCCGGTAGTAAGAACTACGAAGGCACTCTGTTGGGAGTAAATAGGGGGGAACACGCCGGAGACATTCTCTTACATCGGTACTGCTTCCCTTACACCATTGCTCTACTCTATCGTGCAGCTCGACACGAACGGCGGTGACACAAGACTCTCTTCCCATCAGGTAAACTTTACAGGACATGGATAAAGAGGAATCTGCTTCGATGGGAAGACGAGCCATTTGCGTAAGAAAACAAGAGATGCGCCGCTGCGAGTCCCCACAGCGACTTCTTATTTCACCACCACAGGCATGAGAGATTGAAAAGGGAAATAGTGAATGGGGAGTGACTTCTTTTTCTTTGCGAAGAGTATCGTAATTCTCTTCCATAACTGGAGTATCGCGAAGTGAACTGCCAACTGACACCTCTTTGGAGGGGAGTGCCAGAAGGGTCGTGAATAGAAAGGCAGATAGAAGGACATATAGCAAAACATTACGCTTTGCTCCAAAAAAATGAAATGACATTACCGTTTTGAAAATTGAAAAGATTTATATACAGAAACAGAAGAAAAAAATAGCAAAAGTATTCTTTTCCTTTTTTTTATTTCGTTCTTTTTATTACTGTTACTCACTCAACCAATTAACATTCAACAAAACAATAGATAAAAGATCTTCTTATTCTTGTACAATAGAAAAGAAAGGGAAAAAAAGGTAGAGAAAGACATATTCACCCAAGTTTCAACGTCACAACCACCGTTATTGAAAGGAATCAACATAACAAAACAAAAAAAAAAATAGTAATAATAACATGCTATACTGTTACAGCTGACATTCCTTAATCCTTCTTTAGTTTCCCTTCACACATTTCCTCAAATGCAAGACAGTCGTTGACAATTTCGTAAACCCACTGCAACAAAAAGATAGTGCTAATCACCTCCACCCCCATTTGAGAAAAGAACAACCAGTTAAAATTGGACATCTCTGGAACAAAGAACGCAATATTAAAAGTGATGGCAAACACATACCCATAAATGACAAAGAGGGGCCGAACTCGTTTGTGGGGTGCTCTACATACCGTTTTACCGTCCACTTCGATCTTTTTGGTAGCCAGTGGGTTCACGTTCAAGTAAAACAAGACCGCGACAAAACTCATGTTACCGTAGGTAAGTTCGTTTCTACAGAGAAGTGAAAAGGCAATGGAGAAGAGGACGACACAGGAAGAGACCTGTTCGAATAAGGGGTGGAAGGTGGAGTGCCCCCCTTCCCTTTCTCCCCAGTTCGGAAGGGCCCAGGAGAGAATAATCGTCAAGAAAGTGGGCAGTTGCAACGACACTACCTCCAGGGAAGGAAGGAATCGCGTTATCATGAGCTGCCGGACATACCACCGTGTCCCTGCGTCGATGGGGGCGAATAGGGCCGCCGTATTTCTAAACCGTTCCAAAAAAAACCCGTACCCATTGCCGAGGAAGGCTACCGCGGCCGCGAGGAGGAGGCAACACAGACCGTACCGCCTCGTGCACCGAATCCCGACTGGCAACAGTGAAGCGACGGAGATCGCCATAAAAGGTGCCCCCAGCGCCGCGGCTAGGATTGCCCCCAGTACCCGGCCAGCCCCCCCGCTCCTACTCCACAGCATCACCACGGTTAGACTACACCACTCGAGGGGGGAGAGCGACTGGTGGACGGATTGGAGCACGATCCAGGGATTCAGCACGAACCCACAGTAGACGACGCCAATGTAGAAACGGACCGTTGGGGGGTCCATCTTTTGGAGGGAACGGCGTACGTGAAAGGTGAACAGAAACGCCGTAATAGAGTCACACACACTAAGGCAGAATACTGAAACCACTGTTGACAACAGACAGCTTGGGAAGAATTGGACATACCAAGGAGCAATAGAGGAAAGGTAATCCGGGGGGACCACCCCGAGGTGCGTCTGGTAGTACAGTGTTTCCTTCCACACGGAGCGCTGCAATGAAGTGGGTAAAACACCGAAAGTAAACAAATTAGGATGGATAATATTACCTCCCGAGGCCAGCTGAATAGAAGGAGCAGATGCATTATTTACACCATGCTGAACTACACTATAGGTTCCTAGTCGGACAAGCAGAGTGACAAGGAAAGCGACGACTGGATGGAGAAGTAATGAACTAGACATTTTTCGTTGCTAATCTGCCAGAGTGTAACTTCACACCACTATAAGGAAGTAAAATAGAGAAAACGGGAAAGAAAAACAATAAGGAAAGTGCTAAGGCTAGTGTGATAGAACGCATTACTATAACATAATAACAGTAGAGAACTATATACCTACATAGGCTCTATGCGTGTTATTGTAGTTGTTTTCAAAATAATAATTGTAATTACAGCGATGATTGCAATAATTGTGGTAGCACTTCCACTCTCACGACCGTAATAAAACAGTAACTCTATGTTTGTTTGTTGTGATTTCATCTCTATAGGTGTGTGCACAATAGTCCCTCTTCTATTCTCTACAGAACGTCAACATTCTGCAGTCGCATTATTTGTGAGTATATCGGCAGTTTTTTCATCTGCGGCTTACTAAAGTTTAACTTGAGCTGACCAGGGTCGCCTCCTTTCTTTTTATTTTCTTCCTCTTCGTCTTGTTCAAAGACAACAGGAATGCAGAATTCCTCCGCAATTTTCTGTACCGGTCCCCATGACTGACGGACAAAACTATATTTTTTTTCAAAAACAAAGAAACGGTGCACATGAGTGCGGACGAACTGCATGGCGGCAGGATCACTAGGGTAACCACTCCCGACATTCACCCCTAACGACTCTATGGCGTGATCACGGGTGGTCTTGGCGACGATGGAGGCCGCGGACACAATTGGATATTTACTGTCCGCTTTTTTCGCGACGGTGCAGCGCAAATGAGGGAAGCGCCCTGACAGTCGTGCCTGATAGCTCTCTGGGGGGCCGACCGTGTCCACGTAAACCGCGCAGAGTTTACCCGCAGCGGCCAGTGTCGCCTGCTTAATAATATCAATAGCGGCCTCGTGGCTGATGGTGTTCAGCGTCTGACCATGCCGCCCCATCATCGCGGCGGAGATGTCTTGAGGAGTTAAGACTACCGTAAAGGATTGAAACGTTTTTAAGTGGGCGAATTTACCCAAAGCCTCTTCACGGGAGGAGGCCTGGAGCTGTTTGCTGTCCGCGACGTGGCAGTGGTCGACTAAGGCGTCGTGCTCCGCCAGCGAGATCATAGAGCCAGTGTACACCATCGGACCCGCCACCGGCCCTCGTCCTGCCTCATCTATCCCCAGCACCATCCAGCTCCTGTCCTCCGAGTCCAGCGCCGTCAGCAGCGTGTCCACGTCGAACTCCACCCCAGGGGGTCTAGGTCGCTTCGCCCCACTGTGCTGCAGCGAGGGACGTTGGATCCCACTGCCCGCGGAAGGACTTTCTGACATGGTGAGAAAACTAAAAGACTCTATCTGTTATATAGAGTACATTATCAAGAGAAGAACATCAGCAATAGGGGAAAGGAAACAAAAAAGTGAAAAGAATATTGGAATTGGCAACAGCAGAACAATTCTATTTAACGTGACAAAAAAAAAAAAAACTGGGGGGAAAGAAGGGAAAATGATTTACAATTATCTTTGTGGAATGTGTGTGTGTGTGTTTGTGTGTGCATGTGCAGGTGCATCGGTTCGTCGTGGTCGTTAATAGGCCCCAGTATGACGCCCATATTTCATTTTCTGCTTCGCGTGAGAGCGCGCCTGACGGATACCAGTCATCTCTGTCACTCGTCTATTGGTTCCCAAGAAGCTGTAGAACATATTGGGAAGTATCGTTTCGCAGCGAACACTTCGATACGCTATAAGGAGAGAGAGAGCAATACCAATAAAAAAAACACTTTCTGCCGGTCGGTCCGTTTGAATTTTCATGGCACTCTCACTGGGATCGGCGGATTATAGTAAACCACGAGCTGTGTCCCTGCACCGAGCAGGGTGGGGTTCGTCACCATCTCCTCCTTGTGTATCCCACCACTACGAAAGCGATCCCCAATGTACTCCTTACCATCCACTTCAAACTTATACTGAACATGACTGGATCCACCACGCTTCAGTACCACCCGGTGATCATAGATGGTGCCCACTGCTGGCTTCCAAGTGGCGGAGCGGCGGTAGCGGTCCTCCGCTTCTAAAATCCATTTAATCTGCACTCCTGCAAAGAAGGAGTAGATGACGCAGAAGAAACTCGAAAAGGACTAAGATACCACGGCATACTAATCAACTACCGAGTATGGGGTGAGCCGTCCATACCCGTATAAAGGAAAAAAAAGAAAAGGGGGGCAACGAGCACTGAAGAAAAAATCACAGTGTCACTACTAAAGCGACCATTAGAAAAAAAAATATATATAGATACTACCAAATGACAAGAGACTTACAATGACCCTATCGGGCATTTCCCTGCTATATATATACTAGTATTATAATATTGAGAAAATCTTAATAATTATTATATAATTAAAATGATATCCACTTAGTAATCCTTGGTGAAGGCAGGAACCGTCTTGACCTCGGCCATACCACCAGAGCCATCGGGCTTAAGGGACACGTAGTTAGGAGTAGAAAAGCGAGAATACTTGGCGGCGGACCGTGGCTTCACTGCCATGTGGAGAGCCTCGGTGGACACGTTGAGGTACTTGACGTAGCTTATCCCCTGGTCCCTCCAGCTGCTCAGGAAAACATTGGAGCGGCGAAACATTCTGATAAAGACGGCTGATAAACTATATAGTGTCAAAAACAAAAAAAAAGGTGTGGGGGGAGGGAGTCAAAAAAAAAGAAAAAACAATTCACAAGGTGACTTAGTTGCATCTCAAAAGGAAACGTAAAACAGAAAAACAAAGAAAAAGTAACCTTTTGGGTGTGTGTAGCACAACTTTCAAAAAGGCAATTAAAAAAGATTTTGTTAACATAGCGGTATTCTTCTATCCCTACGCTGCGTAACCCCAAAAGTTGTTGAGATCCGACTGCGCACCCACTCCCGTCTCATTGAGCAAACTCGCGTCATAGGCACGTCGCAAGGCATCGTCGGTGAGGGTCTCGTTGGCCTTTGTAATCATCTTGAACAGCTCCGCCTCCTCAGGGGTTTGATCGCGACCGACCCGGTCCGGGTGTAGTTGAAGTGCCTTCCGCTTATAGGCCCGTCGAATCTCATCTTCCGAGGCGGATTGTGAAACTCCTAAAACATCATAATAGTTCATCAGCGCCAGCAACCGCGCCTTTACTTTATTATCGTCTTTATTTCGCGTCAAGCTCTCCAAACTATTTTCCGCGTATTTGCTGCGGTTCGTTTTCTTCCCCATATTCTCGAACGCATCCAAAAGGCCCTCCGCGTTGGTGTACTTTTTGACCTCCGTCGGCTTCGAAAAGTCTATCAGATCATCGTCGTTAGCGGTCGAGTTGGAGGAGCCTACGTATATCCCATTAGAGTTGTTCGTTGGGGGGGTCGGTTCCTTTGGGCTCTCCGCTGCGACCGGTGGACTCGCAAATAAACTATCCAGCGGGTCGCTCCCCCCCGAGAGAGGGGCCGTCACAGGTGGGGTGGCGGTGGGAACGGTAGCTTGATCCCCGAATAGGTCGTCAAAGTCAAACGCATCTTTTTTTGCGGGTGCGTTGGTGGGAGCAGTCGGCGTGATAACAGAGGGAGCGGTGGGTGTCACAACCGATGGGGTAGTTGTTTTCACGACCGATGGGGCAGCAGGTATCACCACTGAGGGAGCGGTAGGTGTCACGACGGGCGGAGGGGTCTTGGGCTTGAGGTTAGGAGGGGGAAGGGTGGGGATGATGACTGGAGGGATGTCGTCCTCGTCAATGTCCGATAGGCCCATGATGATGAGATGTAAACAGAGGGGTAAAGAAAGCTGGAAAAAAAAAAGAAAGCTTTTTACTATTATAAATATTTAAAAAAAAAAGATAGAGGGGAAGGAAAAGTCGTCTCATTCACAACGTAAGCCTATAATTTTGAAGTTCTTACTCTTTTAAGACGAACACAACGGAAAAACAAGAACGACAATTAAATAGAAATAAAGTTAAATCAATTCAAAAATAACCGAGAATATGGAAACTACTTCTTGCCCTCTTCTTTGTAGGTGAGGTGGCACTTGCCGCAGTACTTGCGGTCCTTGTGCTGGGCCATGAAAACACCAGGGCCGCAGCCGGGGTGAGGGCACTCCTGGCGGGTGCGCTCCACCTTGAAGGAACCATCGTCGTTCTCCGTGACCTTGAAGTACTTGAGGGCACGCATCTTCTCCAGCTTGTGGCGGTGGATGGGCTTCTTGGCCTTGGTGAAGATGCGCTTCTTCTTCTTCTTTCCCTTACCACCCTCTACAGGGAGGATGGCCTGGATGGTGCTGTCCTTCTGAAGGGCATATTCGGAGAGGAGGGCGGACTCCTCGAGGGCCTGACCGCCGAAGAAGAGAGTACCTTCCACATTGGCGACAGCCTTGAGAGTAGCGACGGTGTCGTTCTCAGAGACCTGCACCGCGATGGTGCTGCCGGCGGCGTTACGGAGGAATAGTTGCATACTCTATACAGTCGTAACAGGGGTAACAAAGAGAAAGAGAAAGGGGGGAAAGTAAAAAATTAGAAAGAAAGGTTGCAAAAGGGGTGTAGATAAGTTAAAGGGTATGTAACACCTCAAAATTCAGTGGTATTCTTTTAAATATCTTTTTTTTTTCTTAATTAAGGGTTTTTGTTTTAGTAAAATGTACAATTGAGGGAGGTGAAAAGGTCTCCCAGATTTATTTTATTAGCTTTATATGAATATTAATTGTGTTAATTATTAGCGGCTATACTTACCTTTTTAATACTTTTGCAGTGCTTTATTGAAAAAACTTGAGTGGCTTATGAAACTGTAGGGGTTTCACTACAATAGTAAAAAAAAAAAAGTAAGAATAATAATATTAAAAAAAAAAACAGAAATACTAAGGGGAAGTGTGTATTAATCTAAGATCAAGCCTCCTCGTCTTTCTCGGCGGCAGGCTGTTTCTCCTCCACCTCCTCCTTCTTCTCAGGCTCCACCTTGGGTGCTTTTTTCTCCTTCACCTCATCAAAAGGCTTTTCAGAGACAGAGAAGAGGTTGGCGGGGATCTGCTTGCTTTCCATGAGTTGACGAAGGTGCTGGGCCACTTTACCAGAGTAGCTGCTGTCGTTGAGCCACACCTCCACCCGCACGAGATCGACATACTCTCTGCTGGGTCGTGCGGCGAGACGGATCACATCGCAGACGGTCGCACCCACCTCCTCTGCTATTGTTTCCCCCAGCACTGCCGCAAAAATAAGCTCCAGTCCCACATCCGTCGCAGGGGACTTGTGCAGTGTCACAATAACTCTAGATCCGTTGGGGAATGCCTCGAAAGAGGCTTCCTTAGCTTCGCGGGAAAGAATAAAGATACTTCCAGCCGGCATGGATTGAATCTTTGGAAGTGAATTCATCGTCGACCACATCTCCTCGACTGAGGTCACCCAGTCCAAGCGGACGGTGTGCTCCACAGCGGCCAACTCCCAATCTCCCTTGTACTCACTGTTCACCGTGTCGGCGGTCAGCAGTGGAAGGTAACTAAAGAACCACTTATCCCGGAGAGCGTGCATAGTGGCCATCTTGAGAGGGAATAAAGGAACAAAAGAAAAAGGCAATACTTTACGCGTGTGGTGTAGATAGAAAATAAAAAAAAAAGGAGGAGGAGGAAAAGGAGAGATTGGGAGAGTAAAGGAAGTAAAAACCTAGAGGGTAGAGCATAAAGAAAAAAATACAAAAATAATTTTGAGCGATACGTCTTCAAGTGCAATTAGAATAATAAAATATAAAAGAAATCGATACAACGTCAGGGAAAGATGTAAAAAAAAAAAAAACGATACACAGAGGGGATAGTGAAACGTGTGATAGTATCTAACCTTAAGCAAATCGAAGAGGTAAAAATAATAATAAAAAAAAGACGGTCGTCAGCGACACCGCGCTGGTTATAATAGTTTACGCCTGTTCGTCCTTAGGGGAGCTTTCCTTAGGGGAAGCGTCTTTGGGGGAACTATCCTTAGGGGAACCTTCCTTGGGAACGTTAGGGCTGCCAAAGGCGGTGGAGCCCTCCGACTGATCCTCCACTGTATCCGTGGGAAAGTCACCGTCCGAGATCTCCTCTAACTCGCCCCCGCCCTCCACGATTTCCTCCTCTAGGGGTCCACTCTCTGGGAGAGGGCCCTTGTAGGCCTTGGAGGGGTCAGAGGACCCCAGAATGCCGTCATTGGTCTCCATCCATTTATTGCTCGTTCCTCCACAAAAGTTCGGTATATCCTCCTCTCGCATCACCTCACGCATCGTGTTAATGGCGTGATTGGGGGCCATAAAGTTGATCTTTTTATTCGTCCGAGGGTCAATGAAAATCTTTATGAGCTTCCACGCCCAACGGAAAAACGTTGGACAGTTCACAATAAATACCCGACCGAGGTTCTCTGGGTAGTTGTCCTGTTCGACCGAGGCAAGCGTTTGGGCGAAGCCGATCATCGGGCGGGTAAGAGCCTTTACGTTCTTTAAATCTACAATGTAGCAGACCCGCTTATACAAGTAGTCGCTCTCCCTCATCCGTCTTATCCCCATCTCCATACCCGCCGCATGCCATCGAGCAATCACAGGGAGGGTGTACTTTTTGACAAAATCGGAAGGGTTGCACTTGCCGGCGTTACTGGGTCGCTCGCAGTAGATTAAGTTTTCGTCATAGTCTACGGTGCCAGAGTACCCGGCCGGATAGTCGTCTCGGATCGTCTGGGGGAAGAATTCTTCGGGGTTGGGTTGAAACTCGCTGCGCCATTTGAGGTGCTTGTCGAGCATTTCCACCGCCTTGTTCATTTCAAACGACCGCGCTATACTGAACTTCACTAACTCGAAATCGTGCCAAGTGTCCACCCGACTACCAAAGTAGTTGCGCATAATTTCAATGGCCTTGTCATTCACCTCTTCATAGAGGTCATCCGCCTTCATGAATAAACCGTGTTTGGGAGCACACTTGAAGTACTCCTTCCCGTCCCACGTACCATCGCAGCGGAGTGGGTTATCACTGGGTTCGTCGTACTCCACCCCCACATAATGACCTGGACTCTTGTTGGGCGGGTGATGCTTCTTCTCCAACTTTCCCAGCCATCGTATCACACCCGTACGACCCCAGTAGTCCTGGATGCGTGAATTCACCTTTGCCTTATCGAACGACACCCGTGACTGTAGGTTGGGGAGGCCGAGGGCACTGTAGTCCACGGGGGGCTCCACCTCGGCTGGTGGAGGGGCCCCTTCGGGATTAGCGGGATCCTCGTGCACCGATGCCTTGTTGGCACTCTTGGTACTCTTCTTTGACTGTTCCAGAGAATCTTTCTCAGTAGGGGTCTTTTTCACGGAAGAACTCATTGCACAATGGATACAGTTGGAATAATTAAATAATTAACAGAAAAAATAAAATAAAAGGTGTCTAGAAAGAATAAACTGCCTATATAATCAGCGAATAAAATTAGCGGGTATATCCTATTACTCAATACTATTTTCAGACAGAAAGGAACAAAGAAAAGGTAAAAGGTAGCGAAAGAAACACACTAACAGAGTGTACTCTATACAAGGAAAGGAGAAAGTTCATTTTGGTGGTAATGAAGTAAATTACTTAAGAAGTGTATTAAATGTGTGAAGTAGATTGATGAAAATAAATAAAAAAAGGGGGGTCTAAAACGACAAAAAAAAACTACAAAAATCTCCTATTTTTGCTAATCACCATCGGCTTTCTACTCAATTAGCTTGTACAAATCACGACCAAGCTCCTTGTTCCGCTCGTCCATGCGCATCTGGGCCTTGTACGTCGGCATTGGGCGGTATTCCTTAAACTGCATACTGAAGTCGCCCTGTCCTTTGGTGAGTCGTCGAAGATCCGAAATAAAACCAAACATGGTGTCCAAGGCGGTCTCCCCCCGAATGGTGGCATCTGGTCCATCCACCACCGTCTCCGTCACGATTCCCTCTCTCTTGGCAAACTCGTTCGCGACGTCGGTCATGTTGGCGGCTGGGACCGTCATTTCAATCTCCATAAAAGGCTCCACTAGAGTCGGCTTAAGCTTGGGGAGTATCGTTTCCCACAGCTCCTGGGTGGCATTGCGGAACGCGTTATCGTTGGAGTCCACCTCATGCATGGCACCGCCATTCAGGTGGAAGTGGACACCCCAAACAGGGGCATTCATGAGCTCTCCCTTGAGGAAGATTTTACGTTCGAGCTGCTTCACGACGGACTTCTGAAGACCCTCCCGGATATCGCCGTTGGAGCACTTGGTGGTAGCCTTATTCTTAACCCCCTTCTCCACGGACATGTCAATTGGAAGGGGTTCAATGTACCCTTTCAGGTGAGCCCACTGCCCCGCGCCACCACTCTGGCGCTTAAACACGTAATCAAACTCCTGACGCTCCGTGATAACCTCGCGGTAGTTCACAGTCGGCTTGCCCAGCTCCACCTGCAGTCCGTACTCTCGTTTCAGGCGCTCAATGTAAATATCCAAATGCAGCTCTCCCATACCTTCCACAATTTCCTCGTTGGTTTCCGTATTTCGGTAAAACATAAAAGTCGGGTCCTCCCGCATAAAGGAATTCATTCGATCGCGAAGTTTTCCAGCGTCCCGTTCATCCTTTAGCTTTACGGACGCCGATATCACTCGCGGGGGGACATACATGTCCTCACAGGAGTACAAAGTACCCGACTGAGGTCCGGCCTTCATGATGGTATCACCAGAAGATGCGTCTATTTCGCCTTGGATAGCGCAAATATCGCCAGCACGAACCTCGTCAATGGATTCGGCGCTATCCGCGTGCATACGAACCAATTTGGGGGGCAGAAAGTTTTTACCCGTTCGAATGTTAGTGAGGTGTTCTTTTCTCATCTTCCCCTGGTACACCCGCACGTAGTTCGACAGGCCAGTCTTTGCGGTCTCCTCGAGCTTGAAGATAAGGGCGACCAGCGGTTTCTCATCGTCCGTCAGGAGTTCAATCTCCTTCTCTTTCACGATGGTTGTGTTGCCCTCTTCGTCCTTCACTTTCTTCACAATAAAACCGAAGTTCTTTCGCTCGATTGGGGAAGGCAAGTAACGCGCGATGGCGTCCATCAGTAGTTGAACCCCCTTATTCCGGTACGCAGTCCCCATCATGACAGGAACGAACTTGTTGGCAATCGTCGCACGGCGAATAGCGGCGTGTATTTGCTCCACACTGGGCGTCATATCGTTGAGGAAAAGTTCCTCCATTTCCTCATCGGACTCCGCCAGGCGGGAGATCAACTCTTTATGGGCATTCTCCACTTCCTCTGTCATGTAGGCAGGGATAGCCTCGTAGCGAATTTTCTCGCCAAACGCACCGTCAAAATACACGGCACGCTTCTCAATCACGTCCACCACCCCCTCGAAGTCCTGTGCGGTACCCATATTCAGCTGTATGAAGGACATATTCAAGCCCAGACGCTCCCGAGCCATTCGCACCGCACGCTGAGGATTGGCATTGTCACGATCCATTTTGTTGATGAAGCAAATGCGTGGGACGCCGTACCGCTTCATTTGTCGGTCCACCGTAAGGGTTTGACTCTGAACCCCCGCCACGGCGCACATCAGCAGGATGGCCCCGTCCAGAACTCGAAGGGCACGCTCCACCTCAATGGTGAAGTCCACGTGGCCGGGGGTATCAATGACATTGATGACCGTGTTACCCCAACGACACTGAGTCGCTGCAGATCGGATCGTAATTCCGCGTTCCTTTTCCAACTCCATGGAGTCCATCGTAGCGCCAACATCGCCGCCACCCTTTACTTCATGAATCTTTTGAATACGTCCAGAGTAGAATAAAATTCGCTCACTGATGGTCGTTTTCCCACTGTCAATGTGGGCACTGATACCAATGTTGCGCACATTTTTAATACTTTCCAGAAACGCCGCAGTGGCCAACAGAGGGCGGTTCAACCGGAAAGACCGGAGGGCAATGGAGGTACGAAACATATACCGTTCAATTGTTCACTATTTATAAAACCAAAAATAAAAAATAAAAAAAATTAGAAGGGTAATCGAGATTCTTTTCAACGGATAACACTGTGTAATATATATATATATATATATATACAGCTAAAACGCCAGCAACGGGAATAGTGGTATGCGTAAAAGAAAAAAAAATAGTCAGTATTTATTTACATACAATACAGTACACATTCTAGTTCTTTACCCTTTTTAGTTCTTCCTTCAGTTGAACATATTCCTCCCGGAGCTTTGCGATATCGTCATCCATCACATTCTCAGTCTCCTGTTGACCTCCCTGAGCATTAACGTCGTTACCCAGCTGCTCAATCAACCGGTTTTTCTTAAAGTTGTCCTCTCTTAGGAGTCGTATTTCCGTCTCGACTTGTTCCCGGTGCTCTGGCATGGAGCGCAGTTCCTCCTCTAGACGCGCCTCCTCCTTTGTAAGCTTTGACGTCTCCTTCTGGAGGGCTTCACGACGATCTCTGAACATTTGAATGTCAGTCTTGTCTGCTGCGTTCTTCTCGGCATTAGTTCTCCGTAAATCCTGATGAGCATTAACGCTCTTTGTCGCCTTTCGGACCTCTTTTCTTTGATTCGCCAAAACATTCGATAGGGCTGCGTTTTCGTTGCTAAGGTGGTTTCGCTTGGCGTTAAGTCGAGAATAGTCATGGTACAGCTCCTGGATGTTGATACTCTTTAACTGTACCAACTCCCGTTCAAGCTCTGAAATTTTCTGCTTTATATTTCTGTTCTGAGCCTTTAGTCTATCTACCGTTGACGTGTCCACCGCGAGCTGGTTATCTCCAGCAGCATTCTGTCTCCTTTCTTCTTCCTGTAACTGCGCCAGTCTCGTACGAAGGGCGGTGTTCTCATCAGCCACCTCGACTGCTGTGTTTTGGTTGTAAGTTGTCATGATGAAACTCAAAGAGTATTTATGTGTATGTGTGTGATATATTTTGTTAAAAAAAAAAGTACGCTACGAGAAATAAAACAGGAGAAGGATACATTAATAAGCAAGAGGGACAAATAAAAAAAAGGTTAGCCTAAAATGCAGAACGACACAGTAAATCACTAGTTGAATAATTAAAATTGTAACATAACTGGAGAAGGGCTGATGAATCTATCTAAAGTGAACAAAAAATAAAAAAATAAAAAAAAAAGAGTACATTAATATTAAAAATAAAATAAATCAAAAAAAAAAAAAAGCATATAAAAATCTAATGATGTTGACTTCTAGTATAAATTCGTGTCAAGCACGAATGTCGTTGAACCAGGGATGCTGGAGTGCCTCCTTGGCCGTAATACGCTCCGCTGGGTTGTACTTCAGCATTCTTCCTAAGAGGTCCACGGCACCTGCGTCCAGTTGTGGAAGAACAGACGAAAGGCGCTTGGCGGGCCACTTTGGAAACACATCACGGTAGTCTGGAAGGATGGACACACCCGGCCAGGAGCCGTCCATATCGACGGGGGTGCCAAGAACTTGAAAGATCTCAAAAAGTTGACCAATTTCACTGTCACCGCGGAAGAGCACTTTTCCACGCGCCATTTCGGCAAAAATGCAGCCCACACTCCACATGTCAACAGACGGCGTGTAGTGCTTCTCGCCCAGGAGAATCTCAGGCGCACGGTACCACAAGGTTACCACTTCGTGGGTGTAGGTACGAATGGGAACTTGTACCGCTCGTGCGAGGCCAAAGTCAGCCAATTTGAGCACTTTGTCGTGAGTGAGAAGTATGTTGGCCGGCTTTAAGTCGCGGTGTACAATGCGATGACGGTGACAAAAGTATAAGCCATCAATAAGTTGGTATATCAGCCGCTTCAAGTCAAGGCCTGAAAACGGACCGCCATGTTTTTCTAGGGCTTTCTTCAAATCTTGGTCCACAAATTCAAAAATGAGATACAGCTTGCCGTCGGAGCATATTACGTCCAAAAGGTTGACAATATTAGGGTGATGAACTTCCTGAAGAATAGAAACCTCACGGAGAGCGGTTTGTGGGATACCCTCTTCCGTTCTGTCTAGGCGCACTTTTTTCAACGCGACCACTTGACCATTTGTCTTATCCACCGCACGGTATACAACTCCATACGTACCCTCTCCTAGAACCTCGAGACGATTGTAGCGCTCGATATTTTCTCGCGTGTTTGTGTTCACTGGGCGGGTAGAAAGAGCTCCGAAAGAAGACATTCCTTTTGTTATTATTTGCTTTACTTCCTTAAGAGGATTTTTAGTTTTACTTTTGTTTTTTCAACTGTAAAACAGTAATAGACTCGTGAAGAGGGAGTTTAAAAAAAAAAAAAAACTAAAGTTAATAGTTATACGATCAAGTGATGATAAAAGAGAAAAATATAGATATTCATTGAATTCAGAACCACACATATGGAAACTAACAACAAAAAAAAAAAAAACGATTATTATAATGTTCTCGGTATTCAGTAAATACAGAAAAAAAAAAACTGAGACGCTGCTCCAACACCGTTAATAATAATAATAATAATAATAATAATAATAATAATACTGATGATGGAGTGAGAGACAGAGAGAAAGAATAACATATAATAACAATTAAGGGTTGAACAGTCTCTCGATAGCGAAGGAAAGGTTTCCCTGTGACTGCTGTAAAGCAGCAATATTCGCGTCTTCATTGGGAAATCCCATTTCCCGTAGCTGCTGGAGCTGCTCGCGGTATATTTCCCGTGGGTCACCTTGTGGCTGGGGGGGTGCAAACATGTTATTTTGTGGGAGTTGGAACCCCCCCTGTTGGGCGGCGCTATTTCCTCCAGCGTTTTGCTGAGCTCCGGATCCAGCCATCCCCATCATCAACTGCATCATTTGGGGGTTTTGCATCATTTGTAAAGATAGCTGCATCATTTCAGGTGACATATTAGCTGTATATGGTGACGCTTGCATCATTTGTTGCAAAAGCTGAGGATTGCGAGCCATTTCCTGCATCATTTGCTGCATAAACGGGTCTTGCATCATTTGCATCGCTTGCTCTGGTGTTGGTTGAAACCCACCGACTCCACCTTGTGGTAAGCCCCCAAAATTTCCACCAAACCCCCCTGTTGGGGCCGCACCGGTGTTGGTAGTACCACCAGCCCCCCATCCAGAGAGCGCTCCGTATGGATTAGCATTTGCAGAGGTCGCAGGAGCAGGTGCGGCTTGTGTGGTAGATGTTGTAGGTTCAGTTTTATTCTCGACTGCTGGGGTTGCCTCTGCTGCCTTTTTCTTGGACTTCACTATATGCACAACACTACCTGATTCCATTCCCAATGCCGTTAGTAAATCGCCATCCTTCAAAACTTTGCCCTTCAGAACAACACGTTGTTCATCGTAAGGAATATCTACGACAGGAGCAGAGAGCTTTTTAAACTCTTCAACAGTAATATTGAAATCTGGAACACTTACCTCCTTCGAAGTGCCGTTGATCATTTTAATAGTTACGCTCATCCTTGACACCGATTAATACTTATTAAATTGTTAGAAAAAAAAAAAAAAACTGTCGGATGGGAACAAAAAAAAAAAAGGGAGGGCATTTTAAAATAATATTCAACAGTGGGAGTGTAGCGACAAAAAATATAGTAATTAACGATAATTTACTGACAATCGGAAAACCAAGTAGGTCTATAGTTGGTAAAGAATACCGAAAGAACAAACAATGAGCAGGACAGAGAAGTTCAACGCAGCGGCATTGATTCTTTTACTTATTTTTGTATATGTATATAAAGAAAAAAAAAAAATCTCAAACCCTGGTAACAGAGCTTGCTTTTATCGGCTTCGTCAAAAAAAAAAGAAATACAACAGTACGTCTGGAAATTATTCCCGTTTTTATGACTTAAGAGCAATAGCGCTTTAAAAAACTTTTTAATAGTAAAGGTGGCTTTCCCCCTACTATCACACTCACATACCACAAAGAATTACCGTAATATTCCGTCTTGGAAAGAAAATAAAAAAACTTTGTTGTAATGTGAAAGTGTGACACTACTAAGCTACTTGGAATTCAAAAGGAAAAAAACACTCCCCTTAAATGGCAGTGGGTGAAGTCTTGTTATTGCTGCTATTTTCTTTATTTATTGTAATTTTAAAAACGGCCCAATACAATATTCAATCCAGATTTCAGCGTTTTTCGAATCGCTTCTACAGTGAGATAGTGTTCCACGCAAAGTTCATAAAAAAAAAAGTGAAAATGTTGAGCAGATCACTCTATATTATATAACTTTGTAGCTTCTCAGAGCATTTTTTATTATTATTATTTTCTTACACCTGCTTGTCATACCAATGAAAAGGTAAAAAAAAAAAAGTCGAGCTATTAACCACCTATTCATAGTGTTTTGGAGAAGCTAAACTGTACTGAGTGTAAACACCTAAACATTGCGGGTAGGACACAAAATTACAGCCAACCCTATCCATTATCGCTTTTTTTTTTCTTTAATTTAGGGTCCACCTTTGGAACACACCAATAAATTCTTTAAAAAAGAATCACACCAGATATTAGTTACTAATATTTAAGGTAAATAATAACTCTATTTGAGGTTTTCAGTACAGTTTCGTTTTCAGTAACCAAATACAGTGCAGTTACCCCTAAATTATTGCTACTAGGATTTTTATTATTATTTACTACGCGAAAATTAATATTTTTATTAGTGCTGTTACGCCTTTATTACTAGAGCTGACGGTGAATCATATGCTATGAACATCAACATTGTTTATCCTTGAAAATTTCGTTCAGTATTGTAGGTGTTTACTTAATAAACTCTTAACGTGTTGATTATTGACCAGGAAAAAAAATGTGCGTATGTTGTACTCTTACCTTTTCACTTTCTAAACATCAATTTAGAAACAAGTCGTAATTCCGACACCGACGTACACAAATAGTAGTAAAAATACACCACTAGGTAGCAAATTTCACTCATCGTTACACATTTGTGGGGAGTCATTAGTGGTCTTATTCTCACCAAAGACTTCCATATTCTTGAAGTCCGACTACTTTAACTCACTCAGTGCTCCTTTTGTGTTCCACTGGAAGTAAGCAAATGTCAAAGCATGATTTAGTTAATTCAGTGACGATGGACTAAACGAAACCGAGTATAAATTACATAATCAGAAGTAGAGGTAGATGCTCCAGCATTTCGCATCGTACACTACGGGAAGGCAGGAACAGACCCTTCGTAGAACTGCATTTGCAAAGACTTCCATTATCTGAGAAAGGAAAAGGCAAAAAAAAAAAAAGGTAAAACTCCCCATTGCTTTTGGATTAGATACTTTTTTATTTATTTATTTATTTTCAATTAGCCAGCATTTTGAGTCTGTTTGTACGGAAGGTTCAATGTTACTCGAGTTCCTTAGTGATAACATTGTAAAAAAAGGCGTGAATAAATTTTATGTCGTCAGAAGACACAGGATCTAATCCGTTACATCGATGTACGCCAAACGTAATGCTCTCATAAATTTGTAAGAATCGTTCCACTTGGTCCATCGCCTGAACTGCTTTCATACAAGACAAGCAACAACGCATTGTCATGAGTTCCGCGGCCCTTCCGTATGTTCTTGCCAACCCACTTCGTACTTTATAGAGCATTTCAGCACAGTCTTGTTTTGAATCCCTATTAGACACCACTGGGTTTATTTCACGATTCATCTGTGGTGGGTCATCAATTCTAAAGCGGTGTACCTTGAGGCCTTCTTCTATAATCTTTCTGCTTTTATTACCCGATGGCATACCTAGAAAATACGCCCCGTCAAAACGTATTTGGCGGGAAACACTTGCGAACTGTCGGTCTCGTGAAGAAGTCCTAAAAAACAGCTGAACCGCACTAAGTATTAATAACGCTACAGCACACACTAAGGAAATAACCACTTCAGCATAGTTAAGCCTTGTCTGATCCCTGTTCTCGACGGTACTCATAACTTCCTTTTTATAAAGTACGCAGTTACAACAACCACAACAACAAAAAAGTACTAAGAGATGTGAGTGTTGTGTACGCAACTTTGAGCAGTACAGCTGATAGTGGGGAGTTGTACTTCAAAAACAAAAAAAAAGAAGAAGGTGTATAAACAGATTAGATAGAAACGCACTGTGAAATCAACCAACAAAATAAAGTCAATAATAATAATAATAATAATAATAATAATAATAATAATAATAATAATCAAAAAGGAGTGTTATACAGGTTGTGGACTTCAAACGAGTGAAGGATGCAAAAAGGATGAATAAACCGAAAATGGTGCAAAGTTAAAACACCATAACTGAAGAGCGCGCTCGGTCGTTCCTCTGGCACCCTGGGGTTACGAACAGTGCCGTGGGCAGGGATATCGGAAAACCAACTGGTTGGTAAAGAACGAATTCGAACGGACTATTTTTTGCCCGTTTCTCGCGGTTGTTTTGCCTGCTAGCGATGTTTCCCCCTTGAGCGCCTCCATGTAGATGCCCTTGCCGCCTTTGTCATTGGGACCTGGGCGGTGGGGGAAAGCCCCCAAAGCCCCAAAAGCCCCCAAACCCGTTTACCAGCCAAGGCCCAACCTGGCGGCAAAACTAGCCGAGGCGGCGGAGCCTCAGGGGGGCCGCTTTTGGCGCAAAATGGGGGGGCGGCGCCCCCCCCCTTAAACCAAACGAGGAGCCTCCCATTGTAAACATTTTTTTTCGATTTCCATTCTTTCCGCCTTTCCTCAATTACTTATATTATTATTGACTTTCGGTTTGCTGTAACTGCTCCCTTTATTTTTTCTTATTTTTACTCTTGACTATTTTACTATGTTTTCTGCCCCTTTACTTTAAAATATCGATGACGAGCGTGAGTCAAAGTTGAAATATTAGTTCTTGAAAAAAAAAAAAAAACATTCAATCATATCATCACTTTTAAAAAGAAGAAGTAATGGATTCGAAAGATTTGACGCTAGAGCTGCTCGGGGAGTGTCGCAACCGCGTAGTTAGTGTGGAGATGAAAGAAGGAAGTACGTTTACTGGGAAAATGGTCCTATTAGATACGAAGGGAAATATAGAACTGGAAGACGTTCGCTGCCAGAACAGAGATTCATCTCTCTCCGTTGAAGAACGCACATTTTTGCGTGGTAGCGACATTCGCCTTATTCATCTCCCTAGAGAATTCATTAATTCACCACTACTGAATTACCGTAGTGCGGTGGTTTTGGGAAAATTAAAGCGTAGCTTGCAGAGAAATAAGCGGTCACGACCAACTGCGAGTAAAGATACAGCCGCGGAGAAGAGGGAGAAGAAAAAATTAAAGAAGCTCAAATAGGTTGTATTTCTGTGCTTGATGAAAATAATTATCTGGAAGAAAGAACAGCACTAGGTTGTAAAGAATAAAGTAATAATAAGCAAAATTATATTCACTACAAGAGCGTACTGCCAGTAAGGAATAAAAACTACTCTTTATTTCTTTACGCACCCCAGATATTGTGGTTCGAATTTATTAAGTGGCTCAAACAGTACGAATAGAATGGACAACGACCTCCCTGTAGCGTTACTTATCTGACCTTTCTGCCCTGGACTTTGTATATTTTTGAAAAGTCTGTTTTATAAACTGCTTTTGGGGATTTTGGGAAGTTATTCTCTTTAATATTTAACTGTGTTGTTAGAGTAAGAAAGAGTTTCAATTAGTACTTAACACCCGCGCAATAGCGAAACTACAGTGTGGGAATAAATCGTAAGTTCTATTAATTTGTACTACTACATTAATGCACCCTGGCTAGCCTCTTTTTAACATTGCAGCGTTCTGTTTTAATGGACACACAAAGATTAATAAAAGTCATTAGCCAACCAAGATACTGAGTTACCCTTGCATTTAAAACAAGAAATTTTCTAAAAAATGAAAGCTGCCCAAGTATCGCGTATAGTTTGCACGCCGTCTATAAAGGATTCAACACCTCCGTCAAATTACCTGACCGTCCTATACAAATTATTGCAGTATAATTTTTTTAACCTATTAAAGTTCTTCAGTAACATACTGATCCTACTTCTTTTAGATCTGGCATATTCCACCCTCTCTGTACTTCACTATTCTACCACTTTTAATATTTTTGCCTTTTGCGCATAATTAATTTTATCGCACTCTAAACGAGGAGAAGAAAAATAACCTAATAATAATTGTTCACAATGAGTTTTAATTCTATCATTATTGTTAAAAGGGGGGTAAAACGCAAATTATTAACAAATTTGCGATTAAAAATCAGAAGTGTCTATTCCCCTTGAATCACTGACTGTATTATGCTTTAACTGTTCCGTTATTCGAGCTGTTAAGTATTTAAAGGAGTACAAACAAATCAAACTAATTTCTTGCAAAAAGAAAATGAGAAGCAGGTAGAAGATACTAGGAATAATAATAATAAAGTTTTTGCAATTGGCAGTTAATAGGAGAACTTCAAATTAGAATTGAAAAAACAAAAATACGAGTGTTAGTTTTAGTTATGCGACCGTGTTCGTAGAACAATTTGGTTACAAAAAAAAAAATAAACTTTATTAAGATTGAAAATAAGAGTTGATCCGAAAGGTACTGTAGTGTAAAATTAATTAATTAAATTTATATATATATATATAGGAGAGAAAGACATTAAAGATAAAAATATATCCGCTGTTTGTATTAAAGCTTACTTGTACAATTTAATTATTTACTTTTTTTTTTTGTCGCTGTTACTTGCACAGCTTTGTGCTAAATAGTTTGTCTGGTATATTTATTATTATTTTCATTCTCACTCTCTTTTTTATTTAATTTATTTTTCCGTCTAAAGAATCCCTGGTGGTTTATTCCGCAGGTGGAGGTCAAAATTTGCTGTATTTTATTTTCTTAGTTTTATTTGTTTAGTTCCATTGTAGGCAGTCATTTTTAGGACTAATATAAAAAGTTCCAAAAAAGAATAATTCGAAAATGACGGATATGCTAGGCAAACCCGAAACCCAGAAGTTCTCCACTGTTATTGAGACTTCACATTTGCGAGTGGGTTGCTGCAGCATGCAAGGTTGGAGAAAATCTATGGAGGACGCTCACGTGGCCCAGCTGAATATATGCGGTTGTAAAGAGCATGCTTTTTTTGGTGTGTTCGATGGACATCAGTCTAACGAGGCAGCCCGTTACTGCCGTGCTCATATGCTTGACGAAGTTATGAAGGCCATGGACAATTATCCCGACAACGAGGTAAAAGCGTTCGAAGAAGCATTTAGAGCAATCGACGACCAAATTTGCCAAAAGTTTACCGCTAGTGGAACTGCAGCTAACTGTGTTTATTTAAAGGGAAACCGAATTATTTGTGCTAACGCAGGAGACAGTCGTGCTGTTTTGTATCGAAAAGGAGAAGCCAAAGCTCTTAGTGTGGATCACAAACCGTATGACCCAAAAGAAGAGGAAAGAATTGTAAATGCCGGGTTTTCTGTCGAAAACGGGCGAGTAAACATGTCGTTGGCTGTCAGTAGAGCACTGGGAGATGCTGACTTCAAAACGAATGAAGATTTGTCGTGGAAACAGCAAGCCGTAACCGCACTACCGGATGTGACCATCTTGGATTCGTGTAGTGATGACGAATTTATTGTGCTGGCCTGCGATGGTATTTGGGACGTTCTATCAGGCGACGAGTGTTGCAAGATGATAGCAGGAAGACTAAAGGAAATGATTAAGGAGCCCAGCAATGGAACCCTTGATTTCGACATTAGTTTAGTCTGTGAGTACGTTTTGGATAGTTGCTTATCTCCAACTAGTGGAGCACGTGAAAAAGGAACAGATAATATGACTATTATAATTGTTCAATTTAAACCTGAATTTTTCCTTTGAGTTGGTTTGTAACCCTAAAGTGAAAACAGTTAAAAAAAAAAAATCAATCGTCTACCACATATACATAAAGTGGAAGAAAAGGTAATATATATATATATATATTCAAAAGTAGAATCAGTTGAAACGAAGGGTACTTTCACGTAGTTTAACGGCTTGCTTAATTATATACAACATTGTTGTGATTGTACCTCGTGTTGACATTTTTTTTCTTCTATTATTATTATTTCTTCCAATTTTTTTTTTGCTTAGTTTATCTGCGTCTCCGCTTTAATTTACTAATCTCTTTTTATGGTCTTAAAATATTGGGTTACCTCTATTTTTTTTTTCCCCTTCCTTAATTAGCTTTTTAACTTTAGTACAGTATGAATGAGTGTGTGGATGAAGTGAAATTAATTTCTAATATTCTACAGAAGCTGGCAGATACTTCGGAAAGTAATCCTATTCGAAAAGATCACCTGGAGCCCCTGGTGGCCCGATTACAGAAAGTATGTGTGATAATAGAAAGCAATGTAGCTGCAACCAATGCAACTTCTTCTCCCGCCCCGCTGCTAAAAAATTCAGACAAGGAAACTATAAGGAGCAAAAATGCGACTGCGGTAAAGAATAGCGGGGTGAAAATTACCCCGAAAACTACCAGAAATTCAACAAAAACTTCTAGTCTCATTGCTCGTCCTGTAGAACGTGAAAAGCCCCCAAACAATGGAGTGGTTATTTCGAAAGAGATTACTAGAGTGTTTGCTGCGGTACTGTATAACGTGTTAGAAAGTGTAACCCGCTTAACAGGAAGTAAGTCTGCCCACATTTTTGTGAGGGCCGAAGACGAGATGCTTTCCATCGCTAACGTGTCAACGAATCTCTCGTTCCCTCCTCATTTAACCCATCACCCTTGCCTGGGTTCTATTGACAGAGATGTGTTGAGCAGTAAAATTGCATTGAATCGACGAATTAACAAGGGAGCACATGGAAGCGCTGTCCCTTTGCTGATCTTTCCCATATTTCCAAAACGTAGTTTACAACAGGCGTGTCCACAGTCTATAGCGGTTCTCCACCTAGAGAAACCGCGGAATGGACGTTTTGATGAAATAGACGAACACTTCTGTTACCACGCAACGTGCCTGATTGGGGAATTAATGAGCAGGGTTCCGGAGTTTGAATGGGTGAACCACTTTTACGACCCTGTGACACAACATATTGTGGCACCCTTTTCAACCGAACAGTCCTCTAGCCTACCGGCGCTTGTCTCTGGTCGAAGCAAAGAGGCGGACATGCTAGAGCGAGTGGAGGCCACTCCCCCTGATGTACTGATTCGACGAGACGCCCTCCCTACGTCTTCTACGAAATCATCAATCCAGGGTCTTTCTGCAACTCCAACGTTGCGTGAGGTCAGTGTGTATCTCGAAAACATGCAGGACAGCTGGAAGAAAGGTATTTCCAGCTCGGTAGGTATGACGGAAGAAGAACGCTCCATGTCTACGGAGATGAAAGTACTTCGCCATCAGCTGAGACACGCACAAAACGAACTGGCGAGCGCCAATGAAAAATTACGCCTTTATGAGTTGAGCACCGAGGACTATAAAGGTGAGTATCAAAATCTTCGAAAGGAATTAGAGAACTATATGACTGAACGGGAAGAAAGGTGAGACGATAAAGCGCCTATGTAAAATATTTCATTTTCTATTTTCTAAAAAGTAAATTAACTCACAATATTATTACCTGCTGGTGGTGTAATGGTTAGGGGGTAAAGGAGTTTCATGGTTCTGTTTTTCACCTCTACGCTTCCCTTTAAAGTTTTTTTTTCTTTTTTTTTTTTAACTCCCCCCATTTTAGCGAAAGGTACGTATGGCTGCGGATACCAAAAAGCGCACCGAACGTGTACCACCGGAGGAGACACTTGAGAAACGAACAGTGCGAGTCGTTCCCATTGATGTTATAGTGGAGAAAATAGCTCCGTTGAGCCGAATGGATAAAAGTAGTTTGCGGGCGTTAGTGGAGTCGTACGATGAGTCTGGCTGCGGAGGCTTATCGGAGGATCAATGGTCAGTCTTTTGCAAGGATAATCATGCGGGAATAGCTTCCCTCGGGATTGAGGTAATAGACTTTGATCGGTCCGGGGAGTACACGGTGGAGACTCTCGAACAAGTAGTCAGTACGGAGAAGAAATCCAAGACGGTACTGGAAAGTTTTATTCAAAGCTTGGTGCGTTTTTTAGAAGGGTTTGCCGCAGGGGGAATAGCGGGGGCGGTGAGCAAAACCGTTATAGCACCCGGCGATAGGGTAAAGATTATATTCCAAGTAGACTCTTCTAAGCGGTTTACGCTTCGCGAAGCCTTTCGCTTGGGGGTACAAACGGTAAAGGAATTCGGTGTGACAGGGCTGTGGATCGGAAATGGAGCCACCATGTTGCGCATATTTCCGTACGCCGCCATCACGTACACTTCCTTCGATTACTACCTTCGTGGTCTCGAAATTTTGGTGCGGAATCGCGACGGGACTATAGACGATAAAAAGGCGGTAACAGTGAAGTTCGTGAGTGGCTCCCTCGCAGGGGCGACAGCGACCACGTTTACCTATCCTTTGGATCTCATGCGGGCGCGTTTTGCCGCCAACAGCAGCTCAGGGAAAACACGGTTTCCTAGTTACCGTGCGGCTTTCAGAGACGCGACCAAAATGAATGGGTTACGATCCCTTTATTTCGGTTTATTTCCAACCCTTGTAGGCATCATGCCCTACGCCGGGTGCAGTTTCGCGTGCTTCGGAACCATCAAGAGTTACCTGGTCCGGTATTATCACCTCGACAGCGAGCGGGATATATCCACCGTGCATCGACTGTTGGCAGGCGCCTTCTCTGGTTTGCTCGCACAGTCCGCCACATACCCCCTGGACATTGTCCGTCGTAGAATGCAGGTCACTCCGGGTAGGTATCGCGGGGTGTGGCACGCACTGGTCACCATTTATAAGGAGGAGGGTCTCCGGCAGGGTCTGTATAAAGGACTTGCCATGAACTGGATCAAAGGCCCCATCGCCACCGCAACAAGCTTTACCGTTAACGATTTAATCAAGAGAAGAACACGAAATTACTACGAGGCGGCTAGCACGTCAAATCGTGAGACTGTAGTGACTATACCAGAGGCGTTTGTGTGTGGTGGAATAGCGGCTGGTAGCGCCAAGTTGTGGACGCTGCCGTTTGACAAGATGAAGATCACCTACCAGTTAGGACTTGCGTCAGAGAAAAAAATTAGCTTCAGGCGGTTGTCAGAGTTTTTCTTACAGGAGTTCAGGAGAGACCCGAACATGTGGAGCAGTGGCCAAATAGCGATGCTTCGGGTAATCCCTTATGGGGCGCTGACGTATTGCTTTTTCGACGTGTTTAGAAGCATCGCGGAGCGTGTGATGTATACACACGAGGCTACTGTGGCGACCAACTTTGTGGCGGGCGGTGCGGCGGCCGCTCTGGGGACGTTCCTTGTGTATCCTTTAGAGTTACTCCGCGCCAGGGTGGCCCTGCTTCCCCAGGGGGCTTCCCCAAAGTTCCAGTCGTACTATTGGGTTCTCCGCGCGATCGCGAAACGGGCGGGTCTCTCCGCCCTGTGGAAAGGTTGTTATATTTCCATGCTAGGTGTTGGGGTTCTTGCCGGTTGTGGGTTTGCGACCTACGAGTTCTTGAAGCAGCGTTTTGAATGCAATACGTTCATGAGTCGGTTCGGTGTGGGGGTGGTGTCTGGTGTTCTGGGCCAGATCATTACGTATCCCATCACAGTCGTGAAGCGCAATCGTCAAATTGAACAAACGGTGTACAATCGTTTGAACAAAGCAAGCACCGCTAAACTACCCGGACTGAAAAGGGCTTCCATGTTCTACCGCCGTATGCCCTTCTCTTTCACACTTAGCAGTCTAACTTTTGGTATATCATTTGCCGTCAATGACAACTGTCGTGATTTAGTGGTTGCTGCTCGCAAAGACATGTTACATGACTTTGTCTTCTCTTAACCTCTCGGTATTATTATTATTATTATTATTATGATTAACGTAATCACTTTTTATTTTTATTTTTTATTTTGCGTTTTCCTGGACACTTAGCTGGCCTATCTTTCGGATGGCGGAGCTCTTATGGTCACTTATTGCGCGTACACCTATATCTAACACGGAAGAGAGAGAGAGAGAGAGAGAGAGAGAGAGAGCAAGAGAGAGAGAAAGCAGGTGTCATTCACATCTCTTGACTCTTTTTTCCTTTACGTTTAATTTGTATATTATAATGCTAGCGGCAACTATTTTTTTTTTTCTTCTCCTTTAGAATCTCGCATAGAGTTTCCAGCGGTTCGTTTCTGTGTCCCCACCACCACTGCATCGCTTTCTTTCCTGTTTGTATTTTTCAAGTTTTAACATACACGTTTACATACTTAACAACTCAATTCAATGGAGGAGAACGTAGCCCAGTCTAATGCGTGGGAGGAATTGAAGGACAAGGGAAACCAGTCGTTCAAATCCAATTTATTTGATTCTGCCATTGATTATTATTCTCAAGCAATAGAACTCAATCCAAAGGAGGCGGTACTGTACTCCAATCGCAGTGCTGCTTACCTCAAAAAGAGAGACTTTGCCCGTGCCACCGAAGACGCTAGGCGTGCCATCGACCTCGACGCCTCATTCGTGAAGGCCTACACGAGAGCCCACAGTGCTCTGTGCAGTTTAGGGCAGTTCGAAGAGGCCAATGATCTCATTCAGAAAGGGATGCAATCCTTGGAGTCTACCGGGTCTAGTGCACCTGATAGGATAGCACTGAAAAAGTTACAGACCACCGCCTCAGAGGCGAGTGCGGCACTGAACCGTGCGAGGGAGATGTTGGAAAAGGGGCAGGAGGACGAGGCCGCCCGTGTCTTACGGGGACCCGTCACCAACTACCCTGACTGCGCCGACCTCTGCTTCCTGTACGCCGAGTCGAAGGCGTCCTCTGACCCGGAGGTGGCGAGTCGAACGTTAACCCCATTCGCCTACAGTCACAGCTCAGACCCGTACTATTTATTTCTTCGTGCTTTGGCCCTCTATTATAGAGGTCAGGAGGGTCTTAAAAGCGCTCAAGCTATTCTTAGGGAAGTGCTAGAGATGGACCCAGACAACAGCAAGGCTCGTGTACTGATAAAGAAGATTCGAAGTATTGAGGCCATGAGGGAGCAGGGCAATTCAGCCTTCAAGGAGAAGCGATCCCGTGAGGCGGAAGAGGCGTACTCCTCCGCACTCGAGTTAGACCCTACCAACACTCGATTAAATGCGGTACTCCGGGGGAACCGCGCGGCGGCACGAATGGACCTGAAGGATTTTAAAGGCGCACTGCTAGACTGTGATTTCTCCTTAAAGAACGGCAATAGCTCCGCCAAATTGTACGCCAGGAGAAGCCGTATTAATGAACAGTTGGGGGAGTTCGACGATGCGGTGCGCGATATGCAGGAGGCGGTCCATATAGAAGCCTCCTTCGAACCAGAGCTGAAACAGCTAAAGATTCGGGCCAAGAGGGCGAAGCGAAAGGACTACTACAAGTGTCTCAGTCTATCCCCTAATGAATCCGACACCGACACTATAAAGCGGGCATACAAAAAGGCCTGTCTGCAGTGGCACCCTGACAAGTGGGCTCACGCCTCGGAAGAGGAAAAAGAACACGCCGAGAAACAGTTCAAAGAAGTTGGCGAGGCCTTTGGGGTGTTGTCCGATCCCAAAAAAAAGCGCATGTATGATTCTGGTATGATGGATAACGACGTTGAGGGCGCCAGCCAGGGCCCTAGTCCCTTCGGCGGCAGTCCATATGGGAACCCCTACGGACAAGACGAAATGGCCCAGATGATGAATATGATGTTCGGAGGCGGCGGTGGCTTCACGTTTGGAGGCGGCCCATTCGGGCAGCGTCAACGACGTGGTAGAGGCGGCATGCCCCCAGGATTTAATTTTTAACTTTTTTTTTTAACTTCCACCGACCTGCTCGTGCAACGGAACGCTGGTGCCAACGGTACTATTCAATAACTGTTTAATACTACTAATATTAAACCTTATTTTAAACACCTTTCCTGTGGTTGTTGTTCTTTGTCTCCCTCTATGTTTTTTTTTTTTTTTCGCGGGGAACTTTTTACTTTTTTTTCTTTGATACCCTTTCCCTTTCTTTTCGCTTTTTTTTTTTAAAGTGTACTACCCGTATCTCTTTTTTTTTTTTCGTTTACTTTTTTTTGTTGTTGTACTGTAGAATATGCCTCGTCCCAAGTTTGTGACGTGTAAGATATGCGGAAAAGGGTTTGGTTCCGCGTCTATTGACATCCACACCCCTCAGTGTTATGAAAAGGCCTTGAAGCAATGGAAACTGAACCCCGTCGGACCCCGTCCAGTGCTACCGTCTCAACCCAACGAAGCACCCATCGATCGCCGTGTAAAGGCACCGGCGGGCTCTGGGGCCGCGGCCGCCAGGGGTCTCCGACAGAATGCGTTTGAGGTAGCGGAGTACACAGAGGATAACCCCAATTTACACCCCTGTTCCAAATGCGGGCGAACGTTTCACTTTGACCGAATAGGATATCATGAGTCCGTGTGCAAAGGAAATAAAAAACGTCGGGTGTTTGACAGTTCGCGGCAACGGTCCATTAGTGAAGAGTACGGCGAGACACCGGTGGCCAAGTCAAAGCGAACGGGTGGGCAGAAAGGGGGTTACCAGGTTGATCCTACGAAGCCAATCCATGACACCAACTGGCGGAAGGAACACGAAGAGTTTATCAAGGCAGTTCGTAGTGCTAAAAAGGCCGACGCATCCGCGGCTCAAATGTGGAACGCCCCTATTAGGGGACGAGGAGCGATGGGTGGCCGTGGGGGAGGACCGCGAACCCCTGCTCCTAAGAAGCTCACTAGATCTACCGTACCGGCCAACATGGTGAGGCAGAACGAATCCGTGAAACACAATGTGGCGACGGGGGGACGGATGGCGCGAGCGGCAGAGACTTCTATAGAAAACTCTGGGCGTCCTCAGGCGACCCAGCCAACCGGCAACAACGGTGGCGGCTATCGTATCGTCAACGATAACACAACTAGTTTGGGCACTCTGCAAGCCTTTGGCCGTGCGTGAGTATAGGTCCAAAGGAATATGTAAAGTACATGTATCATGAATTACTGTAGTGTAAGTACCGTGCTTTTGTCTCTGTGAATTGAATTGAACTGGATTTTTTTATTTTTAATTACGTTTTATGGAACCACCTCTTAATTTTTTTTTCTTTCCCTTTGTGTGCCTTTTCATTTTTATTGTTTTTCTGTCTTCTAGTAAACCATTGGTTATTCTTGCACCCTCGTAGATCATGCTCCGTAAGACTCAACTCGCCCTCTTCGCCGCTACCCGCGCTGCTCTGAGTGGTTCTCACACCGGTCCTACTCCGTACCAGGACAAGAGCTACCCCGTCCAGCCCCACAACCTCGGTGAGCTGCAGCAGCCCTCTGACAGCTGGCGCAAGAGCCCCATCATGAGCAAGCTCATGGATCAGTCCCTCCCCGTCTACGATGATGTGGTGACTGGTGCCGGCCGTCTCTACTGGCAGGAGCCCGCCAAGGCGTGGCACATGTTTGAGGCCGATGACGCTCTCATGTTGGAGGAGCACGACCGTGAGGAGTGGAACGACCGTCCCTACATCGCGGTCAACCACCTCTACGAACCCCCTGTTGGTAGCGAGGACCGCCCCATCCGTATTGAGGGAACTGGTAACCCCGGTGACCAGCAGATCGTTCTTTGCTTCGGTAACTGTGCCCCTCACGTCCCTCAGTCCAACTACTACATGATGATGAAGGGTTACTCCAAGACCAAGTGCCCCATGTGCCAGCAGTGGTTCTACATCCACAACCGCCCGTGGCTCGTGATGCACCCCGATTGGACCGATGAGCCTGCCGCGGATGAGGGTCCCGCGTACACCTTTGCTGAGATTGAGGCGGAGTTTGACCGTGACTTCCACGAATTCGGCGTCTACCTGAACGCTGAGTAAGAAACTTACCCTTTTTTTTTCTGGTTTTATTTCCTTAAGAAAGAAAAATATAAAAATAAAAAATAAAAAATTAAAAAAAGTAAATAGCATTTAGAATTAGGGATTTTATTTATTTATTTTTACTGTCAAAATGAAAATCATTTTTTAAACCTTAGTTATTTAGTTATGTTCTCAAAAAAAAAAAAAAATACTATTACACTGGAAAAGAACAATGATCGCGTAAAAGTGTGAATCTGTATCTCATTTTTCATTTATTTACTTTTTATTGTTTTTTAAATTTACCTCTCTGGCCTCTCCGTCTTCTTTTTTTTTTTTTACTCTTTTATCAAGACAACAAAGTACTACCACTACTACAACTACATATTGTAGGGGCGGAACATGGAAGATTCCTTGTTTTCAGGAACGGTGTCCCTCGCCCCGATGGTGAGGGTATGTGGTCTTGGGTTCCGTCAGATGTGCCTAGACTACGGGGCTGATGTGGTGTTCTCCGAGGAGGTGGTGGCGGCGAAGCTGGCGCGGTGCCGTAGGGAGGTGGTGACGTACCCCACTGTGAAGGACCCAGTGGCTGAGTATGTCCTTTATGAGCCCTTTAAAAAAGGATACAAACGCACCGTTGCACTCTCCTGCGCCCCGTCGTGCCCATCGATTGTGCAGCTGGGTGTGTCAGACCCCGATGTCGGTGCCTCTGCGGCCCTCGTCTGCTGTGACGATGTCCTTGGGTTTGACCTCAACATGGGCTGTCCTAAAAAGTTCAGCATCGCGAATGGGTTCGGTGCCGCATTGATGAAGGACCCCCAGAGGGCGGGTCGGATTCTTCGGTCTATTCACCTGGCCGTCAACGAGGATAGTGTGCGGGAGAGGCGGAAAGGAAAACGTGTGATCCCGATTAGCTTCAAGACCAGACTGCTCTCAACTACAGAGGAAACGGTGGAGATGGTGAGAGAGGTACTCCTGGCCGCGGGACACACCCCTTCAGAGCCTGTCGTTCATGCCATTACACTTCACGCACGGGAGCCCACCAGTGGAGCCGACGACCCTCCACTGTATGTTAGGGCTGGTGAGGTGGCGCGGCAGTGTCGTGAGCTGGATCTCTGTCGAGGAATTACCCTTGTTCTTAACGGATCCCTTTCCTCGCGGGAGGATGCCCTTACACGAGCGAACGCCCTTGGGTTTGATGGGGGTATGATGGCACGAGCCGCCTTGGTGGACCCTCGGTGCTTCCGGCCACCGACGACGCAACAGGAAACACCTGAGCCACTGCTTAGTGTCATGAAAGACTTGTTTCTGTATTCGTTGCGCTACAGGGCCCCGTTTAGCAACTTTAAGTACCACCTCACCCGCGCCTTCCCCCATAACAGCGAGCTACAGCCTCTGATGCAAAAAGTTCAGGTGGGGATAAAAACGTACAAGGACGGTGTTGCTTTTTTTGGATTGACCGAAGAAGAAGTTTCTGCTGTCATGGTGGACGTGAACGATTTCGAGATACTAAAAGAGGTTCCTAACCACGTGTCTCCTCCCACCACCAGTGGATCCAAGAGAGGACGTGAGGACTCCTAGTATTTTCCTTTCCTTTCTTGTACAGTGAGTTACACAGTCGTGTCATTTACCTTTTAGCTTTTTTGTATTCGTTATTATAAAAAGCAACCTTTTGTCGAAATTACTCAAATCTTCTCTCTCCCTCTCTCTCTCACTTTTCGGTGTTCGAGTTTTTTTATTTTCTCTTTTTAAAAATTTCTATCCTGTAGAATAACGTAAATGTCGACAACAAAGGGAGGAAGAGGTAACTGTGTGGAGCAAATATGGACGTATCTGGATATGGTATTCAGTAAACTGTCCGGTCTCAAGGTTCTTCTGTGTGATGACACTACCCGTAATATCCTTTCCGTAGTGTATTCCCAACACCAACTGTTGCGTCATAATGTAGTACTAGTCGATATGCTTTCGAATAAAGACCGGTACCCCATGAAGCACTTTGCGTGTGTGATTCTTTGTCGCCCCACAGCGAGCTCAATGGCTTCCGTGTATCAGGAGTTGGCGGAGGGAAACTTCAACGCCTACGCTGTAATGTTTACCTACATGGTGGAGCCAGCACTCCTTCAATCCCTGGCAAACTCTGACCTACTCAATTTGGTGTCGTGCGTCGAGGAAATTTACGTCGACTCCGTCGCACTGACGGAGTGGGTTTGTGTGGTGCAGCTGCGACCCCCTACCCTCGGTGCTCCTCCCGCCCCTCTGTTCAACCCTATAGGTTACGCCCAGTGGGATGCTCTTTCTCTCGAGAGGGTGGCAGAGGCGGCGATTAGCATGATGCTATCGACCAACCGCAGGCCTGTTATTCGGTACCGCGGGGGAAGTAGTACGTCACAAAAGCTGGCCGCTGAGATAGGCTCCAGAATGAAGAAAGTTCACAGCATTTACCCGGACCTAAAAGCAAAGGATTGTGTGTTTCTTATCCTGGATCGCCTTGACGACCCTATCACCCCTCTGTTAACCCCGTGGACGTACGAGGCTATGATCCACGAATTAATAGGATTTCTGAGAGGAAATGAAATAGTGATTGATGACCCTGATATTGAGAAGCTGGAGGATCGTGTGCACGTGCTCACCCCTCAAACGGACGCTTTCTTTGGGCAGCACCGATACGACAACTGGGGGCAAGTGTGTATCGCGGTGAGTGAGATGGTGAAGGCGTACAAGGAGATGAATAATTTCGATCGAAATGCGGTTTCTTTAGAGGAGATTAAAAATTTCATGACCCGTTTCCCCGAGGCGAAGAGGCAGTCCGCTCAGGTGACGCGACACTGTGCCATCACGAGCGAGTTGGTCGGCGAGATTAACGGACGAAACCTCACCCGTTTGTCCGTCCTCGAGCAGGATATTGTCTCCAATAACAGCTGCACCGAGCACAGCCGTTTGGTACTGGAGGTGGTACAGGACCCTAAGACAGATGTAGACGACGCGCTGCGTATTGTTATGCTGTACGCCTTACGGTATGAAAAATCAAAGGAGAACATTATTGCAACTTTAAAATCAGAGCTAGAGCAGAGACAGTGTCCAGCGGAGCGGATCGCGTTAATAGACAGTGTATTGGAGAGCGCTGGTCAGGATAAGAGGGCTCACGAAATATTCCGCGCCTCCACCGGCCACATGTTAAAGACGGTAGCCAAGGCGGTCGGACAGTTTGGCAAGGACGTTCAAAACGTTCTGACGCAACACACCCCACTCATTCGCAAACTCATCAACCGTGCCTACAATGGAACCTTAGCAGAGGACCGGTACCCTGTTCAGGAGGTCGCCGGCTGCCCTATCCCTGTCGCTCAAGCCCCCTACGTCCGCGGGAAGGACATTGTGGTGTTGTTTGTGGGCGGCATCACCTACACAGAGGCCATGCTGCTCTGGCAGATCAATCAAGGTCTGGTGGATAATAACCAAGAGTCACTCATGAATCTTGGAAAGAATGTCTCGCGGCGTTTCGGAGGGAAGGATGAGTCCGCCACCGGCCCTGATGAACCACCGACCGCTAAAATTGAAGCTCGGGTGAGCTTATTATCGACAGCCGTTATTAATTCGAAGGATTTCCTGAACTCTTTGCGTAATTAAGCGGGCTGAAATTCGTTACTTTATCGTCGTGAGAGTAGTATCTAGATATGATTTAGTTGCGCTACCGTGGTAGTAGGACTTTTGGCGTTTTTATACCTTTATTTTTCTTACTCGTAGTTGTTAGCTTTTTTGTCGTGTTCATCCTTCTGTCGTCTTGTTCTCTGATCCACTCTAATTGCCCCTCTCTCTCTCTCCCTCTCTCTCTTTCTCTCGTCTTACCAGAAGCCAACCCACTCCTCCTCCAAGAAGAGGAATTAGACCTTATTCTGTATATTGAAGTACTACATTATTCATTTACTAATTAGACTTTTTGTTTTTACTATTACTATTATTATTATCATTATTACTATTATTATTATTATTATTTATTTTTGGTTTTCTTCTTCCTACCAATGTTCGAAGGTTTACCATCGCTCTTTAGCCCTCCCAATTTTCTCCCCTATCAGCAGGGGGCGCGTCCCCCCAACGTGAGTGGGTCGTCGGGATCGAATGGGAAACCGACGACGGATACCAATGAAATGATGTTGGGACTCATTTATCACCAACAGCTGGCTATTCAACTCCAGCTGAGTAACATACTGTCATGGATGGGTCAGGTGGACCGTCGTTTAGAGACATTGGAGGCAAAGTTACAGACCCCTCCCCCACCTCAGGGGAAGGGCGAACCAGCGGGGGAGAGGAGGGTGAACGCTTCTGCGATGGTGGGCTCTTCCTCCTGTACCCCTCCCGCCGAGGAGACCGCAGACCATGGGGTGGGGGATGCGTCGGTGGAGTCGATTGTACCCCCGTGGAACCCTTCCAACCGCGGCAACAGTAGCCTTAACATCAGTCAACTCGGACGGCAGGAAAATCCATTACTGTCTTCCAAAGCCAGTGTGTCGAGCAAGATGAACGACTCTGTTCCTAAATCGGTATACTCCGATGCCTCTAAGCTCACGCTTCACTCCAAGGGTACGGTGAGGCAGCAGGGAGCACCGCCGCAAGGTAGAACCACCCTTCACCAACCCATACCAGCGAACACTGGGGCGCCTCCGTTTCTGACGCCAGCCGGAGGGGATCGAGAGGTACCCGAGTATCGGCGTACAGACAGCCATGTACCTCGTCACGATAGACGGAGAGAGGCGGACAGGAAGGCAGACGAGACCCAATCGGTCGACTCCTCCAAGGACCCTTCCTCCTTGTCGGCCCGGGATACCTCGGCGAGCAAGGTCCCTCCACCACCGGCCATGGATGGCGACTCCCTTAGTGAAGGTTACGGGAGTTACGAATCTCGCCAGTATATCAAGAAGATTGGACTCATGTAGAAAGTACTGTATCGTTTACGTATGCTTTTATAGAATTGGATTCTTTGTTTTTCCGAAGGAATCTCGTGTTTTTTTTTTTCGTTTCGTGTTTCCTTATTCTTAGTGCTTTTAGTATAACTTCTCTCTCTCGCTCTCTTTTTTTTCTTCTTTTTGTGTTTTTTGTTCGTTAGCCTTTAATCAGGGAAGACGAAATATATTCTCTCTCTCAACTGCAAAGTATAACGGCAATGCGGTCTTTTCACCTCCCCAGTAGGACTTTTCCCCTCTTTTTCACTCCAATACGGTTTATCACCACTCAATCCTTCACCGATCAGCTAGAGAGCCTCCAGTCTAAACTGACGACTGTCCCGTCGGACCGCCGTGCAGAACTGTTGCGACATGGACGCCAACTTTTTGAGACGGAAAAGTTAGACGACGCTGATACCACGCTTAACACTCAGAATATTGGCAAAATTTGTCAGGTGGCCTCTCAACTGAGGATCCATCCTAGTAAAAGTGCTTCGTTTCAGAAGGTCATCGAGTATTGCCTTTCGGAAAAGGCGGTGAAGGAGCTGGACATGGACACCACGGCTCGTGTAGTACACAGCTGTTTTATTCTCCGTTTTTCACTGCTTTACGAAATTTTGTGCACCTACACATGGCCTATTATTCACAATGCGGATAAATTGGGGGGTGTTTCGGTGGCCGTTATCCTCAATGCCTATGGACGAGCTGGGTATCACCATGAACGACTCTTTTCCACCCTTTGTAAGGCCGCTGCGAAGAGCATGAAGGACCCCCGGGTATCCCTCGCCCACGTCGCCAATGTGGCACACGCACTGTCGCGCGTTGGATTTTCCGATCGCAACCTCCTCCTCGTCCTCCGGGATCAGGCGGTACGACAGAGTGACAGCGCCACCCCCATCATCGCCATCACTCTACTCGACGCGTTTGCTACACTGAATTTTGTGGAAGAGCAATTCTTTGAGGTGTACGAAGGACGGGTGCTCTCTGCCCTCCACGACATTAATGGTCCTCTTCTGGCGTCTTACTTTACCTGCTTGGTGACTGCCGGTCGCGCCAACAATACCGTCGTCGATGCTATCGGGGAGCGCATATTGTCCACTGTCGACACCTTGGACTCTGCTTCCGTTTCCAAACTCTGTAAAGCGTACGCGGACACTGGGATACTATCGGAGGAGGTCCTCGGTTCATTGGCGGAGCGTAGCTGCAAAATAGCGCAAGAGTTGCGCGCGGATGAGATCTACAATATATTGAACTGTCTTAGTAGTTTCGACCTCTTTGACGGGGAATTATTTCCTTTGCTGTCTGGTCGATTAGCCTCAATGTATAAGAGAAATGAATATATGAGCGCGACAGATGCCGCCGGAGTGTTGGCGTGCTTCGCTGCCGTTCAGGAGAGCAGCGATGAGCTGGCGTACGTTTGTACTCAAATTTGTAATTCACAGAATAACATTCCACCGAGCGCCTATATAAACATACTGTGGGCTTGTGCGGTACTGAACGTGAGAAATGAAGCGTTGAATAAAACGCTAGCTAGAGTTCGGGACAACAAAACCCTCTTGGATCTTCCCGAAGAGGGTCCCGGTAACAAGAGTACCCTAGCCCGTCGGGTGTTGGAGGAGCGAAGGGAGTATTGCCTAAAGGCGTATAGTTTGTAATGTTGGAGAGTTCAATCTCCGGTTTTTTTTTTTTTCGGTCATGTATTAGTTTAGTTGTTCTGGTTCAATTAGCGAACAGTTCTACGCTCTCCAAATGAGATTGAACCATTCCCTTTCCTTTTTTTTTTCAATTTTGTTTCTTAACTGTAATGGAGTAGTGATAGAAGTCGATCACACGGTAGAAAGCAAAATACACGATTTTACAATTTAAAATAATAATAATAATAAAATGTACCGAAAAAGCCTTCTAGGTCTGGCACTTAGCTGTGCCCTCGATGAATTAGCGGAGAATCATCCGTCGTTGAGTGAGGATCAGAAGGAGATAATTTGGAAGACCTTTGACAACACAATGGAAAACTGTTTGCGTGAAACCCCAACTGTAACGAAAGTAGAAGTCAAACAGCCAACAGTGGTGCTGGACAGTGAGGAGCCGGTGGGCCCAACTTCTAGTGGTGAAGCCGATAAAGACAGTGAGGACAGTGTTGCCTTCCCAGTGTACCAGTCCGTTGACGGACGCTGGACCATCCTTCTCAAGGACCCCGTGTTGAATGTTCGGGATGAATACGGCGCAGAGGAGACCCTCAAACTCGACTACTTGAAAGTTCGCGTCACCGATAGCTTTTTCGCTGAAAAGGCGAAACAAAAAGCGGAAAAAGCTTCCAAAAAACGGCCTAGATAAGGTCGTCTGCATGTTACCTCCTATTTCACTTTCATTATTTTTTTTTTCACATATTTCACTTTTGGCTTTTAACAGATTGGTTCATTGTTATAGCGTGCGTTTATTCTTTTATACCACCACCGACTCCCTTCTTCTTCTCCTCCCTCCTCCTCTCGATGACATGTAGCTTTTCTCCCATTTCCCTTTTTTAAACTGTGTTTCCTCCATTAGATATCGACCGCCTTCATGTCCTGGGAAGGTGATATTTCTCCTCTTCTAGATGACAACCATGGGTCCCCGACCCGTGCCTCCTATACCGGCCTCCCCACCAATGTCGGCAGTGAGGAGGGACGCCGTATGAAACGGGTACAGAGCTCTCCAGCGCTACCCTCCCACAAGCTGAGGCGATTAGACATTACGCCGCTGTTTTTGAAGAAGTACTACATGGCAAAAGGTGGTACTATGATCTCGAGTGCCTTTAACTTGGCGTCTGCCACCCTGGGGGCTGGGGCACTCGCCCTACCGAACGCTATGTTGCACAGTGGGGTCATTATCGGCATTCTCAGTCTCCTCTTGGTTTACCTCTTCACGGTGTACAGTATTTACCTATTGGTGAAGGTGGGTGTGATGCACGACTTGTTCTCTTACGAGGCCATCGCGGACGAGCTACTGGGGCCTCATTGTCAGAAAATTGCGGGGTCGTTGATTGTGATTTTCTGTTGGGGTGTAGCGGTAGTGTATGTGGTGGTGATGGGAGACTTTATGACCCCACTGATGACAACTTTTGGGTTATCGCATATTATCGGTAGAAAGACTGTCATGATTGTCTTCTTCTTTTGCGTCATGTTTCCCCTGTCTTTGGCTCGTCAAGTCAACTCCCTTCGTTATGCCTCTATTGTGGGATCCGCAGCGTGTCTGTTGTTGGCCTTTGCCACCGTACTGCGGGCCACCGAGAGGGATGTGGCGCTGTCAGAGGTGCCACTGGCCCGCTTCGACAGTAAGAGTTTAGGAGCCGTTTCTACGTTTGTATTCAGCTACTGCTGTCAACCTGTTGCCTTTAGTATCTATCAAGAGATGAAAAATGCGTCGACGGCACGAATGACCTTCTGTGCCTCCTGTTCCATGCTGACCTGTACGCTGCTGTACATTACTGTTGGGGTATTTGGGTGCGCTGCTTTCGGCGAGGACACCCAGCCGAATATTCTGACCAACTTTTCTCACCACTTTGACGCTTACTACGTCCAGCTGGCCTATTTTGGCATGATGATCACCGTCACCATGTGCTTCCCCATGACTATTTTCCCCACACGGGAGTCGGTGCTGCTTGCGATGGGGTACGGAGGTGAGGAGTCACCGGCGCCACCCCACATTTCTAGCGGCATTGGTGGCGGATTAGCGGTTTTGGCCTTACTGACCGGTATTTTCGTTCCCAACATCCGAGTTCTGTTCGACGTTCTCGGCGGCGTGTGCGGAGGGTCAATTTCTTTTCTCCTTCCCGGACTATTCGCGATTTGTTCTAAACACTGGACCCGGGAGACTGTCGGGGCGCCTAACGTGGTAGGAGCATGGGTGACGATGTTGTTTGGGGTCTTTATGTGCATCCTGGGGACGTACAACTCTATCGTCACAAATTTTCTGTAGATGCCGTATATAGGGTCAACAAATCCATCTCTTAGTGTGTAACACTACGCTTCCTTTACTCGTTTAACGATATTATTGATTCACGTTTAATAGCGAAAAGGGAATTTCCTTGTTTGCTTCATTGGTTTGTTGTGACGCTTAAAAAAAAAAGAAGCTTTTTTCTCTTACCCTCCTTTTCTGATTTGGTCAAGGAGACACTTTCAGAGTACCACATTCTCTAGTGAATTTCGTTGCTTCGAAGAATAAACAAAATAAAATAAGTAAACCACCCACAGAGATATTAACGTGCGACCATGTATAGCGATGGGGAGCGAAAGACGGTGTCAGAACTGCAGAGAGAAGCGGAGGCGATTCGAGCCCAAATTGTAGAGGAGGCGATTCACTTGGAGCGGATCAAAAAGGCGACTGCTAAAACACAATTTTCTATTGATCAACTGTTTCGATTTTTTGCAAGCGAAGCGGAAACGGAGGAGGAGAAGAGAACTCTTGTCGATATTCTAATGTCCGATACCCCTGATCTTCACGTGGAGTGCGTTCCTCTTCTCCCTATTATTATAGCCCTTACTAACGCTCGCCTTATGAATACGCAGCGCATTTTTGCAGAAGGGAATCCAAAGGTAGAAGATAGCACTCTTATTTTTTTGGTACATGTGCTTCGATTTTCCCCTCAAGCCGCTCAAATTGAATATTTAGATATCAGTTCGACCCGAGTGAGTGCCAAGGGGATGTGCTTTCTGTATGAAATGCTGTTAGAAAGAGGTTTTCACTTCACCCTTGTGGCAAAGAACCTCTTTATCGATAAATCAGATCCTTACTATAACAGGTACTGTAGCTTACTCTCCTCTGTAAAAGCCAAAAATCACTGCCATGTAGTCCTGGAGTGATTTTAATTCTATTTTTGCTTGCACTTTATACACACGACACACAGGTGTAAATATATATATATATATGTATATATACAATGTACTTCTTTTATGGTATCTGCGGGAGCTGATTCACTGTTCCTCCCCCCTATTCGACTTTCATACTGTCTTTCTCTCATGTTCGACTTTTTTTTCCATGTGTGTAGAAAGGAAGAAATGTCTGGAACGGTACTAGGAAGAAAGTACGACCTCCTGTGTCGCAGTG
Organism: Angomonas ambiguus; assembly: GCA_019695575.1. Lineage (NCBI taxonomy): Eukaryota > Euglenozoa > Kinetoplastea > Trypanosomatida > Trypanosomatidae > Angomonas > Angomonas ambiguus. Next base: position 172,548 of record JADNSB010000009.1, on the reverse strand, counting down.
GAACTTGCTCTCCTCAGTTGCTGGACGTCCTGTCCCTTTTAGTTGCCCACGCGCATGACTCGGAGCTGGTGAAGCGCGAGTTGAGGGGTGGTAGAGAGGTGGGAAGCTCGGCCGCTCACTTTTTCTCCGATCAGGAGCCTAGCGAGGTTAGTGCGAAGGATCGACGGGCAGCCCTCGTGCGTCAACAAGTCAACGATCCCGATGAATTAGCGGAAGCCATCCGATTGTCGCATGAAAAGGTTCTACTCTCAGCAGAACGCTCTTTGCATGCGTATAAAGATGATCTACGTACTTTGAGTGAGTCGACTCTGATTGCGACGGCTAAGGAGATGCGAAAATTGTGTGAGGAGACCAAAGCGGAGATGGATTCATTTCACGAAAGTTGCGGCCAGAAGGCTGTCGAACAAAGTAAAAAGGAGCTGGACCGTATTCGCCTGTCGTGGTTTAAACAGCTTACAACCCAGGTGGAGGAGTTAAAAACACAAGTCAATAGTGTAGGGGCTTCGGCCATGGAGGAAATTAGCACAATGGCTGAAGACTATCATCGGTTTGTCTCCGACTCTTACGACACTATCGACTCGGTTCGTCAGATGGTTCAAACTTCCGCCGCGAGTCAAGGCACTTGGGAGGAGAGGATTAGACAACTGGAGGCCAAAGTTGTTTTACAACGTGACGTGGAGCTTTTGAATGAAAGAGTAAAAGAAATGGAGCGCTATTTGGCTCGTCTAAAGACCACAGAACCCTCTCGACCCGTCGTGCAACCACGGAGTACGGAGGAACCCGCAAAGGCCGCGCCACCCTACACGACCAATCCAGTCACGGAGAAGAACACCGAAGTGAAAAACGGGGAAAAAGATGACGTTGGTATTAGTGTAGAAACGGATGACGATAGTGTAGTGGTGAGTGAGGTGTTAAAGGGCTCACAGGCGGACCGGTTGGGCCTACAGGCCGGTTGTATCATTTCTCACGTGAACCGTACCCCTGTGGTAAATAGAGAAGAGTACCGTTGTGCGGTGGAGTCTGCGGAGTCGTCGTTCAAGGTGACACTGTATGTCCCCTCAGAGGGACGCGTACGTGTGGTAACCTTTACGAAGAGCTAGATCACTATTTTTTTTTTTCATGTTCTCCGTTTCCCATCCTGCGCCTGGCTAGATACAGGTGGTACTATTATTATTACTGAAAGTTCTATCCGGATTGAATTATTGTATACCACACGGACTTGGATTTATCCTTCTGATAACTTTTGTTATGGTTGTTCTATTCTCTGCCTTTCTCACTCTCTCATTCGTTTGTTCATTTGTTTAGGACGACTTTCCTCCTCCACCAAAAACACTTACGAAGATATTAAACACCTATTTCACTCATGTCAGACCCCCAAAGCCTCTCAGTGGAGCCCCAAGAGGACTGGATCCATCGTAGTTCCTTTTCCCTCTTTTCTTCCGTGGTCTGTCGCCAGTTAATGGATAGTGCGTTATGGGGAAAGGTTTTGGCGGAGCTCACACCAGCTCAAGCGGCCCTCTTTTATCGCACCGCACTACTCCCTCCACAAACGACCGCCGAGGATACAAGGAGTATTTGCTCGGAGATTCTCTCCCCCTTAGAGGGAGTAAGAGACAGTCCCCTGAACCACGCCACGGACGACCGAATCGCTGCGGTGAGTTACCAATGTCAACCAGGCTCTCTGGCATTTCGAGACACTACCGATGTTACAGATTTGTACGCTGAAAACTTGCGTCTTGATAATTTGCTGCTAAGTAACCTTCAGAAATAATTTTTTTTTTAAATCTACAGATTTCTAATCGTTTTCTGCTACGCCCTTTTTCTTTTCCCCACCTTACCTTTCCGTTTCTTATTTTATCTTATTCCTTAATACCTCCAGACAACCCATCCTCCTCCCTCTTCAAATGATTTACTGCTCCATTGTATTGTTTATATCCCTTATCTCTCGCTTTTTTTTTTGTTTTTCAATTTCACCTTTAGGATTAACACTGTATTACCAATAGTCTGCTTATAATGAGCGCTAGCAGTTCTTCCTCGTCGTCGTCGTCGTCGTCTTCGTCATCGGATTCATCGGGGAGCTCTGATGTGTCTTCTAGCTCGTCTTCGGAGCGCCCAGAAAATGCGTCGGGACTTACTCGACTCAAACCAATGAAGAAAAACCCTTCTCTGAGGTTTGAAAAGGCGGATAATGAGTACATACCTCTTCCCCCCGTACGAGATGAGCGAACTCGAAATCATTTGTTAGATATTTTTATCCAGGATCGAGTCCGCTACCCCGAGCACCGTCATCGCATGCTAGATTACTTCAGGGCTTCACTGGAGATGTTTCTCTTTCAAGTGAGGAAGGAGTACAAGGAGCAGGAGGAGAGTGCAAAGCGGAGCGGGAGACAGTACACGCGCTTTACGTGGAGAAATAAAGGAGAGCTGGCCATTTGTTTTGCGTGCTGTTGCGATATGCTCAAGTTACTCTTTGACACTATCCAGCCGAGTCCGATTAAGCCCATGTGGGATGCGTTTGTGAAGCAATTTGTGTACTTTGCGATGGAAGAGTCCAAGATACCGGTGAGTGTGTTGGATGAAAAGACGTACAACACCAAGTACCTCGACTGGCAAAAAGGTGGCACTCGGTACGCGGGGGAGGCGGTGTCTAACGTTCGATTCCCATCGGCACAGGAGCGTCGGGTGAAGGTGGAGACGTTTCTCCGCACCGGGGAGGGATACCGACTGGAGGCGGTACAGGTTCCGGTTTCGGAAGTGGTATCGGTTGTACCACGGGCCCCACTGAACACCACTGCCCCACCCGCCATGGGTTCCGCGGAGGTACACACTACTCACGCCCCTTTTTCCGCTAGCGGGGTGCCATCCTTTTCCTCCGCGGCACGGCCCCGCAGCGTTACCTCGACCACCGTGGCACTGTCGCAGATGCCAGATGAGCTGCGTCATCTGTACTGGCTGGCGGTACTGGGCCGGGTGAAGGGAGAGGGACTGGAGACGGGGTTCCACGATGAGAGGGCGAGCTCCCTTGCGGGGTTCGTGCGCCTCTTTGACATTACGGAAAGACCCTCCGAGATGCTTATTCTTCTCAAAGTGCTGGGCACCTCGAGTGAATACATTCAGCTCTTGTTTCTCTCCCTGGGTGGAGTGGTGCGCTTGCGGTTATTGATTGCGAAGGCAATCCAAATGAAAAATTTCGATGTCGTTCTCTCCATTGTCCAGTGTGCGGCTAATCTTAAGATCACCGCATGGGACGCCGTCTCTCAGGACGCGTGGAGAACGAATACAGAGAAAAGACTGTCTCCGGATATGGCGTGGCTGAGACAGTTAACGTTTATACCGGAGGACCGTCGCGGACCTTTTAGAGCCCTTCTTCTTTTGGTAGAGCAGCGGTTTCTGTTGACAGAGCCTTGTGGAGCTAATAGTCCGTATTTTAAACGGCCGCGGGATAACTCTCTTATTGTCCGGGACGATAGTTTGGACTTTCAAAAGTGGAAGTGGTCTCGAGTGAATGTGACGGGCGCCTCCCGTTTAGCGTTTCCACTGCGTGCACCCCCGCTGTCGACACAGGGGGAGAAGGATGCGATAGAGTTTATCAATGAAAAGGTCAAGAGGTCCGAGTCCATGCAGGTGGACTGGGAACAGGCGGTCCGTAGTACACTAGAGCGAAACGGCGTAGATCCCAAGGGGGTACCGGTGCCCGTGTTTTACGACGTTTACCAGCTCCTGGGGGTTGCTCCTGCAGGAGAAGCATAGAGATGTGAAAAAGTAGGGTAGTTCACTTCCATATATATACATATCTTTGCCTTCTTTTTTTTTGTTCCGTTTTTTTGTTTTGTTTTCACACCACCCCCGAAATACCCTGTCTGTTTTTACGTGTACTCTTTTTTTCTCGTTTCTCTCTCCTTTTTTCCCCTACAAGTAGTCTTTATCTGCTTTATTGGAAAACAGGAAATGATGATTTTATGACTCAACGCGTTCTGTTTGAGCTGAAATTTAATGTAGACACTTTTCCTTTTGTTGTCTTCTGAAATCCATTTCCAAATAGGTATCACCGAGTACGGTTTCTCTGTATTCCTTTCCTTTCTTTAATGGCGTACAGGACCGGGATCCGCTTACCGCAAAGGAGAGAAGATTAAGTCTTTCGCTTTGCAGATAAAGGGTCCCCAGATGGGAAACAAAAACAAAGAACAACAACTACAACACCAAAAAAGGCTAACGTTGCTTATAGGTCCTTCGTTGCATTTTACTGTATGCTTTGAAGTTATTCTAAAGCAACTAGACTCCTCATCAGCGTCCGCGATTTTTTTATTCACTTATTCCCCCGTTTACTTATTCCCCCGTTTACTTCTTCTTTCGTTTTTAATGGCGGTCATGATTCAAACTTTCCATGCTTTCACTGAACCATTCGAATGAATAGAAACTTTACATTGTCATAGTTACTATGAACTACCGCATTCCCTCAAGGGAGAATCACCACATCATTAAACAATACCCAAGGTTAATCTACTTCCTTTCTTCGACCCAATTGATCATACTATTGTGATCATTATTATTTCTACTATTTGTTATGATTCTGTTATTTTCCTATCTTTTATGATTTAGAGTGATTAGACCATACATGTCATAGTTACTATGAACCCTTTTACTCCTGCTTACTCCTTATTTTTTGACTGTTCTCTGTTGAGAGCCTTGTAGTCTTTTTTTTATTTAAAGTTATGCTAATTTATTAACAGATTGCAGGTTTAGAGAGGTGAACACTTATTCTTTACTACTTTCTCCTCTTTTTTTTTTTTCATTTTTGGGATTTCCTTTTAGTGTGGATTAGGTTTAACCAATGTCTGTAGACGGTGATATTTCTGAGGTGAACCCAGAACTTCTCCAACTGAGTAGCAACCCGGAGGCGTGGAGGGAGCAACGGAGAAAGCAAATGCGGGAGAAGATTTTCGGAAACAATAATGGAGCGAAGGAAGCGGCGTCTTCTAAAGGGGTAACAGAGGCACCCCGTGTCGTCCAGGAGGGGAACCCAGAGGCGCAGGAGAAGTATATCCTGGAGCAGTTAGCGAACCACAAACGTAGACGGGCGACAGAGGAGGGGGAGGAGGCCTCGTCACCGCCTGTAGACCCTAGTACGACCGTTGGTCCGTCGTTGAAGGAAAAGCTTATGAAAAAGTACGGCTCCTCAGAAAAGGCACCTCAATAAAGAATAACATCTGTTTCATTTTTTTTTTCTAACTGTGGCCAATCTATACTCACTTGTGTGCACTTTGTAGTATTCTATGGACTAATTCAACTCTTTTATCTCTCTTCTTTTTCTTTTTTTCTTCAATCAGTCTCTTTATTATTGTTTGACTCGTTATTTCACGGAATCATGTATAATACCGACAACAATATCCTTTATCCACCAGTTCTTAACGTTCGGCCGTCCGACCGGAAAAGTCCTAACCAACTTTCTTCGTACTACGAACGAACCACTACTATGCGCTTTGTCATGCCGACGACTGGGCGCGCTCATTGTACTAAATTAAACCGAGTGGTGCGTACAAAGGCGGAGGCAAAGAACGGCGCCCTTCTCTGCAAACATTTTCTCGATGGTCGTTGTAATTCGGGGGCTAATTGCCGTTTTATTCATGTCCCTCCCGTCTATTTGTGGAAGTTTCTTATTCCAGTGCAGAACGGTGAACTGTATGAAAGGGGATTTCACATTCGTTGTTTTAATCCTGAAATGACATACTACTACGATATACCCAGTGAATTTTTGTACGCCACCACTGGAAGTCAAAAGTATATCGACCTGTTTAACGATAATGGAGACAACTTTAAAGAAAAGTTCAAGCTCTGTAAAAACTTACACACTGAGTTTCGTTGTGATTACGGCGCGCAGTGCGAAGATATTCATTGCTGTACCCATGATTTGACCTCCTTTCAGCAAATCCACACCCACGTAGCCAATGCAGAGGCGGTGCGGGACTATGAGCGCCTGCCCAGGGACCTCCCTGTAAGAGTCTTCACGCCGCACACCGACTACAAGGAGGTGGAGGAGTTCAATGGCGGGGATGTGCTCCGGACCGCTGGGGCGACTCAGTACGAAGAGGCCTATCGCGAGCAGGGAGGCATTCCGAATATGAAGATGCAACACTGTGTCCATTTTCAAAACAATAAAATGTGCCGTCTGGGGGATGGCTGCCGCTTTATTCATGTGGTCTCCGTGGCTCTGCGCCACTCTACGTCCCCCCAGAGCCAGCTGCCTGTCTCTCCTCCCTCTGTTCCTAACCAGCCGAACTCACCCCAGGATCCCCACCGACCTGCCGCAAGGGTGAGCCCTCCGTCTAACCGCCTGAGCCCAGTGCGCCGTAACGACCCGTACGCATGGTAAGTTTTTTTTTTCAAAACCTAACTGTACTTTTTTACAGAGTAGAGAAAGGGGGAGAAAGAAAAAAAAAAATAGTCAACAGAAGAAAAAAATGAATACACAAGACAGCCATATGTTTTTGAGTTTTCCCTTTTTCTTCGTTTTTCTTTTCTTTTTTCCCATTCCCCTTCCATTCCTTTTTTTTTATTATTCTATATTTTTTTTTTTTTATATATATTTCTCCTTGCCCCCTACTGGAATACTATACCTTTATTCTTTTTACGCTCAAAAAACCCGATCATTATATGTTGTCTGCTTATAGCTGTCTATACCCAATAATATGTTTCGATACTACTCAATTTTATTTTTGTTTTAAAAAAAAAAAACCAGGAAAAGGGAGTATCCAATCCTACAGAATTACATAAGTAGACGTGTACCCCAATCAGGGTTTAATAGAGTTCAACACATTTGTCTTCTCCATTTTTTTTGTTATGACGTTTTTTTTTTTTTTTAAATACATCAAATTCTTTTTCTTATTTTCTTATTTCTTTTTTCTTCACTTTTTGACCAAATATGCGAAGTCTATTGCTTCCATTAACTACCAAATTTTTTTTTTCTCTCTCTCTCTCTCTCTCTCTTTCTTTCTCCCCACTTTTACTTTATTTTCGTTTATAGTACATTGATTCTTTAAATTTCTGTTCTAGCTTTATCAACCATGTCTGCGACCAGTGGTCGGGGGCTTACCAGTCCTCAAGTGGCAGCGGCTATAAAATGCGTGGCCGCCGCACACGTTGAACCAGAGGGACAGGAGCAGAGAATTCGTAGAACGAAAAGTGGCGTGAAGGAGTCGTATTACGACCTGGAGGACAGTTTATTCAAGGAGGAAAAAGAGTATAGCATTGATGTGGATGGGGTGACGGTGTCGGTGGTGGAATACGCGCCTCGTGTGTTTCACTTTATTCGTCAAATAGAGGCCGTTGAGGATCCCTTTTTCGCAGACGAATGGGATTTGCCGAAAGAAAAAGTCTCGCTTGATTTGGGGGAGGGGAGGTCGCAGGCACTCTTCCTCAAGTCAAAGCACATGGAGTTTATGGCCAAGACGATCGCCCCAGGGGAGGCTACCGTTCTGTTAAAGGTGCTCAAAACTTACGGGACGCACATTGCACAGTTTCCCAACTCTTTTTTGATGCGGTTTTATCTGCTGGTGAAAATCCAGGTAGGAAAGGAGATTGGCTATTTGCTGTGTTTCGGCGATGTCTTTGGAAATGCATCTTCCTTAAACGAAAAGTGGGACATCAAAGGTCGTGTTCCTAAGCCGGGAAAGTACCGCAGTTATCCGCATCTCATTCGTCGTGCCTACGAGCCCGACCCTCACCTCATTAGTACTCCCCGTGAGCACCAGAGGAAGGGGGACGTCGAATCCCCCGACGAGGAGATGGAGGTGGAGGCGCAGGACAAGACGCACATTCCCACCCAAAAGGATAAAGACTTGACCCGACTATTTTGGGTGGAAAGTCCACTTCGCGACCGCGTGGTGGAGCAGCTGCAGTCCGACTATACGTGGCTCGAGAAGGCGGGGTTAATGGACTACTCCTTGCTCATCGGAGTCACTTACAAGGAGGGAAAGCAGTCCAGACGAGGGAAACCTTATATCATTAAGAGTATGCGCCCCGTCGGTCTGGAGGAGGGCGCTACCCCACCCGAGGAAAAGAGGCCTTGCATTGGACACTCTCGACCCAGTGGGTTTAAACCGCTTTCCGAGTTTGCGGACGGTATCTTAAGTCTTAACGATCAAGAGATTTATTATATTGGAGTTATCGACATGTTGACGCAGTACGGTTTTAATAAAAAGGTGGCAAACTTTTGTAAAGGGTTTCTTTGGAAGGATGAGACCCTTTCTACTATCCCACCTTCCAAATACAAAAAGCGAATCTCTGAATTTACAGAGCTGATATTTCCTTCTGTTGTACCGTAGACTATCCACTTTCCTATTCCTTGAGAGGAAAGAAGTAAAAAAAACCTTATACAAGTATACATATATATATATATATATATGTATATGGATGTGTATGTATTGGTGTATGTGTTGTAACAAGTGTATTCAGAACTCATCAGCTTGATTTTTCATTTCTCTCTCTGTCTCCATCTCTTTTTTTTTTTTGTCCAAGTTTTTTCTTTTGCGTGTTTTAGAACACCACATCCACACACACACACTTATATATAAACAGAACTTATGGCTGTAAAGATTCTGTTAGATCCAAGCATTAGGGACTGGGTTTTACTCCCCCTCGCATTGGTGGTGCTGTTTGTTAATATTCTGCGACACTATGTGGGAGAGCTATTTAACTCCAACTCGGTCCCCACGTTGAGTACGGTGGCCAACTCTAACATCGCGGCGTACGGGAGACTGCTTATTACCATGGGAGGCGTTCTCTCTTCCGCTGGCTATAAAGAGCGTGTCGAAAAAATGCTCGAGAAATCGCTGAAGAAGGAGGTGGAGATGCTGAATCCAATGGAAATGATGAACGACCCTAATGTCATGATGGGAATGATGAAGAATCAGTTGCTCACTATGGGGCCCAATATTGGCATGATGATGCTGGTGTCGTACTTTTTCTCTGGGTTTGTGGTAGCCAAGATCCCATTCGCCCTATCCCGACGTTTCAAAGGGTTGACACAAAGTGGGATGGATATCGACGACCTCGACTGTAGTTATATCACCTCCCTCAGTATGTATCTGCTCATGATGTCCGGCTGTCAAGGAATTCTTCAGCTGTTACTGGGGGAGGACGCTACGGTGAGCGACCAGTCGGCCATGATGCTCCAGCAGATGCAAGGAACTGGCCAACCAGTGGACTATGGGAAAGTGTTCAAGCAGGTGGCGGAGGAGTTGAACCTTGTGAAGGGAGGACACAAGTGGTCCTACACTAATGCACCCGACACTCTATTAAAGGAGTGGAAGCGAAAGAAACACGCCAAGAAATATGCGAGTAAGTAACGATATTACCTGACCTTTAACTCTTTTAAAAGAATTTAAGTGGCAAAAAAGATAATAAAAAAAATAAGTTACACACCACAATTTTCAGTGGTGACAGCTGAAGAATTGTTTTTTCCAGTACATCTTTTTGCAAAAACTGATATAAACGTCCTTTATGCAACTTTTTTTTTTTCTCTCTCCCTCTCTCTTTTTTTTTTTTATGTGAATCTTTGAAAGTAGTTTAAGATAGAATGACAGGGAGGCGCTCCACTACCACCTCTGAGCTGCTAGGCGGTGCGGAGACGATTGCAGAGGTGAAACATATTCATCAAGTTGACTCGCAATTTTCCCAAAAGAGACTGTCTCGCGCCACTCTTCCTCCTTTAAACAGTATAGAAATGGATCAGCGACTACGACGGTGGAGTCACCCACGAAGACGTTTACTGGGTCGCGATTCTTCCCCTTCGTGGGAACACAGTTTAAGGCGATCCAACGGCGCCGCTCCCCGCCCACGTATAAAATTTACGCAGCGAAAGAGTCTTCCCACTCCGGTACTACAGGAGAGAAGCACCAACCACAGCAGGATGGAGGAAAAGCGAAGGTCGGACCCTTTTCCTGAAATTGCGCCCTCTTTCCAGGAAGAAGGACAATTAGAGACCACCGCCCCCGACTTTGTGAATTATTCGTTGCGGTCGAAACGCAGTCTTGAAGAGCGAGAAAAAGCAGAGTTGGAAAGAGCTAAATTGAATGCAATTGTGACGTTGACGGCTGCTTTTCTACCGCTGTGGCGAAGATATATTTTGCTCAAAAAGAAACGCGCGGCTCGTGTGATTGAATCCCATTGGAAGAAAAAAATAAACGGTCGCGAAGTGGAACGAAAAAACCGCGCCGCCGACACGATTGGTTACTTTTTCCTCAACCCATTATCGCATATTCTCTTATCAATGGGTAAGCTCGTGGGACGTGTGGAGAGGATTCAACGGTGTTATAGACAACACCGTTTGCGAGTGGAGGCGTGTGTGGCGTTGAACCTGGCTGTCATCCGTCGCCAGGAGCCCATGTACTGGGAGAGGGTCGTCATGACCAGAGAGTCGGAACTGATAAATGGGCCTTCTCATCTCCCAACCAAGAAGGAGCACAAGATGGTGGATTCTCCTATAGGAGGGAAAACAGCCCCGAACCCTCCGACCACTACAACGAGGGCATCCCGGAAGGAGTCCCGCGGGTTGGAACTCGATGTGAGTAATTATTACCTCGCCGGCCCTCTACCGCAGTCGATTGTAGAGTCCGAACTTCGGAATGCGACGTATAGCTTTCTTCTTCGTTCGGCTAAAAACGCCCTCTTCCTGGATCGTATTGGGGTGGGAAAGTCTACGACAAAGACGAAGCGAGCCAAGAGGACTATCTGCTGTACCCACCCTGTGTTTCTCCCTCCACCCACCCTAACGCGTGTGATTGACAATGCGTGTTACCTCACTAGTCTCCTACGGGACGACCCTACGCTTCGAGCCCATTTAGTCCACCGTGACCAACAAATACAACCCTACTAGATACACTTGCTTCTTTTCATCTTTTTTTTTTCTTTCCTTGACTGAGAAGATCGGGGAAGAAACTCGGATTACTTGACGAATGTTTCTCCTTTTTTTTTCTTTGTAGTAGCGTGTGAAGTGATTGCGTAATGTCTTCCTCTTTTTTTTTTTTAAATTCTCGTTTCCCTTTCCTTTTTTCTTTTCTCTCTCTTCTCTCATGAAGGTTTACTTCTACAGTGTCAAATGCATTTGCAAGTCTATACAGTGGACGGAAAGCGTGTCTACACGTTAAAAAAGATAGACCCTGAGGGTAAACCCACTCTCAGTGCCCACCCGGCGCGCTTCAGTCCGGATGACAAATACAGCCGTCATCGTGTTACTATTAAACGTCGGTTTAAGGTTTTGAAGGCGGAGAAACGTGCGAGACCCATCTAAACTTCATAAATGGAGTATTAATACGATTGTATTTTTTTAAATATATATTTACTTGAAATACCTTTTTAAATTTCTCCTTGGTATTAGGATGGTCACTTTTTTCATTTTTATGTAGTTTACCTTTTTTAGCTTTTCTTGTCCCCCACGTGCGGCAATGAATAATCTTTTCTTTCTCTTCTTTCTACCCCTTTGTATCTTTATATGTTTCTCTCAGGAAGCAATTCTACTGTCACATCCTTTAGTCTTTGCACTGCATGTTGCGGCTCACCTCAACGCTAGGGTGCCGCTCGGCGATAAAAGGGTCTGCAGTACAACGCGAACGGTTCGTGTATAAACCCTTTAGGCCCCCTTTAAAGTGGAATGCCCTACAAGAAATCACGATAGACAAACGCCAAACCGACGGTGGCGACCCCACGTTGGATGGCACTTTAGATCTGATTGGCTATCAGTTGTTTCGTGACGGTCTACTCCCCCCGTCCCATGTATCCGGCGTCACGATACCAAGGGTAGACGACGGCTCCCTCACCCCCGTCGCCAGGAAGAGACTAGAGAAGGAGAAAGATGCAGCGACCGCTTATATGAAGAAACACGGCGTACAACTAAGAAGTAGTATAAAGGAGTCGGCCATTGTCATTGGCTGTGATGAGGCAGGGAGGGGCCCTTTGGCTGGTCCGGTCGTGGGGGCTGCGGTGTGTAGGATACCGGTCTCGAGCTTCAATAACGAATTCGAGCAGCTCTACAATGCCAAGGAGCAGTTTCAGATATTCGATAGTAAAAATTTGTCCGAAACCCAGAGGGACGTTGTATTTGCTATGATTACTGGGCATGTTGATTTCTTCGACATTACAGCCAAAAAGAAATTTGCCATTCATCACTGTGGGACTGAGGCACAACCAGAGGACTCTGTTGCGCCTCTGAAGGTAGAGTCGCATCAAAAAATGTTAAAGCTTTCCTTCAAAAAATTACTTTCAATGCAGACTTCCTACTTGGTCTCCTACCGCGGGTGGAATCGAGCCGGTAATTATCTCTACCTGTGGTCCATCGGAATTGCCAATCACACGTATATAGATCAATTTAACATCTACAATGCCTCCATGCACACCATGCACCGCTGTGCTCTGTCCACGTGGCACATGCTGAACGATGCGCGATTCTCCCAGGAGGCCGCCCCCCGCCCCAAGGGGTGTGGTATCGCCCAGTACCTCTTTACCCGCTTTTGCACCGCCGCCAATCACGACGACGAGAAAAAATACAAATTGCCCCATCGTCTAGAGCTGACCAGCGGGGCGTCGGACTTCTTTGACTTTGAGCCCATCCAACCACCTCTCATCCTCGTCGACGGACACGCCGTGCCAGAGGCGTCGTACCGTGTGTTTACCGACCCATCGATTGGGGGCGAGGTGCAACCCATTATTGAGGGAGACGGTAGGAGCCTGTCTATCGCTGCCGCTTCTTGCCTCGCCAAAGTCACCCGGGACGAACTAATGAACTATCTGGATGGGTTATACCCAGGCTATCACTTTGCAGAGAACAAGGGGTACCCGGTGGAACGACACATGAAGTACGTTCACTCCAAGGGGATTTCCCCTATACACCGGAAAACATTTAGGCCCTGTAAAATGGCGATCGAGAAAGCGGAACGAAAAAAGAAGCGAGCGAAAAAATGACCTCTTTTACACCCGCTTTGTGTACTACGACAATAAAGTAAAAAAAAAAAAACCACTACAAAAAACTACTACTACCACTACAGCAACAGCAACATCACGGTGAACGTGAACATGTATTCCTTTTTTTTTTTTTGTGTAGAACAATTACATGACTTGAATCATCTTCGCTTCTCTCTTTTATTTTTTCCATCAGAATCTCAAGTTTTTTTTTTCGTGTTCTACTATTCACCGTACAGACGTATTAAATGTCGGACACAGCTATTGCGTTTCGCTGTAACGACTTTGTCCTGGTAGCCGCTGCCGGTCTCAATGCTTTCTATTATATCAAAGTAAGTGACGAGGAGGACAAAATCGTGCAGCTGGACTCTCACCAGGTGGTGGCGTGCATTGGGGAGAACGGACCGCGAGTTAACTTCACAGAATACATCAAATGTAATATTGCCCTCAATCGGGTTCGCCAACATGGGCGCCATAGCAGCTCCAGCGCGACGGCTCACTACATGAGAAACGAACTCGCCTCTGCACTTCGGAGCAAGGAAGGGGCCTATCAGGTGAATGCGCTGTTCGCAGGGTACGACCTCCCTGTGTCGGATTTGGATGACAGTAGTGAAGGACCTAAACTGTTCTACATGGATTACCTCGGCACCCTGCAACCAGTGCCGTACGGATGCCATGGGTACGGTGCCGCCTTCGTTACCGCTATTTTAGATCGCTACTGGCGCCCCGACTTGACCCAGCAGGAGGGACTGGAGCTGATGCAAAAGTGCTGTGACGAGGTGAAGCGTCGCGTTATTATTAGTAACGCTCACTTCTTTGTCAAGGCTGTGACAGCCGCGGGGGTTGAGGTTATTCAGAACGTTCATTAAAGAATTTTCTACTTTTTTTTTTTTATTACTTGGTGTCTGACTAGGTAGCGAAAACCACCAGAGCATATATAAATTCAGCCTCATCAGAAAGTTTTGACGGTGATTGAAGTATTAAAGTGCCTATACCCACAGGTTTTTTTTCTCCAATATTTGTAAGGCTGTTGGTTCTACCCTTTTCTTAGTTTTCTATTTCTCTCCTTTTCTTCTTTTTTTTTTTGTTTCATGTTTTTCCTTTCTTTATAATGTACATCAGATTGAATAAGTTGTTTCTGTTATTTTTTTTTTTCGCTATATTCTTTCTGTTGCGACGATGGAGACGCTTCGAATTTAGATTTACAACCCATCTCTTTTTTTTTCCCCCTTAATCTTTTTTTTCCCTTTCTAATTTTACCCCGAAGAGTATTAAAGTTGATCCTACTCTATTTCATTACACGCTCAGATGTCCAAGAGGACGGTAGGAGGAGCTTCAAGGGGGGGTAGTACCACCCCTGCGGTGACGGTATCCTTCTGTGTCAGTCCCATCTTGTTTGAAAACTGCGGTTTGCTGTTAGACCCCCCGAGTGGTCTGACGACAGCCTCTATCATGAAGCTGCGTCAAGAGTCCAGTAATACCACTTCCATATCCTTAGCGAACTGGCGGGAGCTGTCGTCGACGGTGCTGGGTCTCTCCGAGTCCACCGCGTACGCCATATTTGATGTGTTTTACGCCGTCAGTGGGGCCTGTATTCAGGCGACCCCTTCTCATATCAGTAGTTTTGTCGACGGGAAACCCATCGCCGAGTACCGCCAAGAGGCTAATCGTGCTCTGCTCAGTAAGATGGGGGGTGTGGTCGACGAGGCACGTTGGCCGAGTGCGTCCACCGCACGTCAGGTCAGCCTCCCTGGTCTCACCATATTTCTTCTCGCACAGCTGTTACTAGAGCGACCCCCTCGCCACCCGTTGGGCGATATTGCCCAGGATGTGGTGATCAACCACGTCAAACAGTATCTTCATGACTACATCACCGCCGTGGCGGCGACACGGGCAGGGAAGCTGACCTATAACGATATACTGGAATTGCGCCTCCTCCTGCGAGAGTTCGCCAACGGGGTAGAATATCCGTTCGGGACCAATCTTATCTCTTTATGGCCAAAGAATGAAAAGCTTATCGATATAGCGGTACTGGCGCAGTATATACGCCCTCGGGTAGTACACCCTAATGATCTGAAGCTGCGGTGTGAGCCAAGCGCGTTAGCCACTTTGTTTCAGCATAATGTGGTGATAGAAAAGCTCAACGAGACAGTACACATCCCTCCTTCGCCGCTGTTGGACCTGGACGTCATGAATCAACTGACCACCTGCAATCTCACCATTTCCGAGTGTCGTCAGACCAGTCTCTATGTGGCCTCGCCTCTCCCCTGTGTGCGGGTCTCTGCACTCTCCAACTGTACGGTTGCGTTAGGTCCAGTGAACGGTGTACTGACCATCGACCGTTGCCAACAGTGTGTCATCACCGCCCTGTGTGGGGCCATTGTCATCAGCAACTGTGTGGATGTGACGATTTACATCTGCACCAACACCCCTCCCGTAGTGCTCAACGGCCCTAATGTCCACAACCCGTTAAACCAAAACGTCCGACTGGCGCCGTACAACTCTCACTACTCCACCCTCGAGGAACACCTCCTTTTCACAGGGGTGAACCCGAAGCTCAACTTGTGGAATGTGGGGCTGCCGTCGGCCAGCTTTGTGCTTCCCCCGGATGAGTTTACACCAATTTGCTTCCCTATCGCCCCTCAAGGAAACTCCATCATCACCACCCGCAGTAACCCTTGCTCCGTCCCTCAGCCCTACGCGGACGCCCTTCAACGCCGTCTGCACCGCTTTCAAGAAGTTTCCAAAGACCTTCAGGAGGCCTATTCGCAGTTAGAGGAGGAGGGCCGTCACGACCTGGCAGATCAGTTGAAGAGTCGAGTGCATTCTTTATTTATGGATTGGTTACAACAGAATGGTCAGGCAAGCGGACTGTTGGATCTTTTACAGAGCCGTTAAGTGAAGGGTGGTGAACAACAGGAAAACAAACAAAAAAGAAGAATAGTAATCACGGTAATCATCATTATAAGTAATGATTCAACGATTGATAGAGTAAGCCAGCTGAAAGTGAGCGTTAATCATAAGAGTAACAAACAATGATAATAAAAAGAGTACTTATCATTCTACTAGATTAAATATTCTTTGCGTACATATCATAGTTAACCCATGAAAGAAGAGTAATACTTCCCTACATTAGATTAGTTTTTTTTTTTGTCCTCTTTTCCTCATAGCGTTTTCGTTGGCAAACATACAATAACTATATATATATATATATATATATATACATAAAAAGAAAAAAAAAGAAATAAAAATAAATACCCTACGCAAAAGCTCTTGTAACAAAATTTGATCCAATGTATACAAAAAAAAAAAAGTAATAATATTGTCTTTAACTGAAGGGCTGGATCCTTTAGTCCCAGAAAGTACTGTTTCACTCCCAAAATAAGAAAAGTGTGTATATATTATTTTTCCCTTTGTTTCTCATTCTTTTTTTGTTCCGTAGTTACATAGCAAGTTTGCTAAACGTAAAAAAATAAAAATTAAAAAAAAATATCCCTTAGTAATTAGCAGATAGAGTCGTTTATTTTTCTTCTTTATTGATCCTTGGGTCTTTTTTTTTTTTCCTTCTTGTATATAAACCACAACAGCAACCACAAAGGAAACAGATTGTATTTTAGTTTTCTGTTTCCAAGATATCACTATTTCTCTGTTTCATTTTGAATAAGGAAATAAACCATGTCTGGTGCTGGATTAGTCGCCGTTCAGGCACAACTAACCAGTACCGCCCAGCGTCATTTACAGGTCCGTTTCGGTCCTGTTCAGATCACCCGTGGGGACGGTTGGTCCCTCTTTGAGTTCGCCCCCATCGCGGACGGCGACGAACTCAAGACAGAGATTCAACGTCTCTGTGCCTCTCTTGCGAGGGATGTCACTGGTCGATCGAGCTTTCGGTTAATCGGGGAGGAGAAAGAGTCGGATTTTACTACGGTCGGCGAGAAGGCGTACTCCTTCACCAAGTGGTTGGCGAAAGGGGCAAAAGATGTGGAGGGGTTACCTACCGATTTGGATTCCCTTCCAGAGAATGCGGCGGTCAATAAGATGCTGGAAGTGCTCTATAATGACGTCGCTGTCGACGCCCCGGAAGGGGTTCACGGGGTGACCCGTTTTCCCAAGGCGATGTGCCCCACTGGTAGCCGTATGGATATCATTCTGAAGAATGCGGTGTGCATCAAGGCGTTTACGGAAACCACTCTCGATCTCACCGAGTTGGAGGGTAGTAGCCCGCATCAGGGAAAGCAACGCAAGAATTCCACCGCGTCGCCCAAGAAAAAAACTACTTTGAAAAAAGAAACCAACGACAGCGATGAGGACGACGAGCATAAAATGTTGAATGATTTTTCTCTTCTTCAAAACTCCTACACCGCCGTTCAGCTTCCAGAGGGACCGTTGGCAAAAGTGTGGATCGATACCCAGACTCTCTCCCACGCCTTTTCTTCCTACTCCACCGCCAGTATCGAAAACGAGTTCCCTACCGTCTGGCGTTCCAAGTCGTTTAGCTTAGTAGAGGCCAGCGAGGTGCTGCGACAGGTACACGACGTTCTCGTACAGTACTGGAACGGGACGGCCTCGCGTACGGAGCGGCTCAAAATTAACGCCATCGCCCTCCTTAGTATCGTCTCGGGGGATATTCGGGAGTATGTAAAAACACAAGTATCCCTCCACGGCGCTGACTGGCGTGCAGAGTGGAAGATGGATCTCAAGGAGCTCGAATACGCTCTTCACTTTTGCAAACAGTGGAACCGCATCGTCGCCTCTTTGATTCACAAGGAGTGGAAGGAGTGGGATGGGGGAATGTTCCACGACGACACCTTTAACGACTTTGTTCAACGAGTCAATGATGTGGTGCGGATTCGCCAACTGACCAACAGTGTGGTGTTACTAGGCCTCTCTGTACCCGAGTCGATGGAACCGGAGAAAATCTTCGTCCCTCACCGCATGACGGATCTGCGAACCACCACACAGGAGAACTGGAATGAAAGGGTGGCCAAGTTTGAAAAGGAGTTTGAGTTTGTCGAGCCTAAATTACGCGACCCAATCAAGCAGAAACTGTTCCCCTCTACGACGTTGGAGGACTCCACCATTCGTGGCCTTCAAGCCCACAGTGCATTGCTACAGCGCAGTGACGTGCAACGGTTGTTGGAAAAAGAGTTGCAGGCGGTGGAGCAGTACTTGAAGAAGCAAATTGACGCAGTGAAGGGTCGATACGAGAATAACATTAAACGGGCGACGACAGAGTTGCAAAAACTGCGCGTGGCGAAGAGCTGTCAAGCGGAAGTGTCCTCCTACCCGGAAATTATGTACCGCCTACTCGGAAGTCAATCGAGTCAGACGGAACAGGTCGCTCTGGCCGCCAGTACCGTCGTCGCAGAAACGAAGCGCTGTGAAGACGCCGTGTTGGAACAGTGGTGTGGTAACGTGGAGGCCCAGTGTAAGAAACTGGTCGCGATAGAAGACGCCGTGACGGTTCAGGTAGACAGTCGAAGTAAACCGACCGTGCTCCGGTGCTCCCTGAACTCCTCCATTGTTCAGTTTGTGAAGGAGGTGCAAAACATTAAAAGTTGGGCCGGCGAGGTCCCTGGGTTAGGCGAGGAGCCAAAGAAGACCCAATCTAAACTACAGGTCAGCAGCAGCGCCGAGAACACCATTAGGGCTTGCTCTCAGCTGTTCTCTGCCGCCGTCCGCACCCAACAGGCCGTCGCCAACTTCAATACCGTCTTGAGTCAAGTGATTCCTTCCTCTCGTCCGATGCTTTCTCCTGGAGTGGAGCGGGCTCTTTCGCAGATTCTCCATGCCGACACCAAACGTCGCGTCATCTCTCTGGTCAACTACCAAGAGTTGGAGGGGTTGAACATGCGGTTCCAAAACAGTGTCGAGGGATTGAGTAGCGAGAACCGAAAGATTCGTCGATTCCATGCCGACATGGTGGAGAAAGTGGCGGCGATGCATAACGTAGACCTCACAAAGGACATGGAGGGATGGCGCTCCGCGGTGGATGACCTGCGCAGTAACTTTGAAGAGTTTATTTTCCAGCAAAAGTTCGACCACTACGACGAGTGGCGCCGTTTCTGGGACTGTCAAATCTACAAAGCCTTGGAGTATCAGTATCGTCGGGGGCTGGAAAATTTACACGAAAACATGGAAGAGTTTAAAGTGGAGCTGGTCTTTAAGCAGGGCATTGTGCAGTTCAAGCCCACATTTGAGGCGATCCGAGAGGCGTACTACATTAAATTGCGAGAGTTTGTCAGTGTTCCCAATCGATTTCGTGGTCTGCAGCCCAAACGGGAGGCGGGGGGAAGTTATGAACTGTACCCTCAAATGCCCCTCGATAACACAGAGCGGATCGTCACCGTACACACCAAGGCGATTGAACTTTTCGGAAAACTCTCCCGTGTGCGAAAGGCGTTTCGGTCCTACATTGTCGTCGGTCTCTGTGGAACGAGTGGGATGCCGGATTTGGATTCCATTGTCGAACAGTGGGCGACGAAGCCGGAGCACTTTACCCAAGGACTCGATATTGTAAAGTTTCACATGGATAAGCTCGGCCGTATTGAGGACACCATGCACGTGGATTGCTTTTCAATCAGCACTATCCCAGTAAAGGCGAGTGTGGAAGAGCAACTGCACCGACTAGAGGAGAGCTTGTTGAATTGGATGCGAAAGACCATTCAGACCAACGCGAATGAACTGGATGACTTTATTTTCAACGCGTCTAACATTATCGAACGACAGCCTACCACCATGGACGAGGTGGGAAAGGCTAGTATGCAGTATAAGGAGTGTCAAGCTAGGATGCCAGAGTTGGAGGCAAAATTCAAAGCGATTGAAGACCAAAACAAAGAGCTCCGACAGCTCTCTGGGGCCTCTGTGGATACGGGGTCTACCAAGGCCAAATGGGAACACCTTCGAGAGGCCATGGCGTCCCATACCAAGGTGATTGAATCTGCGGTGTCCAAGATGCGGACTTCGCTGGATGGTTTGATTCAGAAATTCCTCAAGGATGTGCAGCGCTTCTCTACCAACTGGGAGAAGCAAAAAGCGCTCCTACTGCAAGCCTTTCGAGAAAAAAAGACCACTACTGTGCACCGAGTACTGGACAACTTAAAGGCGCAAAAGACGGACCTGGAGGATTTGAAGACGCAAGGAAAGGAGTTGGAGTCGAAATGCGAGTACTTTAACCAACCCAAGCCCAACTTTACGTTACTCGACAAGACGGTATCGGATGTCAGCCAAACTGCCGAACTGTGGACCCTCTACGATAAGTTTTTCGAAGAGTTGGACCCACTGCGCAAAGAGGACTGGCTCACCTTTCGTGCCCACACCTACCAGTTCGATGACTTTTGCAAGAACTGGAGTAAGACGCTAGAAAAGGAGAAGAAGAAGAAGAAAGACGAGGGAGAAGAGAAGGAAGAGAATGTCATTGTCAATTATTTACTGAACTTGATCAAGGATTGGAACGAAGTCTTACCGTTGTTGAAGTTTATTCGCGGGGATGGTTGGATGACGGAGCACTGGAATGAAATGTTTCGATTGATTGGCATTGACAAGAGTACGACCAGTGCTACTCTTATCTTTGGCGATGTGCTAGACCACTATGAACAGGTGTTGGAGAAGGAGCCGGAGCTGAAACATCTTCACGCACGCGCTCAGGGCGAGATCCAGCTCCGTGAGGCCCTCCAAGACCTCCGCACATGGGGGCTGGAGGCGGTCTTTACTCTCACCGAGCCCTCCGATACGGCCTCCAAGGTACGTCTGATTACCGAGTGGAAGGAGGTGATGACGCAGGTGAGCGACAACCAAGCGTTGATAGGGTCACTCAAGGACAGTCCGTTCTTTCAGCACTTTGCCGACGAGGCGAATGGATGGGAGGTGAAGCTGATCGCGCTCTCCGAGTCCCTGGTGCTGTTGAACAGTATTCAGCGCAAGTGGACCTATCTGGAGCCCATCTTTGCCCGAGGCGCCCTTCCTCAGGAGCAGGCCCGTTTCAAGCGGGTGGATAAGGAGTTTGTCGGTATCTTGAGAGAGGTGGAGGCCGACCCTCGTATCTCCTCCCTTTCCTCCCAGCCCGACTTCAACGATAAACTGAAAGGCATTCTGGAACAAATCGACCGGTGTCAGAAATCCCTCATGGAGTACCTCGACGCCAAGCGGGACAAGCTACCTCGCTTCTACTTTATCAGTGACGAAGACTTGCTGGAGATTCTCGGACACTCCCAGAACCCTTCCGTTATTCAAACTCATCTCAAAAAGTTGTTTATGGGGATTCATAAGGTGGAGTTCAATGAGGGCAACACGGCTATTACCACCATGATTTCGGCCGATGACGAACGGGTACCGCTTTTGAAACCCGTACCCATCACCGACAATGACGTTGAAGACTGGCTCATCCGCCTCGACGCGAGCATGAAGCAAACCCTCCAGGACATGTTGGTGCAGTGCACCCGTAAGGACGACGTGGTGGCTGCCGAGGTGATTAAACACTTCCCGTCCCAGGTGTTACAGGTGGCGCTCCAAATTCACTTTTCTGGCTTTGTGGAAAAGACCCTCAAAGAGTCGGGTTCCTTCACGGCGGTAAAAGAGTGGTCGCAGAAGCAGCTGGACAGTCTCACCTCGATGACCGGTGATATGGATAATGTCTCTAGTTTAAAGATCAAGGCACTCATTCTAGATGTGATTCACAGTATTGAAATTGTCGACCTTCTGATGAGTAAGAATGTCAAGAGTGTGAACGAGTGGTGGTGGCAAAAGCAGCTGCGGTACTATATGGGAGGCGACAACCTCTGTAAATTGCAGATGGTGGATACCGTGTTTAACTACACGTACGAATACCAAGGCAATGCCGCCAAACTGGTGCACACCCCTCTGACCGATAAGTGTTACCTGGTGCTGACCAAAGGTATGGGATTGGGTTACGGCGGTAATCCCTACGGTCCTGCCGGTACGGGTAAGACCGAGTCCGTGAAGGCCCTCGGGTCGGCGATGGGGCGACAGGTGTTGGTGTTCAACTGTGATGAGGGGATTGACTTCAAGTCTATGGGTCGTATCTTTGTGGGTATTGTCAAGTGTGGCGCGTGGGGCTGTTTTGATGAGTTTAACCGTCTCAAGATTGATCAACTCTCTGCCATTTCCCAAATGATTCAAGTCATTCAAGAGGCACTGAAGAACAAGGAGGCGAACTGTTCCTTGCTGCACAAAGAAATTGACGTAAACCCGAATGCGGGTATTTTTGTCACCTTGAACCCTGCCGGAAAGGGCTACGGTGGTCGTACCAAGCTGCCGGATAACTTGAAGCAGTTGTTCCGTGAAGTGGCGATGAGCGTCCCTGATAATGAACTCATCACGGCGACAATGTTGCTCTCCGAGGGATTCAACCACGCCAAATCCATCGCCAAAAATGTGGTGGAGCTGTACAAATTGTGTAAGCAGCTCATGTCGAAGCAGCAACACTACGACTGGGGTCTCCGTCCGTTAAAGGCGGTCCTGCGATTGGGTGGTACGTTGGTTCAAAAGTGGAAGATGGTGAACCCGGGGAAGACCGCGACCCCCGCCCAGGAAAGCGAACTGATTGTTCAGTCACTGAATATTAACACACTAAGCAAGCTCACTTTTGACGATGCTAGACTGTTTACCGGCCTGTTAAAGGACATTTTCCCTGGCGTGGAGTCGAGAGAGGTCACCTACGCTGAACTAGAAGGAGCGATCCAGACGGCGGTGAAGAGTCTGGGCCTGCAGAAGATCGCCTCACAGACGAAAAAGATTCTCCAGCTGTACGAGGCCATGAACCAGCGTATGGGAGTGGTGTTGGTAGGCCCCAGTGGAAGCGGCAAGAGTACCTTGCTTCGCATTCTAAAGAAGGCACTAGAGGTGATGAAAGTAGAAGTGCCGGTACACGTAATGAACCCTAAAGCCATGCCGCGACAACGCTTGCTCGGTTACATGGACCCCGATACCCGAGAGTGGTTTGATGGTGTCCTGACGGTGGCAGCCCGCGATGCGGTGAAGCAGCCGTCAGAGGCGCGTCCCTGGATTTGGTGCGACGGCGATATCGACCCGGAGTGGATCGAGTCGTTGAACTCTGTACTCGACGATAACAAGTTGCTGACAATGCCGAATGGCGTTCGTATTCAGTTTGGGTCTAATGTTAACTTTGTATTCGAGACCCACAGCTTAGAGTTCGCCTCCCCGGCTACCGTCTCCCGTATGGGTGTACTATTCTTATCGGAAAAAGATGTCCAAATGGAGAGTGTGGTGGAGTCTGCCATGGAAAAGGAATCGCAGTCCACCAAGACACAAATCGGCCCACTGATCAAGAAGTACGTCTACCCCGCCATCACGGAAGCCATCCAACTGAAGCAACTTTCCGTTCCCACCACCCCGATGGGTCTACTGAATATCAGTTTAAATCACGTGCTCAAGGCGAAGAACGAGACCGATTTTGTCTTTTCTCTGGTGCGGGGGCTCGGAGGCGCCATGACCCCGGATGGAGCGCAGCAGCTGGCCCGATTCCTCTTCAAGGCGAGCAGTATTAATCCGCAGTCGGACAGTCGCCCGCTGGACTCGTACTGGGATGCCAAGAGTAACCGCGCGATGGAGTTTACGGCGGATCTGTCGGCCAAGATTACTGCAGATCAGTTCCTAAAAGGATCGATTCCAATGATTAAAACGACAGAGGTGCAACGGCTCGCGGCGACCTTGGCCCCACTGCTACAGGATACGACGTGTAAGCCCATCTTTGTGGTCGGTCCGGAGGGTTGCGGTAAAGGGGCGCTACTCCACCACTGTCTCTCCGAGTACAAGACGATTCGTACCACCACCATCAACTGCAGTGCCCAAACCGACTCTACTCATATTATCCGGAAAATAGAGCAAACCTGTTCGCTGTTCAACACCAATAACGGTCGTGTCTATCGCCCGAGAGAGTGTGAGCGCGTTATCCTCATCCTCAAGAGCGTGAATCTTCCTAAACCCGACAAGTACGGCACGGTGGAGCTGCACTCTTTTATGCAGCAACTCATTCTGTACAAGGGCTTCTACAATGAAGAACTGGAGTGGATTGGGGTGGAGAATGTACAACTCATCGCGTCCATGAACCCCGCCCCTTCCGCCGGCCGCTACCCTATTGCACCCCGTCTGTTGGCGGTAGTGAACACCGTTACCATGGCGTACCCGTCGAAGAGCTCTCTGGTGCAGATTTATATGACGTACTGGTCTGGCCTATTAAAGACCTCCAACATTGGACTAGGAAAGGACTACGACGGCGGTCAGCAGCTCGCCACCTTTAACGTCAATGTGTACGAAAAGATTCGAAAAAGGTTTGAAGGAGAGGCGTACGCCCACTTTCAAATGTGTCCCCGTCATCTCACCCTGTGGATCCGTAATACGCTCATGTATAAGATTGACACACAGACCACCCTGCCATCGGTCCTAGCGTATGAGGCGAATCGGGTGTTTATGGATTGTTTACCCACCCCAGACGACTGCCACAAGGCGGAGAAGATACTGGCGGAGCAGCTGGCGAGTATTGGCTACTCGGCCCCTTCTCGCGACGAAAAGTTTGCCACCATGTTTGTCACGTGGTTCAACGAGGCGGCGGAGAAGGAGAAGAAGATTGAGCAGCGCAAATATAGTGATGTGCTGGCCGCGGTGGAGGACGGTTTACTCCGATACAGCCGAGAATTCAAGGAACTGAACATTTGTCTCATTCCTGAAGTCGTGGCATGGTTTACCCGTGTCGATAGGGTGCTGTCTCAGCCGAGTGGTCACTTGATCGTGGTCGGCCGTCCTGGTGTGGGACGTCGTGACACCGTGATCGTGGGTGCCTACCTCCAGCGAATGGAAATCGTCACGCTTAACATGACCGTGGACTATGCGTTGAAGAATTTCAAAAATGATTTACGAAACTTTATCCAAAAAGCCACCTTGCAGAACACCCGAATGATCTTGATCATCGAGGAGCACAATATTGTCCAGGAAGCGTTCTTGGAGTTGATCAACGGTTATGTGAGTAGTGGGGAAGTGCCAGGGCTTTTTACCTCGGAGGAAATGGAAGCGCTCTACAACCCTATTCGAGAAGATGCCGCCAACGACGGCTTCATTGGGCCGATTTATCAATATTTCCTGGAGCGTTTGAGAAAGAACTTCCGTATCGCCCTCATTATGGACAACCGACACGAACTCTTTCTCGTCCGCTTACAGGCCAATCCTGGGTTAATGAGCCACTGTTCCCTCCTCTGGATGGGATCCTGGAGCGGCGATGTCAACAAGACAATGTGCAAGTACCGCCTGAAGGACACGATTGAAAAGTTGGAGTCGAACGAAGCCTACAAGGGGTTTCACCTTCACCGAGAGATCTACAACATCCACGAGGGCATGGGCGACAAGTCCACCCCTAAGAAATTTGAAATCCTGATGGAGACGTACCAGCGAATCATGACGGAAAAGAGTAAAACCAGTGGAGAGGCTATTCAAAGGCTGGAAACTGGTTTGGCAAAACTAAAAGAAGGAGAGGAAAGCGTGGATGCGATTCAAAAGGATGTGGGAAAGAAGAAGGAGGAGGTGGAAAAGATGCAAAAAGAAGCCGACAAGGCGTTGGACAGTATTCAAAAGAATATGCAGAAATCACAGGAACAGCGGGATGAGGCGAAGGATCTACAAGAGTCGCTGAAGGAGGAGCAGAAGAATATCGCTGAGAAGCGACAAAAAGTGGAGGCGGAACTCAGCAGTATTAAGCCCATGTTGGATGCTGCGCGAGATGCCGTGAGTTCTATTCGCACTGAACAACTGAATGAGATTCGCTCCCTCAAATCCCCACCTGAAGCGATTAGTGATGTCCTTGAGGGTGTCCTGGCCTTACTGGGGGTGACCGATGTTTCATGGACGTCTATGCGAAAGTTCCTCGGTGAACGAGGGTCTAAAGAACGGATTTTGGACTTTAACGTGAAGGAGTTGACCCCACAGATTCGCCAAAACGTGGCCAAGTTAATTCAAAAAAAATCCAACTCCTTTAAGCCGGAGGTGATTCATCGTGCCTCTGTAGCCGCCGCTCCGATGGCCGAGTGGGTGAAGGCAATGGTGGAGTACGGCTCTATTATGGAAAGGATTCAACCCCTCACCCAACAACTGGACCAGCTCGAGGAGAATCAGAAATCCGGGGAGGAAAAGTTGGAGTCCCTCAAGAAGAAGCTCAAGAAGATTGACAAGTTGGTAGAGGAATTGCGGGAGGAGTTCTCCAAGAAGTGCAAGGATGCGGAGAATCTGAGGGTGCAATTGGAAAAGGCAGAAAAGCAGTTGGTAAAAGCAGAGGAGCTTCTTTCGAAGCTGAGCGGCGAAAAGACCCGTTGGGCCGCCGATGTAAAGACCATTAAGGAATCTAATCAGTTTATGCCCAAACGAGCGCTCGTCGCGGCCGCTTTTGTCACCTACATGGGCCAAGAAGCCGAGGATATTCGTCGTGCCAGTGTGAAGCAATGGTCGAAAAAGCTGGGATTCGAAAAACCGGTAGATGTGACAGAGTTTATGCGGAAGGAAAGCGAGGTACTGCAGTACAAATCGGAAGGGTTGCCTGGGGATGAGCTAAGTGTGGAGAACGCCGTCGTGACGTTGGACATGGTGCAGACCCCGTTGGTGATTGACCCCGCCAATCAGGCGATTGAGTGGGTGCAACGTCACCTCAAGGCGAAGAACACGGTCGTGGAGACCACCTCCCTGTACGACGACCGCTTCGCCCACACCCTCGAACTCGCCATACGCTTCGGTAAGACACTGCTAGTGACGGAGGTGGGTGAAATTCTGCCCATTCTGATGCCCATCCTACGGAAGGACCTCATTTCCGCTGGTGCCAAGCAGACGGTACAGGTGGGGAACAAGGTGGTGGAGTGGCAGGACACGTTCGATATTCTGCTGTTTAGCCGAAGCACCGACCTCGTGCTTCCCCCAGGGCCCGCCTCCTTGGTGTCCGAGGTTAACTTCTCCGTCACCAGCACCGGGTTGGAGAGTCAGCTGCTCGCGTTAACGATTCAGAACGAGAAACCCGAGTTGGAGGAGCAAAAGATTGAACTGCTCAAGAAGGAGGAGGGGCTCAAAGTGCAGCTCAGTGACCTGGAGGAACGCCTTTTACGAGAATTGGCGGACTCGCAGGGAGACTTGCTGGAGAATACCAAGTTGGTGACCTCATTGAATGAAGTCAAGACCCAAGCGGCCAACATTCAGACCGCTCTGGACCAGTCGCGAGAGTTGCAGAAGGAGCTCGATGAGAAGCGCGATGTGTATCGACCTTTCGGACACCACGGTTCCCTCCTTTACTTCCTCATCAAGGACTTGGAGCAGCTGAATCGTATGTACCAATATGGCTTAAGCGACTTTATCGCCTTGTTCAAATCGACGTTAAAGAGCTACAACGGACCAGTGGATGTGCACAAGAAGATCCCGTCTCTCATACAAAGTCTTTCCCAGCGCAGCTTTCACCGAGTCACTCTCAGTTTATTTAAGCGCGACCGGTTGGCCTTTGGTCTACACATTTTGCACGGGTTGTTTCCTGAAAAGTACCCCAACTCTCTCTGGGGAGCTTTGATGGGCAACGTCAGCACGAGTGAAAAGGTCATCTCCCTCCCCTCGTGGGCCCCACCCACCTCCAAGGTGACATTCGCCGCCTTTGCCTCTATCCCTGAAGCACAGTCCCTCATGGACAAGTGGAAACTCTCCGAGGAGGCGACGTGGAAAAAGTTTATGCAGTCGAGCACCCCAGAGGAGGACATTAAGAGTTATCCTCCGATGGAGCGACTCTTACTGGTCAACATTTTCCGCCCCGATCGCATGTTTACCCTTACCACCAGCATTGTACTCTCCGAGTTGAACCTCTCTTCTCTCACCCCTGCCGAATCGCTCGAGACCACGATCAAGACCACTCCCTGTACCTCGCCCGTTATCCTGATCACCTCCACCGGCGCCGATCCTAGTATGGAGGTACAGGACATTGCCAACAGTGTGATTGGCAAGGATCGCTTTATCCAAATCGCCCTGGGAGGCGGTCAAACCGACGAGGCCATGACACAAGTTCGACGTGCGGCGGCCCAAGGGGACTGGCTGTTCCTCAAGAATCTCCACCTTGTCCTTGGATGGGCGTCGGTCCTGGAGAAGGAACTCTGTTCGATGCCGGAACCGGACAAAAACTTTCGACTGTTGATCACCACAGAGGAGCACTCTCTCTTCCCTAGTGTACTGCTACGTATGGCGGTCAAGGTCACCGTGGAGTCTCCCCCCGGCGTCAAGCAAAACTTGCTGCGAACCTACCAGACATGGGACAGCACGTTTATCGGAGCCCAGTCGCAAAAGGGGGCGCAGCTGCTGTTCGGCTTGGCTTGGTTCCACGCTATTATTCAAGAACGTCGGTCCTATGTGCCCCAGGGTTGGGTACAGGCGTATGGCTTCTCTCCGGCCGATCTCAAGGCGGCCTCTGACGTCCTCACCGACCTCGTGAAAAGGGGAGACCTGGACTGGGTCGCGTTAAAAGGAATCTTGGAGAACTGTATCTACGGTGGACGACTCGACAACCCCCGCGATGAGGCTGTTTTGGTAGAACTGCTGGAGACGTACTTCTCTGACAGGGTTTTGTTTCAGTCCAGTCCGCTCTACAAGAACTTCACTGTCCCCTCGACGAACCAACACGACAAGATTACCGCGGAAATTCAGCAAAAGTTACCAGACGTGGACCCCCCTGCCATGTTCTACCTCCCCGACAACGCCGATCGTGCGGTGCAGGAGAGCGCCGCGACCCAAATGACCGAAGCCCTACGGCAGCTGAACAGTGGTCCAGCGGGCGCCGCCAGTTCGGGTCCCTCGGAGGGATGGAAGCAACTGTTGGCCCCTGTGCTTGAGCTGTGGAAGATTTCTGGTACCACTGGGGCCCTTAGTAAAGTCAGCCCGAGTGGAAGCGACCCTTCTCCAATGGAGGTCTTCTTCCATAGCGAGGTCACCCTTCTGGCCACCCTGTTGACCGACCTGCAAAGCTTTTTTGCCGATCTCTCGGCTATCGCGGAAGGCACGCTGATCCCCCCAGAGTCGTTAAGAGAGGAGGCACTAGAGCTGGTGAAGGGCCGTATGCCTTCCCGCTGGCTAGACCGGATGGATGGCCCCCGTGAGTCGAAGCTCTGGATTGCACTCCTATCGCGGCGGTTTACGGTGGTACTCGGCTGGTCCAAGTCCGCCTTTTCCGCCTCCACCACTTACGATCTTGCCAACTTTCTCCGCCCCGAGACCTTCTTTAACGCCCTCCGTCAGCACACCGCACGTCAGAGCAAGGTGGCGTTGGTAGACCTCAAACTGGCGGCCTCGGCAGGGGGGGCGGTCACTGGTGACCACACCGTATCGGTGACCATCAGTGGTAGTTCCATCTGTATTCAAGGCGCGGTGATGGCCGCCGACGGTAAACTGTCTCCCCCATCCTTCAACTCCCCTTCCTCCGTCCCCATCGGTGCCAACCTGAAGGTGGGCTGGATTAGCGCGGAGAAGTTGGCGGCAAAGAGGGACGGATTTGAAGAAATTATCGTCTACAGCAGTGCGGCACGGGAGCAGGTGGTGTTCCCCTTGTTGGCCCCGTGTACTAGGGAAGAGAAGTTGGCCCGTTCGCTCGGTGGTGTAGCGTGTTTTATTCTCGCAGTGTAAAAGGTGAGTACCCCCACTACCGCCACCACCAACCATCCAATCAACACCAGGATTGTAGATAGAAAACAGTTGATTCAGGATTCATCTATTTACGAAGGAAGAGAAAAATAAGTAAATAAAAGATTTTTTATTTCCAATGTATTTTAAAAAGAAGCACCACTCCTCCTTTTTTTTCTTTTGCTTTGTTTTATGTGATCTTGATTGGGGCTCTGATGTCACAAGAAATCCAAATAACGCCGCAACCAAACTCTTTGTTATCCTTTTTTTTCTTTTCCAAGCTCACTTCACGCATAGCCGTAAGGTCTCTAAACTCACCATATCCATACAAACCAACAAAAAGGAAAGACAAACAAAATGCCAGTAAAAATGTTAAAATGGGTTACCCTATTAGCCATCATCAGTGTTTTACTCTCCAGTAGTTTTCTGGGAATAGCGGTCTACACCTTACACACCCACCAGGCCCGCTTTTCATTTCTTCCACTTGTGGCGCTGTTCGGTTACGTGACTTCGGTAATGTTGATAGATGTAGGCATGGTACTAAGCGGCTTGTACGAGTCTTCCACGCGAACAGCACGCTTTGTCATTATTATCACCACGACGGCTGGACTGGCCGTGAATCTCCTGATCGCCTCCTTCTTCTTCTTTATCTGTCGGAGAATTAGTACTCCCCCCAATGGGGAACCCCTCCCGCCCGCCGCAATGTGGCGTTTGGATGTGAGTTTCTTTAGCAGCGCCGTACTCTTTACCCCCGTACAGGTGTGGGTGATGCTTGTCAACTACAACAGCAGTATGATTGGGGAGTTGGCGCGGGAGGAGGCCGAGAGTGAGCGGCTGTATTTGCTATTGGACGATAAACAGACCAACTACAAGGCCTTAGCGGACGGCCCTGACAGTATGTTTCAAAAGGTGCCCCCACTATCCTAAAAAGGGAACCACAAAAAAGAATGAGGAATCCCCTTTTTCCTATTTTATATTCAGAATAGTCCTCTTCTCTTTTTATTTTAATTGTGGTCGATGTTATTCAGTGCTTATCTAACTTCTAATTTTAACTATATTCACAACAACTATAACATTATTTAATGGTAAGCATTAAAGTAAGATCCTACACTTCAAAATTATGTGTCTCTATAGTTGCTTTGTTTCACTCTTCTGTAAAGTGTCTTTTTTTTTTCCCCCTCCTCCTTTTCTCAAAACTTTCCTCCCTCTTCTTCTTTTTTTTTTTGTGAACACGGGTGATTCATTCAAAGGTAACTTTCTCCTATTTCTTTCAGAGCAATCACCAACAAAGGCGCCTTTTTATATATCAAACGAATACATTAAAAAAAGTTTAATTTATCTCCGACCCCTTTTTAGTTACATCTTTCTCCTTTTTGTAAGTAAAACATACATATTTATTACCCTTCTCAGTACCCATTTTTTTTTTCCTTTTCCCATGTCCGTATCGAGTAACGATTCCGTTTCCAAGGCTATCCGAGAAGCGGCGGTGGCTCTGTCCAAGGCTAATCGGGTCTCGGTGTTCACTGGGGCTGGAATGAGCGCAGAGAGTGGCATCAACACCTTCCGCGATCCCGAGGTGGGGGTTTGGAAGAATAAAATGGCCCTCTACTGTTTCGGCACCCCGTATGGGTGGAGTTGGTTTCCGGGGTGGGGCTGGAGTAATTACCGGCGGTTCCACCAACCCATCTTTGAGGCGCAGCCGAATGCCGGACACAAGGCGCTGGCGGGACTCGCCGAGGCACTGTCTCTCCCTCCTGAAAATGTGCAGATTGCGACCCAAAATGTCGACTACCTCCACCAGCGGGCGGGCAGTCCCCCTTCTCAGGTGTTTGAGGTGCATGGCAGTGTGTTTCGCCACCGATGCATCAAAAATGGTCACCCTATCGACATCCCCAAAGATCAGCCCCTCCCCGCCAAACCCCCCAAGTGCTCGGTCCCCAAGTGTGGGAGCAGTCCCAGGCCCGACGCCACGCTCTTCACCGAGAGTCTGCCGGAAGATCAATGGAGGGGGGCGGAGGCGGCGATGCGGTCCTTACAGAAGGGAGACGTCCTGTTTGTGATTGGCACTACGGGTCAGGTCTACCCGGCCGCAGGGCTACCGGATATGGTCAAGCGGGGAGTCGTCAAGGTGGAGATCAATGTGCAGCCCAGTCAGCACACCCCATCGATGGATGTGTTTGTGCAGCAAGGGAGCGCGATCAGCTTGCCTGCGATTGTGGCCGAAGCCAAGGCGATCAAGTTTGGTCAAAAGCTTTGAGAGTCTCTTTTTTTAGGTTTTGTTGTTGGATTACAGACATCCGATACTATTTTACTCCCTTTCTCATTTTTTTCTCATTTTGCTTCACATTTGACTCGTAATTTTTTTTTTTTCAGTTCTCCATTTCTCAGTTTTTTTTTTTTTTTTCGCTTTTGTTTTCTCTTTCTCCTATTCCAAAGAAAATATTTACCTTTATCCTCCCGACCTCTTCTTTCTTTTTTTCCATCTCCTAAAACCATAACAATAATCTCGACAGTCTTTTTTTTACTTACTCTATATTAAAGTTTTTTCTTTACCACAATGTCTGAAGAATCCACTTCAATCGTTTGTGATAATGGCTCCGGTATGGTGAAGGCCGGCTTCTGCGGCGACGATGCTCCCCGCCACGTCTTCCCCTCCATCATCGGCCGTGCCAAGAACGCCCGTATCATGGACCCCAACGATAAGGTGTACGTAGGTGATGAGGCCCAGGCCAAGCGTGGTGTCCTCTCCATCAAATACCCTATTGAGCACGGTATTGTGAACAACTGGGATGACATGGAGCGCATCTGGCACCACACCTTCTACAACGAACTCCGTGTCCAGCCCGAGGACCACCGCGTGCTCCTGACCGAGGCCCCCATGAACCCCAAGGCCAACCGTGAGAAGATGACCCAGATTATGTTCGAGACCTTTGGCGTCCCCGGCATGTACATTGGTATCCAGGCCGTGCTCTCCCTGTACTCCTCTGGTCGTGTGACCGGTATCGTGCTCGATGCCGGTGATGGCGTGTCCCACACGGTCCCCATTTACGAGGGTTACTCTCTTCCCCACGCCGTCAAGCGTGTGGATATGGCTGGTCGTGACCTTACGGAATACCTCATGAAGATTCTCATGGAAACCGGTCGCACCTTCACCACCACCGCCGAGAAGGAAATCGTCCGAACCATCAAGGAGCAGCTCTGCTACGTTGCCCTGGACTACGAAGAAGAGATGGCCAACAGCGCCAAATCCTCCAACGACGAGCCTTTCGAACTCCCCGATGGTAGCATCATTAACGTTGGCAACCAGCGTTTCCGCTGCCCCGAGGCCCTCTTCAAGCCCTCCTTCCTCGGTCTCAACGAAGGTGCCGGCTTCCCCGAGCTCGTGTACGAGTCCATCAACAAGTGCGACATCGATGTGCGTCGTGACCTCTACGGTAACATCGTGCTCTCCGGTGGTACGACCATGTTCAAGAACCTCCCCGAGCGTCTTGGCAAGGAGCTCAGCAACCTCGCCCCCTCTTCCGTCAAGCCGAAGGTGGTGGCTCCCCCTGAACGCAAGTACAGTGTGTGGATCGGTGGTTCCATCTTGTCCTCCCTCTCCACGTTCGAGAACATGTGGATCAAGAAGGGCGAGTACGACGAGTCTGGCCCCAGCATCATTCACAGCAAGTGCTTCTAAGATTTTTTTGTGCCATTCAACATCTTTTTTTTCTTTTTTATTATTGTTATTATGTTTGTTTTCTCTACCCTCCCACCACTTTTATTTTATATTTTCGGGCAAAAAAAAAGATCTAACAAACACCAATGTTCAAAAATACCTTCACTTTATGATGTAATAAGCGGGTTTTTTGAAATGCAAAAAAAAAAATAAAAAAAAAGAATACAACGAAGAAGAAGAGTAAAGTCGCTTTTTTTCTTAGGAAGTATGTTGACTACTTTTTGCAACATATTTCTTTTCCTTTTGTTGTTGTAATAGTGGCAAAAATATGAAAGAAGCGCCAATTTTGTTTTTTACGTATATTAATAGAGGTAAAAAAAAAAATGCAAAAAAAAAAGTGACAACACACATTAGGTTCGTATATTTTAGACTTTAAAACCCCTCTCTTCACTGGTACACAGTGTTTCTAAACTGTTAGAAGGCACCAAAACAATTTGCATCGCACTGTTGCGTCTCTGATATCTCTACTCTCTCTTTCTCTTTATTTTTTCTATTTCCATGGTCTAGTGGGATCAAATAATCAAAAAAGCCCAGTCAATAATAATAATATTAATAATAAACGGCTCAATAAAAAAATAAAATAAAAGAAGAAAAGGAATAATGTCGATAGCCCGTTCTATGTATCGACAGATATTAAAGTCGTCAACAAGGTTATCCAAACACGTACCCGACCCCCACGATTTCTTTACATGCCTCTTTGGCATCGCCATCACCCAATCCGACTGGATGGCGGCTGGCTACGGGGAGAGTGTCCATTCCATCCTTAGACACGGCTTTGAGCGGCCACTAGTAGTAGGGGACCCAGCGGACACACCGCTGACCCGGACGACATCTGCCTTTGCCTTGTTGAAGGCTATTAACAAGGCGAATCAGAGGACCGACTTTGACCGCATCAACCGCACCCGCTCGAAAATGTACACCATGGCCAAAGCCGCAAACTCCTCAGGGGATGTCAGCGTCACCCAGGACAAGATGTTCCGCGAAGTCGAGGACCTCGTGAAGGAGTTGGCGGAGGAGGAGGAGGAGCAGGAACAGGAAGCAGGGGGGGAAGAGAGGGAACAGGAAGAAGAGGGGGAAGAGAAGGAAGACGACGATGGGGTGGTGATGGGGGAGTGCACCATCTTTGTCGAAGCCTCCAAAGGTAGTAAAGTGCGGAAGCTTTTCCGACACTCCCTCGTCGCTTACGGTAGGGAGGGCCTACCCTACAGTTATACACTGCCCCCAGAGCCGTTCTACTCCACCAACACTGTATTCACGGGCCCTTTTGAGTTCATGACGGAGGCCATTATCGGTATGGTGGCTACGAGTCGTCGGCTCCAGCAAGAAGCTGCGGCGGCGGCCGCCGCGGCGGAAAAGCAAATCCGAGGTAAAAAAGTGGCCCCCACCGCTATTGACGAGAAGAAGCTGTTAGTTGCCGCTCCCCAGACCAAGGAGGACCGACTGGCACTGCTGCACGAGATCCCAACCCGCGCGGTACAGCGGACGGACTTTATGGAGGTGGAGGTGTGCACGCAGTATGTGTGCTCCAACCCCAACGCCTCCGATAAACACGAGGACGGTGAACCCCAGTACCTCTTCATCTACTATGTGTTCGTCCGTAACAAATCCATTCTCAACCCCCTCCAGTGGCACGCGCATATTCTCTCACAGCATTTGGTTATTTTAGATGTGGAGCAGCACAAGCGGGTGGAGATCACCAGACCTGGCATCGGCGGCGACGTCCTCTCCCTCGCCCCCGGTGAATCCCACGCCTTGGAGGTGGGCGCCAGTCTTCTCTCGCAAGAAGGGATCCTCCGAGGCACCCTGCAGGTGAACATCTACAACGAGTCCGGTGAGGTCCGCCTGATTGACGTGGCGCTGCCCCCCACCCGTCTCTCCACGACCGCCGAGGCTAGCGAGTACAAGGACGATGACAAGACCAGTCAGGCGCTGCGGCGTCTCCAGAAATCCCGAATCTCCACTGGGGAAGATTGGACGGAATGACAAGGAAAATAAACAACAACAAGGAACCGCAGCAACAGAAAATGCCTTGTCGTACTCGCTCGGCGATGCCCTACCCACACACACACACACACACTTACGTTTTTCGTTTTCCTTTTCTGGGGGAAAAATGTACACGGGGGGAACTATTTCCCCTCCTACGGTGGTGTTATAAAATGCTTTGATTGGAGAGTAAAGACGCTGTCGATCGTTGGAAAGCGAAATAATAGTAATAATGAAAACAAGTTACTGTCGTTGCCATTCATCCTTTTCTTTTTTAGGAATGTTGTAGTCCCCTCTCTCCCTCTCCCCCATTTTCTCCCTAAAAAAAGAATAGACTAACATCGTACTTTCTCCATCTATATATATATATATATACATATTTACTTTCCATTAGTATCTTTGCTAGTAATAGTCGTCATGTCCACGGAACCACCCCCAGAAGGTACCGCTATTGAGCAGTTTTTCAACCAGCTTATTAATATGCTCCTTTTATCGCAAGTGGTCGTCTCCGACAAGGAGGGCAATACTGTCCTCGCGTGTTTTGGCAGCCCTGAGAAACTCTCCCCCACGCTCCGCGGGACGGCAGCCGCGCCGAGCACTGGGAACGACCCTTTAGAGGACCCCGACATGGAGGAGCCAATGGAGTCGAACGTGGTCCTTAGCGGGGCGCGTTGCTTTCAAGTCATGGAGCAGCTCCGTGTGCCCACCCCCCGCTATATGGTGCATCAGTACCACGACGCCGTTGTGTTGCAGACCACCGACGGACACTGTATCCTCACCCTTATTGGCTACCGCTCTCAGGGACACTTTGCTGGGGGTCTCTTGGCCCTACTCCCCCGCATTCGGGCGACTCCCGTCTACACCGAGATGATCCAAAAGGTGAGCGAATGCTTTCAGTAGCGGCATTTGACCGGTACCGTGGGGGGTTCATATTATGGTGTTATTTCGGTTTTGCTTGTTTTATTTGGATAATAGCGGTGCTATTTTTTTTTTTTTTTGATTTGTTTATTGGAATGGATTTATTTATTGGTTCATTGCTTCACGACTGAAAGACTGACATCTTGTTTCATTTTTCGTTCCCTCTCTTTATTTTCTATACAATCTTTTAGGGGTGGCTTTACGGTGGAGTTCTTTCAGCTTTTTTGGCCCCTTCCGCCACTCGAGGCCACTTTGGCCCTTCCATAACCCCATGGCGGGGGCGTGGTGCGCCGCGGGGTTAAGCGTTGGGCCAGACGTTTTCCGGCCCGCGGCAGGGCGTTTCATGGGGGCCCTATCCCCCCTCCCTAGGGCGCCCACCCCGCCACCTAAGGATACGCCTAGCCGGACCCCCAGGGCCCCGGTGTCCCTTTCCGAATCCGCCTGTTCCGGAATCGTAGGATGCCTTTCCTATTTAATTGAAAGTTTAAAAGGGGGGGGAAGGGGGAGTAGAAGGATGATCAGCTGTTCGCTTCTTCATGTAACAAGCCGTAATTCAACGATGCTAATTTTTTTTTTTTTTTAATAATTCTCCTTCCGCTCCTCTGTTGAGCTCAAACGTGTTGAGACAGAACAGAGCAGTTAACATTAAAAAGCGGGAGCGACTGAAGAACCGTCGCGAATCCTGCTTTTTATCATTGTCGTAAATTAAATATATATATATATATATATTTAACCGTAACAACACCAAAAAAGTGAACAAACTACAACACGTGTGGGAATGGAGGACCCTCCACCGCGTACCCTCCAGTGATTTATGTGGATTACTTCTGCTTATATTTCTGCAACTTTTCCATCGGTATGTGACAGTAGCTGTGATCTTCAGGGCAGCGGGTGAGGCGGTTTTGATGCTCGGCATCGCTGGGGACATAGTTGGTGAGTGGCAGCACCTCCAACGCCAGGCGGTCCGCATCCTCTCGCTGCGCCAAGTGCCGTTTCACCCGCTCCAGGTGGGTAGGTTCCTTGCTGTACACCCCTGTCCGGTACTTCTCCCCCACATCCCTTCCCTGTTGGTTCACGCTGTAGGGGTCAATGATCTCAAAGAGGTGGTCGATCAACGCTTCCACAGAAATCACCGAGGGATGGAAGCGGATACGGACGCATTCGGCATAACCGTCGTAAGGGGTTTTGGTGTTGTCCGTTGTACCGTTCGCTCTTCCAGCCTCCGTCCAGGTAACCCCAGGAATGTGCTTCATGAACTCCTGCACTCCCCACAAGCAGCCCCCCGCCAGGTAGATCTCCTCCTCGTCCGTGTTCGTCGACATGAATCTTTTTTTTTTTTTTTGCTTTGTTTTATTATTATTCTTTTGACACTTCAATATGATTCTTTTTTATGAGAAAAGGAGAGAGAGAAAGTATGTTTGGATAAGCAGTGAGTAAACGCAAAAAACGAGACATTTCTCTTTTAATGAAAGACGAACCCATTTTTTTCTGTTTTATTTTTGCACAGAACCACCTTTTTTGTTTTACATTGTACATTGTAAAAGGAACATACATCTTTAGTTGTTGTTGTTTTGGGTAGTACATTTGGAGAGTGAGGAATAGAAATCAAACAAAAAAAAAGGTACATAGTTTGGAATATCATGGAACATCAAACAAACAAACAAACAAAAAAAAAAAAACATCAAAAAGGGATAAAATAAAAAAAACGACACCAACGACCACGTCTGGTTCCTGAAGTATACTTCTGCAACGAATCAAAACAAAAATAGAGGATTAGTATCATCTTATTTTTTACGTAATAATAATAATAATAATATATTGGTAATTACAGAGGTTACGGTAATGAAGTTGAGAGGAACTCACTTTCTAGGGCATTTTGATTTTATTTTATTTGTTTGCTATTTTTATTATTACTTCATTGTCGCAGAAGGGGGTTAGAATACATATATAAATGTTTGCGAGGGAATTGTTGCATATTACCTCTTTTATATTCTCCCCTACTTCTTAGGATCCTGTTTAAAGCTGGCAACCAAAGGCTTCGGTTCGTCCTCGCGTGGGTACGACGTACTGATGTCGGTTTCACTCTTCTTCTTCTTGGAGTTCTTCGGCATGAGCGGGTTAGCCGACTTTTCATCGGAGCTGATGAGCGGTTTGGCATTTTCGGGGTAATCTGTAGAGGGGTTAAGGCGGCTGGAGCGAACCGCGGATTCCTTCTTGGCCTTTTCCTTTAGTTTCTCCATATCGGTGGAGCGGCTGGTCGTGGAGCGGACGTTGGTGCGGTACCCGTTCAGACTAGTCTCCAGGTAACCGCACAGGGTGGCGGAGGTCTGAAGGTAGTTGTTCAGGGAGGTGTGGAGGGCCTTGTTAACGCGCTCCTTGAGAGCCTCGGCGTCTCGGGTGAAGGTGTCGCGAGAGAGTTCATAGTCGTCCTTTGCCTGATCGCGCTTGGCTGTGGTCTTTTGGTACGTGGAGTCTCCCGCAAGCGGCTTATCCTTCTTGGCGTAGCTGGCCTCGATACTTTCACACTTGGCACGAAGAGAGTCATACTTTTTCTTCTTCTCCGACAGCTTTTTGTGTCCCTTTCTAAGTTCATCGAGGTCTTTCTTGGGGGCATCAAAAGTGGCGATGGTGCCTTGGTGGAGCTCATTGTTGAAGGTCACGTAGGGTCCACTTTCCTTAATGTCTCTCATCCCATCGCGGAACTCAATGATGGGGTCCTTGTTGGGGTCCCCAGAGGCCTGCGCCATGTTGGCGTACGTCTGTCCAGAGTGGTCCAGCGCCGAAAGCAGCTGCTGAAAGGCTTTCTCGGTCTGAGTAATATTAGCGGTAAATTCCTTGTAGGCCTTTTCGACTTGATACATGTAGGCCGAGGATTTGTCGGTCTCGTAGTCGACGGTGGCCTCAGCGGATTTGCAGCAGCTCATGATGAATGAGAAGCGAGTATAATAGTATTTTAAATGGTAATAAAAGAAAGAAGAAGGTTTCTTTATAAATGGAGTGACTAGAAAGATATAGGGAGGAAAAAAATAAAAAGAGATATAGTTTCGTAATGGTAGAAAACTTAAACGTCATTATAAACAATAGGAGGAGTGGAAAGCGGCTCAGCCCGTGCACCCACATAAAACGTAATGAATAATGAAATCAGAAAAAAAAAGTGTACAATACAACAAAATACGCAATCTAAAGTTTTACAATTTTGATAATAATAATAAAGTGAAGAGATTTTACACGATATTGTGAAAAAAGGGTTGAAAAATCCATGTAATACTCAGGAGTGAATAATAAATATGCAGATATCGAACTAGTTAAACCCAAGCAGCTGCACACAGTCACCATAATAATAATAATAATAATAATTTTTAATATTATTGTTCTTCTTTTATCTCATCCTCATTTTTTCGTTTCCTTTTCAGCTCGCTTCAGGCATTGCTCATTATTGTAGAGTTTTCCATTCACCCGCACATGGGTGTAGACAGAAGACTTGTCGGCGCCCTTTGGGCCCTTCTTCAGGGAGGACCCTAAACTACCACGGCGTACTTTTTGGGGGGGATTGGCCTTTGGCTTTAGTTGGTTGCCTACCAGCCGCCACAGCTCCGCGTCGTGGGGGGCAAGCTCCAGGGCGATACCAGCGACCTCGGTGAAGCTCATTTCATAGTCGGCAACGATGCGCTTCACGAGCTCCTCCTTTTTTTCTTTCGAGAAGGTCGGGGGAGTTTCAGGGGTCTCACCGGATGGGGCTAGCTGCAGTTGATCCATTTGTTCCATGAGTTCTTGCTGCTCCATCAACTCCACCGCCTCCCGCTCGTCCGCAGGGGCGTCGAACTCTACGGTGTCCTGCACATCTCTTAAGCAGCGGAGGAGCTGGGCCCAGATGGCGGGCTGAGTCGGGCACACTTGAGCGGCATGAGCAAAACAATCTTTGGCCTGGAAGGGCCGTTTGCCGTAGAGCACCGAGTAGGATACCACTACCTCGTTCTTTTTAGACTTGTCTTTGGTAGGCGATGGCTCCTTGAGGTGTTTGCTCGCCTCCTGCAGGGTATAAAGATAACCGGCTGCGAAACTGTTGCGACGGGGGAGGGGCCCCTGGCCGTTGACGGAGCCGCGCCGTTTAGTGGCAGACGCCGCGCCTCGCTGCTTCGACTGGCCGCTGCTCTCCATACGATTCAGCGACGCCCCCAAGCTTCCCCCCTCCTTCTCCCCGGCAGTTTCATTGGCTGCATTATTGTCCCCCTTCTCCAACTCCGCGGTGACCGCCGCGGCCTCCTCTTTCGCCTTCTTTTCCTCCTCTAGCATCGCGCATCCAAGTCCCATCCAGCCATAGAAGAAGACTGGATCGAGGCGCAGAATGTGGATATAACAGTCAATATTGGTGATGGTCATCGGTCGACGGGTTCGCTCCTTCAGCACCACCACCTTTTCCCCCGGGTCCAGCAACAGCGCCAAACCCTCCCAGGCACTCTTCTGCTCATTATCCAGACTGAGTGCCTTGATAAGAATGTCCTTCATGTTCATCTGCACCATCTGAGGGCCCGGCGCTACGTCGGCAGCGGAGGAACCCAAGCGGCTCTCGTCTAGCGTGTAGGTGACCTCCACCACATGAGGGGGCAGCAGTTGCGCCTCAGAGAGCGCTTCGGCCAAGAGGACCCAGTTATAGGCACTCGACGCATTCTTTTCTATGAGTTCTAGTGCGTGGGCTACAGAGGGGTACGCGGAGGGGTCTTTTATCAAACGAGGCGCCTTCTTTCGCTCCTCTTCCATCGCTTTCCTTCTGGCGCGGCGCTCTTGATTCACCTTTTCAATATCGTTAATCTCGCTCTGCATCATATCCAGCACCGCTTTACGCTGGTCGTTGTAGAAGAGCTGGGTCGCCCTGCCAGTCTTCTTCACCTCCGCCCCGGCTCGTGGGGTCCTGGAGATTTGAGACGTGTCCAGGAATAGACTGGTCGATCCCTCTAGGCAGGAGGCACGCCGTTGCCGGGGGGTGAGGCTGCCCCTTGGGGTTAAGCTATCGCGTCGGGGTCGGGAGCGTGGGGTACCGCTGAGGGACTGCGCCCGCCGCCTCCCCCTTGGCGTCTTGGACAGGGAGAGCTCAGGCGGAAAGCTGGAGGAGTCGTCGTGGTCGGCAAACATGGGGGCGGTTTCTTCGACTTTAGGGAGACTAAGGATCGGCTGGGCAGGAATGGGGTCGTCGGAACGCATCGATCCCTCCATCGGGGTCAGCACCAACTGCGAGTCCTGTCGGTTGGTAGACTCGGATAAGTTGGACCGAGAGCCAACCGTAGTGTTGAGGGCGGGGTTTGGTTTCCCAGCGGCTGGGCGGTTCCGCTCCAAGCGGGGACGGTAATTGGCCCCTGCCGAGCGCGCCCGTCGCGCCGCCGTACCCTTCGGCATCGCCTTATACACCACTCGCTGCTTTTCAGGCTCCTCCTCTTGGTTGTTCTGATATTGGTGACTGTTGGGCGTAAGCGCCTTCTGTGCCGGTTCCTCGGACTCTACATTTTCCATCAACGCGGTCGCCGACAGGGGCGCTACCATTCCTTTGGAAGGAGAGGAAAGAACTGGACGTGGCGTCCGACTAAGCGACGGCCTGGGGGTATTATTCACATTGCTACTACTACTACTATTATTATTCGTATTACTATTGGTACTAGTAGTAGTGTGGTGAATATTCTCGTTCAGGGGGTTCGAGTTATCTTGAGCATTGCGAACAAGGAGCTTATAGGAAGGGAGACGATTGCGTCGGCGTACTGGTTCTGGGTACGTTTCTGTCAGTCCCACCGACGTCTCCTCGTTGTCGGTAGTCCCTAGCGTGTCTTCCAAAGGTGGCTCAGGGGCGGACGCAGAGGTCAGTATAGTGGGGGGTAGTTCTACTCTAGACGTGGAGGCGTGGTTGGTGTCGGGGGTAAAGACCGGGGCAGACTGCTGGTACTGCACCCGGGCGGTGTAGGAGCTACTGTAGTTTCCACTGTAGGAGCCTTCTTTTACCTTTTCTGACTTTAAGCGAGCCACTTGGGCCCTTTCCTTTGCCCTTTCCGATAGTTCTAACGTTTCTAACGTTTGCCGTACTGGTTTGCTCTCGAGTTGCTTCATCGCCGCGGTACTACTTTTGAGCACTTTTAGTTTCTCCTTTGTGGGGAGCGAAGAGTTGGTGGTGAACTGATACACAATCTCATCAAACGAGAGAGTATTGCCGGAGAGGTTTGTAGACATCTTTTTTTTTTTTTAAATCCAACACACAGACACACACACACACACACACACTATTAAAAGGACAGCTAAAGGGAAAAGAAGAAAAGATAGAAAAGAAACGGCTTACGTATAAAGTTACAAAAACTACTTTACGGTAAATAATAGAAAATAAATAAAATACACTTCGTATCTTGCACCAGCGTTTTTTTTTTTGTTTTTGTCGTTGTGTTTTGAGTTATTATAACTAGTAAGAAAGATGCATTTCGTTTCTTTTTTTTTTTCTTTTGATGAGCGCATTGGATTAATAAAATCGTACGCATTGTGTTTTGCAAATACCACGTTTGGTTTATGAGGTTAATGTATAGATGAAGATTATTATCTCGCTTAGACGGCACTTCATTTAATTTCCAATTTCGTTAATTGTATATTGTTG
Organism: Angomonas ambiguus; assembly: GCA_019695575.1. Lineage (NCBI taxonomy): Eukaryota > Euglenozoa > Kinetoplastea > Trypanosomatida > Trypanosomatidae > Angomonas > Angomonas ambiguus. The sequence continues at coordinate 129,703 of JADNSB010000009.1, read as the reverse complement.
TTAAAAAAGTTCTCACTGTTCTTTCCTTTTTTTTCTTTATTTTATTATTACGACTTAGCATTCATCCCCCTCCTTTCACTCCGCAGTAATAAACTTCAGTGATTGTCGCACCACACAGCGAAGCAGTAATGAGAGCAACTGCTTCAGTTCATAAGTGATAAAGGCGGACTTATTCCAGAATCGGCTGGCGGAGGGTTGCGTGTAGATGTAATTCCTCTGGTACACGAAGGGAAACACGACGATCCCTAGTAGCAGTTTAATGACCGCGGTAAGGAGCAGTTGAAGGGGTAAGGAAGTCTTGACTTGACGTTTCTTTTCTATTTTTTGCTGAATCATTAAGCTACCAGCGTACGCCACCAACGGCGCGGCACCCACCGAGGCGCTAAGGAGTGCTTCATCCATCACCATTTTACAACTAATATCCCGAAAGTCTATTCCGTAGGCAAATATTCGTAATGGGGCGATCGAGGCGGCGGAGAGGAGCGAGGGGACCCAGGGCTGGGAGAAGATACCACAGGTTTGATGGTAAACAACGTCTCGAACAACATCGGCCGCCAACATATAGGGCAGACCCACATGGCACTGCATTCTTTCCACGGCACTCCCTAACGGACCGCTCGGTTCAGACGATTTATAGTACCCGAGTAGAGCCGAGTCGGAGGCGACAAACGGGGTGTAACGCATCGATAGTTTCTGCAGACACAGAGTGGAGAGGAGGTCCTGTACGATATCGGACCACATGGCGGTCGTCGCGGGGAAGTGGGTAATGAGAGGCACTCGACACCGCCCCCCTGCTCTGGCCACCATTTCAGGAATAGTTTGCTGTTTGCGGTACTCGGCGAGCGCAATCAGCCGCAGCGGCTCGGAGATGTTCTGAAACAGCTGCGCCGCGAGGTCGGGGTGACCGTTGAGCAGTTCATTCAACGCCGAGGAGGAGAGGTGGTAGGTGACCGTGTCGGACTGGGCGGCCCGGACTGTCTCGCTGGAGGTGGCCTGTGTAATAAACTCATACATGCCCACGGTTTGACCCTTCCCTACGAACCGGGCTGGGAAAGAGCTGTACTCGGGGTGGTGGTACGCGACCAGCCCCCCTTGCGCCACGACCCACAGTCTAGCGTGTCGGTCGTTTCGGTAAATAAGATAGTCCCCTTTCGCGTGAACGCGACGTACAAACTTTTTAGACACCACCTTCAGTTGATGGGAGGTACAGCCTTGAAACAGCGGGAGGCGGCGGAGGAGCTCATTCACCGAGACGGTGCTACTACGATCCACAGTGGGGGCGACGTCGGATAGGGCCTCCACGCCGGGCAGTGGATTACCCTGAAGCACTTCGACACTAGAGATACCCCCACTGGAGATGTGTAAAAAGTGAGAATCCATCCCGACGGAGCGTACCACGTCGAGTGTGTGACGACCGCCAACGACGGAGATGATGTTGGTGTTGCCGACCAGGGTGGCGAAGTCGCTAGTACCCTTGCAGTAACCTTGGGCCGTGCACCCCAGGGAGCCGGTCCAGAAAATAGTGCGACAATCCCGTAGGAAACGAGAGAATAAGTGGATCGAGTTCACCCCACAGTCCACCACGTAACTGTCTGCAGGTATAGCAGAGGAGTCCACGCAGAGGCTGTCGGGGTTTTCATTCGCGTGTAGTTCCATGGACTTGACGACGATGTGGTCTACGGGAAGGACAAGGTCCACACTGTAGTACTCACACAGGGCCAGAATCTCTTTTGCGAACTCGGAGCACGTCAACGGTTCCCGGTCGTCTAGGCCACTCTTTTTACTCGAACGCACGCTACCGGAAGAGAGTTTGGTCTTTCGTTTATACTCCAGATACGAGTTGTTGGTCCGGTGTCGCTCCACTACCGCCTCGTCCTCCACGTTGTACCCTTTGCCGACACAGTACCCTTTGGCCACCAAGAATGGGTAGACCACCTCTCCACCGACCAAGATACGGTCTACTTTCCCGACCAAGTTGTAAATGAGCTGCAGCTTCTCGGGGACGCCTTTTCCGGCAATAATAACCGCCAGTGGTCGGGCCGGGTGGACGAGAAACTTGGAGTAGAAGGCCAGCTCGCGATCCATCGAGTTCCCCGCCGCGCCGTGTTGGATCACTGTGGGAAGTTCTACGGAACTGGCCAAGTAGCGGTGCGCCGTCGCAAAGGAGTCGTTGATAAAGACGTCAATAAAACCACCCAAAATCTCCGCCATCTGCTTCCGTTCTTCGTACACGATGGACGTTTCGTTCTTATAGTAACGCATGTTCTCGAGCACCATAATCTCTCCAGGTTTGACTCGGTCGACCGGCGGCTTGACACAGTCGGGCGCAAAGTGCACCGTAACCTCGGGAAAGGCGCTACGGAGGGAGTCCACGAAGGGTAGTGTACTGCAGCAGTAGAACTCTTTTCGTGGAAACACGGCTCGGAGCGCTTTGGCCTTTTCTTGACTCGGAAGGGATGAGAACATTGTCGTCTTTCCCCGCCGCAACTCGGTGGTGTCATCTAAAATCTCTTTCTGGATGGATGGTACCTCCTTCAATACGTCCAACTTTACCGAGGAGGGGAGGGAGGAAAAGAAGTGGGTGTATCCCATACCCTCCTCTTGGTGAAAGGCATCCAGGGCAATGTCGCGGTCTTGCTTGGAGAGGTGAAGCGTAATTCCATTCAGAGGGCCGAAAGAGGAGGCGAGGAGGATGCGCGCCTTTTTCTGAAGAAGGTAGTCAATAGTGGAAAGCGTGGCCCGAAAGTCACTCGATTCTCCTACAATGTTTTGGGGGTCAATGAGCAAAAAGATTACCTTGTTCTTTACGGGATATACGTCGTATACGGTACGCTTGGAGCCGATAAATACACTGGACATGGATGAAAAATACGGTGTAAATTAATACCTGGAGGGTGTGAGGAAAAACAGCCCGAACACTTCTGACAAAACAGCAAAAAATTAAACTGCTTCTTTTCGATAAGAGAACAACAACAAAAAAAAATAGGAGAGAGGAAGGGAATAAGGGTGGAAGTTCATTATTCTTTTAAAAAACAGAACCCGTAATGTAAAAAGACACTCACAAAAAAATAATAATTAAGAAATTTAACATTAACATACGTGTAGTCATTGTAGTTAAAACAAATACTACGTTTGAGTTATTATATATATTTTTTTTTAACGGATTAATCGAGGAATTTAAGTTTATCAAAGTCATTGTTTGATCTTCTGTTTTTTAATACATGTTACCACCATGGGTAAATTCATGAATGGGTTCCTTTTGTTAAGAATGACTCGTAAAGAGGTTTACGCGTTAACCAGCCCACTCTGCACTGCCGCTACCATCTGATCCCAGTCCCCATGATACTGTTGGAGAAGATTCACTCCGACGGTGGGGTCAATGCCGTATTTATTGCCGAGGCGACAGAGTAGGACCGCATAGAGCGGGTTCCCTTGTACAAGGGAGGCACACTGCTCCAACGTATCCAGCGGGACTCCACTAATGTCTTGTAACACCGTCGTCATCTCCAAGTCGGTCTGCACCCACTGCGCTATTTGATGCACCACCGCCGCTGGCACCGCGAAGCGTCGGCCCAACAGCGCGGACCGGTGGGGATCTGCCCTGGGATTGAACAGTACATCGTTATAGTGCAAGTCTCTGAACACGGGGTGGTCGACACCGCCAAGGCCGTCGGTGTCGTCCGGCTCTCTCCCGGAGAAGGGGGACAGCGTCACGGCATCGTTGGTGATGTGCCAGCGCCCGGGTTCTGCGTTTGCAATGACTATTTCGCGAGTAAAGTTGCGTTTAATCACGAGTGACTCCTTCAGGAACAGGGGGTCGTCGACGGAGGTGTGCCCTTGGGCCCCGCGAGGCCCTATGTGACGGAAGCGCCACATCATCACGCCGTGGAGGGTAACAATGTTCACCGGCTCCTTCATCGGCACCGCCCCTGGACCGTTGCCTTTGTTGTCCAGAATGACCACACTAGGACTGGGGTGGAGGAAGTGGCCCACCACAAAGTTCTGTGGGTAGAGCAAACTCACGAGCTGGTTGCACACCTCCGTCCGTCCATACGCCACTTTGATACTCCGCTGACCCGACTTTTCCAAGTTGTGGTTGGCCTCTGTTTGCCGCAGTCGCAGTGCTACAATCTCCCGTACCACCTCTCGCTCCGCCCCTGTCACCCGCTCCCCGGTCGCCGTGTACGTCGGCGTCGAGACGGCGGCGGTGGGAGAGGTGAGGGTAAGGGTAAAGGTGCTATCCTTGGCATATCCGTCCGACACCGCATCAACCCCACTAGCGCCCTCGCTGGATTCCAATGGGGCAATAAGAGAATGGAGGACAAAGTGTAACAGATTCTTTTGGTCGTGGGTGTAGGCCCGGTCGACACCGGCCTCGGAGGAAAACGTGGCGTTGGGGTCTTTAAAAATAGGCCACGGCAGGGAGAGAGGGGGTGGGGTGAGACTGTCGCCGTTGAGGGACAGCAACCACGGCAGTGCCTGACGCACACTCTCTTTACTATAAGACGGCTCCTTGAGTAGAGGGTTCTCCCGTAGGTCTAACTCGGTCAGCGCGGTAAACGGCTTCAACTCGTGCAGGGTCTGTGCGGGGTGGGCGAGTTCGTTACGGCGGAGGGAGAGGGACCGGAGGGGGAGGTGGAGGTCCTTCTCTATCATGGCACGACTGAAGTGGTGTAGCGAGGTGATTTGATTCTCTCCTAGGTCGATCGCGGTGGGAAGGGGGGAGAGGAGGGAGATACAGGAACAGAGGGCGACACAGAAGTTTTTCGTATTGTAGTTGATTCCTGCGCCCACCGAGGCCAAATCATCATGGGCGGAGAGCGCGGACAGATCGAGTAGACCGTCATCGACGTCGTACAGAGTGCCTATTTGCTTTTCGAAAAATAGCTTTAGCATGGTGGATAATAAACTGATGGGCACGACATCCCCGGAGGAGGCCGCACCCCCCGCTGCGGTCGTCCCTGTCTGGTTGGACTCCTTTACATGAAGATACGGACAGTTACGGTTTGCACACTTTCCTCGTTGATAGTATTTACACGGCGAGGATGCTTTATTTTTTACATTTCCCTTTTTCTTGTCCTTTTTGTACGGCGGCATTATGCTGGTGGAATATATATTTATAACAGCAACTGTAAAGTTTTTTTTTTTGAAAAAAAAAAAGAGAGGTGAGAGTAAAAGAAATGAATTTGAGACTCCATCTAAACGAGAGAGACAGACGGCAAATCAAATTAAAGCGGAGGGCAATTAAAGATAGTTTCAAACAAAAGAATATCAATCAAAAATAGTTAAAACAATAATTAAAGAAAAAAAAAACAGTAATAAAAAGAAACCACCGTATTGACTACTTCCTTTCACTCCTTCTCCCTTCCTTTGACAAAAATGAAAAAACAACAACAACTAAATGAATAAAACGTGACTTTCACCGCAGCAATAGTGTACCGCATACCAACCCTCCGTACTACTACTACTACTGTTCCTTACCCCCCTTTTTTTCTCGCTGTCCAGAAAGGAATAGGCGAAAAAAAAAAAGTAAGAAGACACATTTTTTTTTTCTTACCTTCACAAGTGCTACCCAACTTGGTGTAATTTTAACCAAACTGTGACACCAAATGAAAGCAAAAAAAAAAGAACATATTTTATTCATTTTTTCCCCTTTGAGAGAATTAGAAGAGATGCGCACAAAGGAAGAGAAAAGTTGCAGATATACGGAATTTCTTAATATACTGTTTTTTTTTTTTTTTAATTATTGCGATTCCTGCCTAGATACTAAAAGTATAGTCAGGACAGTGAAATTTTAGGAAAAAAAGAGACGATATAATCGAACTTTATGAGCGTATAAAGGGGAACCGTTTTTGTTTACAGACTAGAAGTATAATTCCCCAAACTAACTTTTATTCTATAAATGTATGTGGTTTAATTTTTTTTCTTTTGAATCTATTTTTTTTTTTTTTGTGTGTGTGTGTTTCTTTAATCTGTAAAACAGTGTATTTGTTTCTTTTTATTGTAGTATTTACATCTTTTCAAATTCCTATTTACTAAACTAAGCTTATTATTTTGTATTTCTTTACTTTTTAAAAAACCTTTTATCCATTTCTTTTAAGGAAATGGTCATGAAAAGTCTGAAAAACAGAAACACTAATAATAATAGGTAGCAGTAGTAGTCTTGTTTTTAACTTTTTACAAATAAAAAAAAAAAAAGAAAGAAAGAAAGAGAGAAAGTGTAGTGTATGTCTTTTTATTCTTATATACTGTGGACGAAAAAGAAACGAGTTTACAAAAGAGAGACGAGAGGAGAGAAGAGAAAGAGGTAACGTGAGTGCAAACACTAGTATGGAACGTTTACCATTTCCTTCTTCTTTTTTGAGGTGTTTCTTTTCCTTCTTAACACTCTTTAAATTATTTTTCCTTTTAAGTTGTCTTTTTTTCCACTTCAGAAGGGGAAAATAAAAAGAGAGATAAGATTGAATCGAAAAAATAAAAAAAGGAAGACAGAAAAAAGAGAAAAAAAAGCCGTAGTGCCACATTTTTTTTTTCGTACGATACGTTGTCACTGTGAAGATCGCGTCAGCATTCCTGAACCTTTTTTTTTTTTTTACTTCCCTTTTCCAACAGTGTGGTCCATTTGTTTTATCTCATTGATCCCAGTCGTTACAACAGTCAAAGTCAGTCAGAGTGGAGCGAGGTAAAAAAAAAATACTCTGAAAAATAGTAACCATTCTTTTGATCATATGTTTATCTTATATAACAGAAGTCGTGCATACCTCTATCTCATTTACTCACTCACACACTCCCTTCCTCTAACTCTATCTTTATCTCTCTAACTCTCTTTTCTTCTTTTTCGTCGGACAGAAAAAATACATTATAAAGTCAACAGTAAAATAACAACGTTTCAAAAGTTATTGCAATTTCTTTTTTCTTTTAATTAATTTAATAGAAACACTAAAAAAAAAACACACACACCAACAACCGCTAACGTAACGGTCACTACAAATAGACGCCTAAAATTATTCTATGAAATTACTCGAATCTTTATTTACTTAATGCCTACAATTTCTATTATTATTATTATTATTATTATTTATTTATTTTAATCTGCTGATATATAAGTAAATAAAAAATGTCAATTTACAAAGTAAAGGTAAATTTGTATAAAAAATAAAAAGAGTAACCTTATGGAGTCTACCACTGGGACTACCACAACTTTCACCTTTCCTCTTATAAATAAATGATTCCTATTATTATTACCCTCCATACTTTCATCTGTTTGATTCGCGTTATTTTTTTTATTATTATTATTGTTATTTTAAGAAAAGAGGGACTCTAGTCGGCCGAGGTAGCTGGGCAGCTGCTCCGCGGGTACCTTTTCCAGTAGTGCCATCCCAGCCCCAATTACATCACGGTCCGTCATCAACTTCAGCGCTAACTCCTTCAACACCTCCAACGACACGGTGGGGAGAAACGTCCGCTGTAGTCGCTGTAGGTGGTCGTACTGGTCGGCAAAGAAGAGCGCATCACTGGGGGTGTTGTCTTCGTACACGACAAGGCTATCAGGACGGACAAACACCATATCGTTGGTGATTCTAAACCCATTCCCGTCGTTGTACAGGAGAAAGGTGCGGTCCATGAAGCAGGAGACGAAAGGGAGGGTGCTGGTGTCGTTGGTGAGGGTCTGACCGGCGGCCCATCGCAGGCAAACTTTACTGTGGACCGTAATGGCGCACATCTGCCCCGACACCATCGTCACGTTAGCGGTGGGATTCAGCAAGTACTCCAGCCGAACGGCACTGGTACTGGAGAGTTTCTTCACTTGGGCCACCACCTTGGAGTGCTGATAGGCGATTTCGGCCTTATTCACAAGAGTCTTCTCCAAGTTGCTGTTTTGCTGGCAGTTGCGCCAGTTCAACAAGTCGTTCCGCATCGCATCGCGGAGACTTTTGGAGAGTTGCTCCGTATTGAAAATGGCCCGGGTAGGAATAGCCTTGTCGAAGGGGTAGGCGGCGTAACTGTAACCGTAGTAGGCTCTGTCGCTGTACAGACCCTCCAAGGAGCCAATTTGGGTCTGGAAGAGCTGTTGCTCGACGGACTGGATAAGAGACAGCGCCTCTCCCTCGAGGTGCACCCGGCAAGGGTTAGGGAGGGTGAGAGGCTCCTTCTGGAGATAGATACCATTGAGAAGGGTGATACTAGGGATTTGCTGGCGGATCGTTTTCTGAAAACGGAGGGCTTGCTCGTCTTGGGTGGTTGGGGAGATCGGGTTGTCATTCAGGATGAGCTCACTGAGTTGGGTAAAGGGCTTCAGTGCGTTGAGGAAGTTGAGTTCGCGGATGTGGTTATTGGAGAAGGAGAGAGCGGTGATGCCTTCGTGGAGACCGCTATTCTTGAGCCCGTTGAGAAACACCGCCAGTCGGTTGATGCGGTTGTGGTTCGCGGAAATGCTACGAATCTTATTGCCATATTTTTCCTTGAGTGTTTCCGCCAGCGCCGAGGCGAAGGTGTCATTGTTAAAGTTGATGCTGCTCTCTGCGGACGAGAGGTCTGGTAGACTAGAAAGATTGTCCAGTATGAGGACGCCGCTTTCTTCGTTGAAAAACACGTTGAGATTCTTTTCAAACACCAAGTTCAAAAGGTTGTGCAACACACCACGACTGACGGTGGGAGCGCCAGCGTGGCCCCCTCTCCCGCCACGATTACGGTGGTTTGGATTATTGTTGTGGTAGTTGTTGGAGTGGTTATTGTTTTGAAAGTGAGAACGTCCGCGACCACCACGGTAGTTATCGCCACCACCGCCACCACGTCCACCACCACCGCGTCCAGAAAAGCGCTTTTTAAAAGGAGGCATAGTTATAAAACTTTAAAAATAAAGTAGCTACAGAAATGAAATACGAATTAGTATGTACGTAGACAACACATAAACGGAATAAAATAAAAAGAAAGGAAGGGAGATGTATCTGAACAGAAAAGTTGTAGGAGTCAAGTAGGAGTGTTGTTGTCCTGGGATTAGAAAAGTGAATACTTAATACAGAGAATGCAATGGATAACAAAAAGTACATTCATACACCGTACACTATACTCTTGAATCGGGGGAAGTGGTGTTCTCATCTTACTCGCCTTTATTTTGATTAGTTTTGGTTCTTCCACCCACCCATCCATCCCCTCTTACATCACCACCACCACCACCTCAGAATCTTTTAATTCGTTCAGCAGCGCGCTCGAGTTCCTCGTCGGTCCAACAGTGGTATTGGATTGACCACAGATACTCCTGCATGGCGGGGTCGAGCGGGAAGCGGTACGGGACGGACTGGCAGCGCAGCCACATGCGCACCGTCCTACCCACGGAGAGCACCTTGGTCCAGTTGACGATGAGCTGTCCATCGGAGCGACGGACAAACACGGTGGTCTGGTGCAGCGTAAAGAAGTTGTGTTGAAAGGACTTGAGCATATTCAGAATAGGGTTTAGAATGGGAATCAGTGGGGTCTCCATCTCCGTCGAAGTGCGGGCGGTGATGGAGTTAATAGAAGATGGACTGAAAGATGCGTAGGGGTCCATCATCTGCTGCTGATGCTCAAACTCTTTTCGCTCGGAGGGCTTCAACATGCTCTGTTTGAAATGCTTTTCGTACAGAGAAACCACCGCGGTGACGGACGGGTGGCAAAGGCCTTCCAAAATGGCGGACGATAACTCGTAATTTTGAAGTTCATACAAAAGACGACACACTTCTAAAAAAAAGCGAAAGGCTCGCTGGGTGTCGGACCACTTGGTCGTATGCACAATACAAGCCGCCGTCCACCGGGTCACTTTCTCAGAGTAGTGCAGCATTTTGGAGAGATAAAATGACACATTCACATCGAGACCACTTTGATGCCACGTGTTAAACAGCACCTCCCGAACCGTAATCGATGAAAACAGTTCATACGACAGAAGACACCACTGATGTACCAACTGTTCCACCCCTCCGTCCATCACAGAGACAACATTGCGCTCCTCAGGTAGACCCCGTGTGACCCAGTAGTTGGGGAGCGGCTTCGGCCGGGGTATAGCTGCAGGTGTGTTCTCGACGTCAGTAGTGGAGGACTCTGTTTCCTCGGGGTTGACCTGCACGGTAAACATACTATCCCGGACCTTGCAGTTACTGACCACAGTGTACTTGGGTGCCCTTGGGGTAGTGGTGGAGGAGAGGTCAGGATTTAGAAGATCGGTGGAGGGAATTTCCAGTTTCTCATAGTGCTTGTGAAGCGCGATACGAACAAACAAGGAGAGACTCATCAAGGCGTGCTCGACATCGATGCTTAGTGGAGGTAGTTTGCTATTGGTACTGAGCGGGCTGTTGAAAAAAGGGGGACTGCTGACAGGGAAAAAAGTGCCACTTTTGTACCGATTTTCCGAGCTGGTCGGAGAGGTCGGGTGGGTGCTGGAAAAGTTGGAGCTAGACTTCTTACGGCTGAACTTCTCACTTTGGTCATAAGAGGGGCCTCGGTGGTTGTGGTAAGCACCGATATCACTGGGCCACAGATCCTCGTCATCATCTAACCCTTTAAACGGCGAAGCGAACCCGCACCGTTTCACAAAATTAGCGACTCGCTGCAACGAGAAAAAGGTCAAGTCGCATTCGTGATAACGGCAAAAGGACTGCAGGCACATTAGAATTCGGTTCAGCAGGTAATTAGCTCGTGGTCCGTGCTTTTCCGCATCTACCGCCTGCCACCGCCAAACGCTCCAGAACAGGCGAATCAACTTGGTCAGCAGTGCGTCAGGGGTGATGAAGATACCACACAGCTGCATAAATACCTTGGTGAAGTTTTCTTCTGGAACGCCACTTAAGAAGGGAGTGTCCTCCTCGGTGAGGAGGAGTATCTCAATCAGTAGGTTCACCGAGCCTCCGAGGGAGACGGAAGAGGTGTGCACCAAATGGTTCTCGGCACCACCGTCTTCAAAGTGGAATTGTTTTAGGTAAATATCCGTTCGGTTAAAGTCTACCGGACGCCAAGGAAGCGTATCGTCCTGAAATCGCAACCGCCGGGAGGCGTCCGAGGCGAAAAGTTCAATATCAGAAGAAGTAATCGCGTACTCTGTTTGGTGCGGCGACGAGGAGGTGTGGTCGGCGGGGGCATAACCCCCGGTGTCTGCCGCCCCCTCTGGGGCCTCCACTTCCTTGGTGACCGTATCGAATACACGCCGTGCCGCCGTCGTCCGTAGTCGCTGTTCGACAATCGATAAGTGTTTTCGAAACACGGCGCGTGCGGTTTTGAAGATGGGACTGGAAAGGTAGGCCTCAATCACCGAATCCATGTGACGTCGGTACATCACTGCAAGTTGACATTTAATCCGCTCCACATCCTTATCCGTCCGCCTTAGCGCTTCTAGCAGCTTTTTCCTTTTCTCTTCTGTCTCCGCTTCTTGCTTCTCTACTCGGTCCAGATACTTTTTGTTGTAGAGTCTCAAAATGGAAATTTTATGTAGAGTGTGCTTAATCTCCAAGTAGTTGGAGCCTCGTTCTAGCAGAATCCCCATTTTTCTAACCGCCACTTCCACATCCAACACGCTAACAAGGGCGGATCGATTGTCATGGCTCATCTCCAGCTTCTCCATTGTGTCGAACCCTACCCCGTGCACTTGCATCGTTGGACTCGCTACCCTCTGAGAGGAGGGAATGCTCTTGGCACTAAGGTTAGAAAAATCGGAAAAGGATCGATTGGATGAAGGGGACGTGGAGGAAGAGGAGGATGGAGATGAGGAGGGTGGTGTACTTTCCCTTGGGACTAGAGGCGGGAGAGGGTGGTCCTTTAGTTTTGCTTCCTCTGCCCAGTCCATCGGAGAGTGACTGCTTCTTCTCTCCCGGTCCGTTTTGTCGGAGTGGGAACTGGGAGGAGGGCTGTACGCCGTGCAACTAGACGCGGAACCGCTCGTGGAAGACTGTGGGGTGAGAGTGGCGTCATCATCGGATTGGAGAGATTCACTAGACATGCCTTTTTGTATTATTATTATTATTATCACAATCACCATGCGTAGAGAAAAGGTGAAAAGGGAGCAGAAAAGAAACAATAATTTTTTCTAAAATTACATTCACCTCAAACTCGGTTATTGAATTTTGTGCAAGTGAATCTCCAAAAAAAAAAAAAAGAAACAACTAAAATTCGTAAGATGTGTTCAATAGCATGCTAAATTGGACCACCACACAGCGTGAGGGGTTGATTGACTCTTATACACGGTAGATCTTATTCTCTCTTGATCAGTTCACCTGTTCTCCGTCATTTACTCATCCGTTTGCTTCAGTTGTTTTTTCTTTTCTCTCCGTCGGGCAAGTTTCTGCTTCTGTCTGCTGGTGAGGCGGCTGTACTTGTCCGTCTTGTGCTTCTCGGGTACCTTGAAGGTGGGAAGAGGAGGAGGAAGCTCTGGTACCTCCATGTCTGCCCCTTCCACCGCCCCACTCACTGTCTCTCCCTTCTCCTTCTTTTCTTCTGCGTTCCCGTCGGCAGTACTGACCGGGGTAGTAGCGGTGGGGGGTGCGGTGGTACTGTTCGGCTCCATGTCTGGCTCGGCACTGGGGCTGGTGGTGGGCGCAGGGGCACCCAGTTGGAGGAGCGCCAACAGCGAGCGGGTTTCCTCCGAGTCCACTCCAGGTATATCCGACAGCTGTTGGGCTGTGGAGGACCCCACCAAGGACAGGGAGGGTACCAGGGCGGAGTTCTCTGTCTTTATTTCCTTCATGATACTGGCGGCGCTGGAGGGGGGCGGTGGGGCGGTCTTCCGGGGAAAGGGGGCCACCGCGAAGGGATCAAAGTGGGTGGCGACGTCTGTTGGTTCGGATCGGAGCAGTGCCGACAGGGAGAGGGACAGAGGGTCCGCGGGCGGGGTGCTAGGGGGAGGCAGAGAGGCATCAGCGGTATCCCCCGCTGAAGCGGTACTCGGTTCATTCCCTGCACTTGCGGTGCTGGGAGCGGGTTCTGTCTTTGTTTCCTGGACGGCCAAAGGAGAAGATCGACGTGGGGAGGTGGTGGTGGTCCGTGCCTTGGAGGATTTAGAGATGTTACGGATACTAAACTTTAGAGAAGGACACCGATTCAGCTTTGGTTGGCGGACAGGGCATGGAACCGCCGAATACTCCTCACGGCGTACGGAGGCGTTACTCAATAGTTTCGACGATTCCGACAATTTCTCCGGTGATTGAGGACAGTGAAATTTGTCTGATGAACCCCCCTTCCAATCCAGCCAGTTTTCATTATCGACAGGGTACTCCATCTCTGGCAAGGAGAAGGTATCCCACTTCTCCAGCAAAGACCCTTCTCTACGACTGCCCGCCCGCAGTCCCGCCGAAAGCGTGTTCGCTGGCATCTGTAGATCACTGTACAGAGACTCTTCTCCATGGTCAAAGTGAAACTGCAACGCGTTGTGCTCGGGCCCAGAGCGACCGGTTTGGTCGAACCCCGCTTCATCGTCAGAGGACACCGACGTGGAGGAGGAAAATACTGCCCCACCCTCGAACTTACTTCTTTTTTTCTCAATTTTGGTGTCCAAATCCTTCGCGAGTTTAAACGCCTCCTCGCAAAGTTTGAGGTACCGGTAGATGTCTCGATTGATCTCCCTGTAGACGTGTGCTATAAACCCTAGTGTTTGCCGCGTCGCTTCCTCCCTCGAACTCTTTTTCCTTTTCGTTCTGCTGGATTGAAGAAGGAAAACAAGCAGCTCCTTTACACTGATTGCCAGGTAGAGGAGTACCACCACCGAGAACCCAATCAAGACGAGCGAGACCAGAAACCGCTGCACCCCTACGGCGGCGTCGACATACAAGTGCAAATACGTGAGGAGTAGCAGCAAATTGGCGATAAGAAAGTACACCACCACCGAAATACGATGGATAGTGTCCCCGGAAAAAATAAACGGGTTCTTTTTTTCTTTCCCTATCCAACCGAGACCTCGTAGCGAGTTGAAAAACACTAACCGAAACAGAAATATGAGGATGACGCAGGTGAGTTGCATGAGAGGACTACGCGGCACAATCACCCCAACACAACACAGGAATTTCTCGAAATAGTTGTAGAACTCTGGCCACAAAAAGTTTTCACGAGTGTTGAAATAGAGAACCGGAAAGACCGCGTACATGACATCGGTGCCGTACTTTTTTCGGTAAAAGTAGGAGGTGATCCCAAGTCCTACCGGGAGAAATATGCCGTAGAGGATCAGCAACAAGAGCCCCACACTGCGTCCCGATTTATAGTGAGCGTCACTGCAGAGAAGAGAGCTTTGGTAGAAGGAGTAGGTCAACACATCCCCGTTGGGCTCTTCAATGGTGTCGCAGATTTGCCAGAGTAAACCAACTGATACATACACAAGGTGAAGCACAAACGACACCGCGGCAATACTGCTCATTAGAATCCCCACCCAACTTTTGCGGTACTGACAGACCGCCTCGTATCGATAGGACTCCTCAATCCCGTGACCGACTCGGAGCGGTAGATCGTGTACTTCTGATTTGATATACTTTCGGCGTAGTATTTCTTCCGACGACATGGCCCATCCTTTTCGCCCCAGAGCTGGACTTTGGTTTTGCTTACTCGTTCGCAGCCAGTCCAACATGATTTCCCTTGTGGGCAGCACAAACACCATGTGAGAAACCGTTCGGAGCATTTCTGGTTTTTGCCTCGCCAGCTGAAACATCATCTCCTCCGACTCCTTTACCCCGGTAGACCGTTCAAAGCACTCAATGAGAAAGTCCTCAAACCGTGTGGGTGTCTCGGACTCGACTGTGGCGGAGATTAAAGGCTTCGCGGAGGGGCCATGGGGTAGAATTCGGCTACCGTCCACCACAGAGGCATTCGTTTGGGCTAGTTCGGAAAAGAAGCGAGAGGAACGTAGGGCGAGTCGGTTGGAGGTGAAGACGGTCTCGGAGAGGGTTTCTCTGGTGTCCTCTTCGCGACGTCGGACGTAACTATGCTTAATACGGTCTAAAATCTCCGCCATCTTTCGTCGACGTCGGTGCGTATAGGCCACCATGAGCATTGCCGCCATCGCGACGGTGTTTACGTGACCCTTTTTTGTAAAAAGCACCATCGACCGCGCAAACAGCGTAGAAAACAACACCAGCACTACCGTGAATGCAAGCAACACAACAAGGTACCCTTCATGAATTCGGTAAGAACAGGAAATCACGTAGTTCAGCACATTGGTGGTGTTGTTGAGTCCGTCGAAAAAGTAGAACAAGGGAACAGGCCATGGAATTCTCACAAAGGCAAACAAACTCATCATCTGGATTACGTTAATAATACTTTTGGCGCTGAATAGGTAGGTGGAGGTCGGGGAACAGATGGACATGGCAAACACCCAAATGCCCAGTGCTAAGGCAGCACAGAAACAGACTAGGAAAGAGAGAAAGTTACTGGCTGCCACGGACGGGCACTTTTCACATCGGTTGCCTACTTTATAATACGCAAAGGAGCATTCCTGGCAGCGTACGCCGTGGTACCCTTCCGCACACTGACCGTTACCCAGACAGGCCTGCGACCCGTAGGGTGGAAAGCAGCGAACAAAGGTGAAGGAAGCGTTGCTGGTTCTCCACCACCCTTCTTCCGCCAGCACCTCACTACTTCCATCACACACCCCATGTTGAGGGCAGGGAACGCAACTATTGTTCCACAAGACCGCCAGCTCGTTAGCATTACAGTCCACCACAGTAATAGGCTCGGAGTACAGAGTAGAAAAGGCAGGGAGAGCGGGAATGCTAAACTGTAATCTATACTGGGATCCATGGCGGCCTTTTACGGATGCGTTGGTAACATAGAATAAGTTGTTATACGGTTGTAAGTTGTCGACTACCCTGATAAAGACGTCCTCCTCGGCGAGGTCCTGGATTCGTACGTTGATTCCTGGAATCTGTCCCACGGCAATACTACGCAGAACATTATGACACTCATCACAGATCCCTACAATGGGTTGAGTACCGAGTAAACTCACTAAAGGAGTTACTTGCGTTGACGGAGAGACTATAAACTCTAGATGGGTTGGTTTTCCCTCTACGACGCTCACGAGAAAAAAGCATTTTCTACCCTCTAACGACTTCCATCGCTCTCCTCCTTGTGTGACGGTAAAGAATACCCCTATGCGCCCTTGTGGGGGACAGGTAAAGCGGAGAGTGTCAAACACCACCAGTGCCTCGGAAGACATGTAGTGCGAAGTATCACCCTGGAGTGTGGTGTTGGTGACGAATGTTTGGTTCGTTTCTATTTTTGCAATAGATGCCGTCACTTGAATTCCAGTGAATGAGGTATCGTCTAGCTCCCCAAGGTGGTGACCCACCTCATCTACCAAAGTGACGGCAACCGTCGGAAGGTCAGTGGTCGAGCTCGCCGTGACAATTGTAGCAGAATCGGTGCTGTTTTTTTCTTTACGGTAGCTGTATATATCGACTGGTGCTCCGTACGTGGTATACTCGGCACGGACGTAGGAAAAGGTCACATTATCGAGCGCTACCTCGATGTAAGAAGGGGAGGGAAGCGGTGCGCTTAGGGTTGGAAGGGTGCACTCGATTTCATACAGCGAAACATAGACGGACTCCATATACACCGCACTGTTCTCGTCATTCCCGGATACTAAACGACAGGTTTGATAAGGGGCGAAAGAGCTGTTCTGAAACCCGAAGCCGAGTACACGAAGGGTAGCTGAATTAAGGTGTCCCCATGCCTTTCCAGTCTCACTGTTCACCACCGAGAGCACGCGGGGGGTGACATATTGCATAAATCTCACACTTCCAGCGATAAGATCCTTTCCGGAAAAGGACTGCTTGTGGTCAATGCGAAGTTTAAATTCGTGAAGCTTACAGTTATTCTCATTCACCAGAGGCACCACACAGGACAGGGCGACGGTACTGAGGACGTTTGCTTCAACGGTAGTGTTTCCTCCGTTAAATAGACACGACATCCCATCCACGAAGCCATAGCCTGAAATCCTCAGTGGTGCCAAACGGTGCGCATCAACGTAGTACACGGTGGAATCGGAGCCGAACATGGCAATTTCACATATGCAAAGGTTTGCGCCGCAGGGGACGAGATAGTTAATCGTTCGCGTCGTGAGGTCCACGATGCTGTCCACGGCGTACTTTGGCTTCACATCGCCCCAGTTGCTCAACGTGTAGGTCGCACTGCGGGTGAGTTTCATTCCCTCTCGGCGAACCCGGACGATGAAGGTTCGATTATCGTCACACGAGAATGTCGCGTAGAGGTGATTTAAAATGTGATCCTCTTCTAGGGTAGTGACAGGGCACACCTCATCTGCGATCACCTCCACCATGAGCGGATCAACCCCCGTGTCGTTTCCATTGGCATTCCCTCCCGCTTCGTTTCCTGTTTCATTTTCTTCTGCTTCTTCTTCTTCTTCTTCTTGGCTCGGTTTCGTCTCTTTTAGAGGAAGAAAAACCATTTTGGTTTTATCATCGCTGGGGTCGGTGAGAATCAGCAGCACACCCGTCCCGTCCTGCGTCGCCGCAAATATAACAGGGGTGCAAGAGGGACAGGCGTGGTCCAGCGCGTCGCGGTACACGGAGGCGAAAGAGTAGTAGGTGGCGATATCGGAGACGACGGGCCCTGACGTTGGACCGGTTGCGATGGGTTCGTCAGGGGTGTCACGGGGGATGTTGTCGTCACTCACAATGATGATGTCAAAGGTGTCTACGGTGGAAGTGTTAAGAGAGTAAAACCCCATAATATACAAGTTGGTTGTATTTTGGGGGCGTTTGTAAAACTGACGAATGACGTGAAAAGGGGTACGAGCACTGGAAGCTTGCAGTTCCGAGTTCCCCAAGGTACTGTTGTCGTAGTGCACTGAGACGTACTGTCCGTAAAGATACGGGATGAGGCACAGATTGTTGGAACCGGCCCCACCTACGGGTCGTCCAATGTAGTTGTACGGTTCAGATAATCTCTGCGACTTGTCTGGGTGATTATCTCCAACGTCGTGGCTGCTACTACTACCGCCCTTCTTCGATAGAATCGGGTTGAGGGTAACGTTCTCGAAGCGGAGAAGATTGCCCGAGAGGCGGCTGAACACGGCAAAGACGATATCCAAGTCGGCCCCTGGACGCTTCTCTTTGGTGTAAGGGGCGGTGGAAAAGTACAATTCTGACGCACTCTTGAAGAAGCAGCCCGTCGCATAACGATTACCAAGGGAAGCGTTGAGGGTCATTGCCAAGGAGTTTTTGCCCGTCTTTGGGTTCGTTTGATACTGAAACACTGCCACAACATCCGTTGCGGCGTAGGTAAAGTTGAAGTATTTATCTTGACAAAAGACACCAGCGAGCACTATCATTTCTGTGTGGAGCATCCAACTCTCTACCGCACTCACGCCCAAGTTAGGAGTCGAAAGTAAACCAATCATTTCAATTTCGCTTTCGGAAGTATCACCGCTAACAGTAAACAGTGGAGCAGCGAAAAGCAACAGACAACACGTCAGCACCCATTGTCTAAAGCGCGTTCCTAACATTCTTTTGGTCTAATGGAGTACGCAATTTATGTATTTGTATATATATGTGTGTATGTAAAAGTTAAAATTAAAGTAATAATAGTACAGAAGCAATAATGTACCAGCTGGAGTCGTACTTTTCTACGGGAAAGAAGAAAAAAAAAAATAAGTGGTGATAGAGAGAAAATAAGGAATACTTTCTAGTAAAAAATCAAGCCAAACAGTCATCATAGCGACAATACCACAGACAAAACAACAACAAAAAAAAAACAAAAGGGCTTTCGTCCTTCATCCTTTCAGGTTTACTCCTTTTCCGTTAATAATACGGGAAAGAGGCATCTACCTCCTTGTGGTACGCGTTTAACCCACCATCAACATTTCCGATATTGACAATAGCAGTGTGAGAGCCCGACAACACCCATCCTCCGTTCTTTTCCAGGGGGAGTGTCGTCACCAGTTGAGTGGCCTGTGCTGAGGCGACCCCTCTGCGACACAGGAGAAAGATTCTTACCTGCTCGACGCAGACCGATTTGTCCGGCGCCCATCCACAGGAGTACACAAACCGCTCCATCGACTCCTTCACGAAACGGTCCCATTTTTCTCTACAGGATTCAACCGACTCCCTCTTCCACCTCTGCAGTTCCGACAGTGGGAGGTTCACTGTGTCTGGGAGGAAGGCCATGCGGTACTGAATGCTCGCCCGTACATCTACAAAGACATCCACCTGACCAACTGTGTCGCTCCCACCTCGCACTGCCTCTTCGACCCCTTTACGGCGGTTTTTATACATCTCCCCAAACGCTCGGATTCCTATTCGTTGTTGTTCATTAGATAAAAGAATAGCGCGGAACGCTGCGCCTACCAGACACGCCCCAGGAATGTACTCCTCTCGAGCCGGTAGGGTCCCCTGCTCCACCGCCGCCTTGCAGCACGCGGGGCACTCCACATTACGTCCCCGCAGTTTGACTACACGTGAGGTAAAGCGCTTTCCATCAAACACCAAGAGACGACCGGAAAGAGTATCCCCCGTATCGGCAAGAATTTTTAGCGTTTCCAACGCCTGAAGGCAGCCGATCGTCCCTGGTAGAGGTCCAATGACCCCAGTGTCATTACAGCTCCCCACCGCCGCAGGAGGAGGAGGGGTCGGGAAGACACAACGGTAGCAAGGCCCACCCCGGTAACCGTACACGGAGAGTTGACCTTCCCACCGCATCGCACTCCCACTCACAAGGGGTTTCCCGCACAACATGGCGGCATCGTTAATAATAAAACGGGAAGCGACGTTATCGGTTCCGTCTACCACGACGTCACTATCGCGGAACAGTTGAACGGCATTAGTAGGCGAGATCATCTCCTGTACAGTGTCGATCTGCGCTCCGGGGTACACACGCAGACAGGCCTCTTTCGCACTCTCCACCTTTGGTCGTCCGACTGCGTCTGTCGTGTGTATGACTTGGCGGTGAAGATTGGAAGACTCTACGATGTCGTGATCCACAAAGGTGAGGTGGCCGACCCCAGCCGCCGTCAAGTAGAGGGCAATGGTGCTTCCTAAACCCCCCAACCCGACACAGACGACTCTACCATTTTTTATTTTCAGCATGCCTTCTGCCCCAATGCCGTCACAAATAATCTGTCTTGAAAAACGCTCCACATCCTCGGATTCGAGCCCAGGAGGATCGCTTGAGAAGGGCATTTGTTTCTCCCCTTTCCTTTTTTTTTTGTTTTTGTTTTGGTTCACTCCAAAAAGAGGGAAAGAGACAATAATGATAGTAATAATAATAATAATAATAATAATAGTAAAACAGTTTGATTTTGAAGATGGAATATAAGTACCCTTTTGTTGTTGTTGTAGTAGTTTCAAGCAATTCACATCACACACACAGTGAAAGGATGGGGGTGAGACGGCGGGACTATCCACTATTCTATGGCCCTAGATGACGCATCCCTCCCTGTAACGTGGGTGGTACGAGTCGCTGTAGCACCTTGGTGACGTTGGGGTTACTAGGATCGGAGGTTCTCCACTCCAGCAACAACTTGGCGAAATGGGTCATGATCTCACCAAAGAGCGGAAGCACCTCCGCCTCGTGCCGCTTCTTTCCAACGTCCTCATAGGTCAAGAGACTCACTCGGAGGGACTGTCCAATAAGGGAGAGAAGGTGCGAAAAGTGTTGTTCGTGGTACTGTCGTAGCAGCAAAGAAATTCCCGCGGTGTAGCAGACCACATCCGCCTGATCACTAGGGCGAAGGGGGAGGTAACAGCCGAGTTTCGGGCTGTACGTCACACTTGAGACACTCCGAACCAAGGAGGCAAAGAGGACTAGGGAAAGGTGTGGAAGGGGTGGACGGAGCAGAGGGTCGAGGTATACTTTGGAAAATATGTCTGTCACGCCAGCTCGATCAAGAAAAGGCAATGCGGCGTCGATCCAACCGCCGTTCAGTGTGGGAAGGGGTGGGCCTCTGTGGTGAACGGCTTGTGACACCTGCTCGAGAAAGGCGTCATTGGCGGTGTTGGAAGCGGAAAACAAGGCGCTGGCTTGTAGCTGACAGTCGCCACTCAACTCATAGCTGATCAGCCGACGAAAGAGCTGAAGTCTACCGATTCTGGTAATAATTTCAAAGAAATAAGGAAAATCCTCTTTGAATAGACCCAGCAGTTGAAAATAGATTTCCGTAGCGTTGGAAGGAGTTCCACTGGAGGGAGTCAGACTGTTTTCAATCTTGCTTAAAGCATCCTTCTGCACCGTAGTGCACGACTCGATCTCCACCACAATCAATTGAAGGTCCTTCGCGGTGAGGAAGCAGAGCAAACGGTCCAACGCCGAGAGACCTTGGGCACCTATTGAGGCTAACAGAATCTTGAAGGTGCGGGGGCCCAGTACCTCCTCTCTCGCCTCATCCCGGGACACCCAACACTCCACCGACGGGAGGTACGTCGCTCGAGAAGGATCAGAGAGGGTGAGCAAGAATTCTACAAAGTTACCAAGAAATCCGTAGGCGCTCTGTTCGCCTTCTTTACGATCAAAGTAGGGGATTGGGATACTTGTCGACTGGTACGGGGAGCGCCAGGGGTATAGTTTTTTCTTTAGAAAAGAGTTACACTCCATTTCTACGTTAAAACTTAGAATGCGGGAAAACTCCTCCAGCCATATCCGATGTCCCTTCACGTAAATAAAGTCTTGAATGTACTCAAATGAGTGCTTAATTCCTTGTAACCGCTGTCCTAATATTTTGAGATCCTTTTCCAAGCCTTTCATAGTGGTGGGAGTGTTTCGAGAATCGTAAAACAGTCCACTGTGCAATTCGCGCGCGACTTGGTCCACCAACTCCCGTCGGATGCCATCAACGAGCAGTTGATGGGAATCAATGTGCAACACCCCAAGTAACGTGTGCTCCATGGCAAGGATTCCACTCGCATATCGTGCAATATCAGCCGTGAGCTGCGACACCTGGCCCCGCACTGTCAGCTGAGACACCTCCCCCATACAACTGCGAGCCACCTTGGTTGGGCACGGTTCGAGGACGTTCGTCAAGAGCTGCATAAGCACTCGGAGCGTCTCAAAGATGGAAGTCGGGATGACATGAAGAACCTTACGCATAAAAGACGCCAACTCATCCGAGTAAAAGGACGAAGTGGACTCCAGCGCGACCCGGTAACGATCATCCTGCTGACAGGCCTGGTCTAGACGGTTACAGGGCAGCTCCAACACCGAGGATAACTTTACAAACACCGCCCTAATTTGAAGGGCAAGCAGCGGATTTTGTTTGATCTTTTGTTGAATCTCATAAACGAACAAGTTAAACGTTGACATCTTTTCCCACGCGTAGGATAAGTCGGCCACATTGGATAACACACTCAGAACTCGGTACTCAATGTTAATGAATCGAATCATCTGGAGGAGGTGAGATTGTATTTCATTCACTAGCTGTAGGACGTGTAGATTGTCATTCACCTGTCGGTACTCTTCCACCCCCTCGAGCGCTTTAATGAGCCGCTGAAGTTTTCTCCGCGCCGAGGCTCCATTTTTTAGTTTGAGCGTTGAAATTCTCTCTGAAATATCCAGAAACCACTCCGAAAGCTGTTCGTTCAATGTGCCGCCACTACCACCACTACCACCACCACTCTCTGCATCCCCTAGGAAGTAATCGGATAATTTTTCACTCATGGACATGCTCTTTTCCTTGGCGTTCCTCCATTTTTCCCGTTTGAGGGGAAGAAATTGATTGAACATGGCTCGCAATTTGAACTCCAACTGGGCGGTTTGTAGGAGGGTATCCATCAGCTCCTCGCGTGAGACGAGGCCCTTCACGTAATCGTAGACGGGTTTCAATCGGGCAAAGTGTCGACTGTTCGGCCCTCCCCTTGTACCATGAAGAATAAACCACCGCAACGACACATTGGCGGCCCTCACAACGTCTAGAATTGAAGAGTAGATGTGGTCTAGCACGTAGTCCTCGGTAAGAACCCCATCGCGTAGAAGCGAGGAAATTTCACTTCTCGCCTGTTGTAAGACCTTGGCCTGCTTGTCCCCGTGGTACTGTACATTTTCCATCTGTACCGTATTCTCTATCGCCACACGGGCGGCGTCAAAGTCGTTCCACACAAACGTCAAATCGGCGGTGAAGCCCAAGTAGTAATTGATGACCCAATTGTCCGAAAAGTGTTTATCCACCATTTCCCTCATAATGGGTTTGTTGGACTCTAGTAGGATGGGGCAGAAAAAGAGAAGTGTATAGAGCAGCGCCCCTTGTAAAGACACAGCCACACAGCGGTGGTCGGGGGAGGGGTAGTTGGGGCCTAAACGGTAGAGATCATCGCTCCTAATGCGAGAGATGAGCTCCGCCACGACGTCCTCTTGAACGGGAACACGACGGAAGTAAGCGACGGGGTACCCTTTCGGTAGGGGTCCATCCGGGTCATAGCCGGTGCTTCGGCACAGCTGCGTGACCCCAATCGAGTGCACGTCCCCCGCCGCACCTTGATACCGGATGTAACTCACAAGGAGGTACTCTCGTGTTTTTCCTCCGATTTTGTAGTCAAGCAGGAGCAACATCACAGCGTAAAGGTGATGGATCTCCCCTAACAGCTGCCTCCCTTCCACGACGTTGAGCACTGACTCTACGGACTGAGACACGTACACCCCATCGTTGATCTCTTGAACAAAAGTGTTGAGGTCGTTCACGTACAGGAGCACGGCTTTAAACAGTTGAAAAAACTGCCCTAACAATTCAATATGTGTCTGTCTAAAAGTGTCATCTTTCTCGGAAAGTGCACTCGAAGCGCTAATTTTTTGATCAAACTCTTCCTGATTTCTAAAGTAGGTAAAGTCACACAAGACCTCTTTGTATTCCGAGTCTTGAGGGCTGCGAAACGGGTTGGGGATCCGCTCCGATAGTTTCAGCAACTCGGCGATAATAGTACTACCGCGTGCCGCAAGCCTCACTGCCGCTTTGCCACACTCATCCGATAAAAAGTCCGAGGAAACTTCAACGTCGCCCGTGTACTTTTGTAGAGCGAAGTTCATCTTTGGTGTACTACCGTGAATTCTTTACTAATAGTGCCACCGGAGAGAGGGAGAAACAGAGAGGGAGAGAGAGAAGAAATGAGTCCCATGGGTAGAAAAGGGAGTGAAACACGAGGCGCTCTTTTTGTCGATGTTGATAATAACATAAGAAAAAAAAGTTGTATGTGTATATGTAAAAGCATAATAATAGAGGCAATCCAACATCAACTGTTATAGCCAGCCTCGGAGGCTGAAGAGGAAGGTGGTTCTGAAATTACCTTTCGTCTGGGTCGCCTTATTGGTAAATCCTCCTGTGGTGACTTTGACCTCTGTTTACCACACCGTGTCTCCAAGAGAGCTTCTAATACGCCCCAGTGATGGGCAAAACTCTTCACCTCTCCTTCCTCTTCCTCTTCCTCCCCCTCCTTTTCCTTGTCTACCGATGGGTGGGGACCCACTGCCTCCGGCCCCGGGTCGACAGAGGGCAAAATCTGCCGAAAGAGCGCCTTCTGGCGCTCCTTCCACTCCTGTAGCGCAATGAGGTCGTCGGCAGGGTAGTTGGGCTTTTTCCGTTCGGGTGGGGATGCAGTTGGGTGGGCAGTGGAGTCGTCTACAGGGGGATGCGATTCCTCTCGATGCAAGAAGGGCAATACCGCTTCTTCACTTACTTCAAAAGCGGTCAGCGGAGGTGGTAGTGGATCTGCAGCCGAAGCTTGTGAGTCCTTTGACAGTTTCCCTTCTCCACCGGTTTCCTCTGAAGCAGTGGATTCCTCTTCTTCCTCCTCTTCACTATTATCGGAGGATTCGTTGGGGTCTATCAGTGCCGATAAAGTGTCCCTTTGGCTGGGATCCAGTATGGTCAGGGCCTTCTTCCGACGGTACTCTGTTTCCTTCATGTTAGCTTCCAAGTCCTGTAGTGCCACCTCACCCGCCACCGCCTCTTCGTAGGAGAGGTCCGACGAGTTCATGAACGACGTCGTACTCGAGGAAGGGTAAAAGGAGGAGCGGTCGGCATCGGAGGAGTGGGTAAGGGAAGGAAGGGATGACCCTCCTACAGAGTCCAGCACCACCCCGCTGTCTACCTCCCTGTCCTTCTCCACCCGCTCTCCCATCTCTTCAATGGGTGCCTCGTCCGAAATCTCAGCCACACTGCTCGGAAGAGAGTCGTTCGCTGCCACCACGTTCTCCTCAATGGGGTCACTGACATCACTGGGAAGGTCGTCAAAGTCCCCTTCGGAGACGATTTGTTCAATTTCAGAACTAGAGACACTTCCTAAACGCTCCACAAAGTCCTCCTCTACCTCGTTCAGTATTACATCACTTCCCACTGCGCTTTCCACCTCCTCTGAAAAGTCAAGCGCAATGTCATCAATCGCGTCTTCACCCGATGAAGAGTGCCCACTGGAACCCCACTCGTCAGCGATGTCGTCTTCAATTTCATCCCCCATACTGTCCGAACCTTGGAAGTCCTCAAAGTCCTCCATCATGTCGTCAATAATGTCATCCTCGTCGCTGTTTTCTGCACTTCCGAGGTCATAGTCCGATTCAATTTCGTCCTCAATCTCATCCTCATTTGTTCGCTTCCCCCTTTTTCGCCTTCGCTGCATCGAGCTGTCGAGCGACGCCAGCACAGATTCCACGTCGTCCTCGATAAAATCACGCAGACGAGATTTGGGACTTTTATTTTGTCGCTTCTTGACTTTGGAAAGCTTTACAGCCTTCTCTACCAGCTTCTCCTTTTGGGCTCGAATCTTTCGCTGAAGGTCTACCGCCTTTATGTTTTTCTGAACCTTTTGGTTAAACCGTCGGAGCCGTTTTAAGTCGGCGAAATCCTTTCGTAAAGTTGTCTGCCACGACGTTGTGTCTCCTGAGGCGCTGGACGCGACGGTAGAGGCGGAGCCGTCCGCGGAGGAATCACGCCTCTTCTTCGCCTCCTTTTCCAGCCACCCCCCATTGACCTTACCCGTGAGGAGTCCACCTAGCTGATTCGCTGTACGGCACGCCGTGTAGAACTGCTCAAGAATTTTTTTCAGTTCCACAGTACGGACTCCAGTAGAGCGACGACCACCACCACCACCACCGTCGGCGACAGAATCGCTTTCGATGACATCGTCCTCGATCCCATCCGATGTCGTACTACCACTGCCACTCTCTACACTGTCCAGCACTTCCTCTGAAATACTGTCTTCAAAAGTATTTTCGCTGTAATCGGAGATGTCTTCTGCGATGGAATTTTCTTCTTCGATGATCGCGTCACTGTCGCTGCTATACTCCTCCTCAATCCTCTCCTCTAAATGGTCCTCAAAGTCGTCTTCGTAGCTCTTTTTGGTAGATGATGGAGATACCGAAGGTTCCTTGGGGGGCCGTAGCACATAGCGGATGCGGGGGTAGGGGACCGGCTCTTGCTCTAGTGGTGTCACCTGTATCGAAGCCAACGTTTTACTCGGCTTTGCTGGTTCTTTAGACTTTGATTTCTTGTCCCCTTTTGTTGAAGTGTCGGAGCCGGTGGGTTTGGGCTTTGAAAACTGCGCCAGAATCTCTAGCATTGGGTTAGGTGCCGCCGGTACGTCTTTTTGCGTTTCAGTGGCTGTTGCTGTTGGGTCTGATTGGACCGCCGGTACCGACTGTAGTTCAGCGGGTGGTGGCACTCTCCTTTTTTCGAGGTAGTAAGGCGGGGTGACCAACGCGATCTTGGACAGCCGTTCCTCTTCCTCTTCCATTTGCTTCCAGAAGGGGGAATCGGTAGGAAATGCCTTTAACAGGGCGGCGTTCTGTCGAGATATCAGGGAGGTTACCAACGCCGTAGTGCGTCTCTCGGCTTTTAGCACTTTGGTTTGGTGTTCCACTAATTTTATTTTACTCATCGCTTCACTGATTTCGCGGTGCACTTCAATCTGCTCGCGGAAGCGCTTTTCGCTTTCTTTAAACTGCTTTCGGAATGGAACACTGTTGACGTTTTTGTTTACCTTACGCCATCGTTTGATCCACGAGTCTTCCTCCGTCACCGTCGGCTCCTCCCCCTCAGAGAACTGCCCCTCTTCCTTTTCCTCCCACGGTATCGGTGAAGTCTGGCAGTCCCGCAGCATGTGGAGCACCTCGCCACTGGTGCGTCTCTCCCCCGGACCGTAGAAGTGGTCTAGTGGGAACGAGCGGTCTGAAGGCGGTTGTGCCGCGGGTGCCTCTTGCCACATGGACACCCGTTGATGCCGAATTTCGCTGTTGATTTCATCCTCCGGTCGCGCCTCCCTTTCCTCCGTAAGACGATCCCTGGGGGACTGTGGCTTCTCTGGAGTCGTGTGGGAGGAGCGGTAGAGATTGACATTCTTGCGGGTTAGTGGTACCTGAACAATGGGGTCCGTGGGAGGGGATAAAACAGTCGTTCTAGGTGAGTCTATAAATGCATGTGTGGATTGAATCATACGAGAATCCTCTAAGCGTTGTTTTGCCAGTGATGTTGTCATTTCTAATGACAGAACCTCAAAGGCGGTCTATTATCTTTTTTGTTTTTTGTTTTTCTATGAATGAGTGAAAAGTGTAATGGTTCCTGTTTGCTTGTCAAAGATACGATACCAAAAACAATAATAATAATAATGAGAAAGAGAAAGAAGAGAAAAAAAAATTATATAAAAGAAAAACAAGCAAAATCAAATATAAGTAGCGGTCTTAAATATGCCTTTTTGACTGTCATACAAACCACACATAAAATTAACTATTAAGAGAAAAAACTGGAATATAATCAAAAACGCACATATGCACCTTTAATCTAAAATTAAAAATCTAAAAAAAAAAAACTTAATAAAACTTGGATGAGTTTTTTGCGCGAAGAAAAATCTAGGGGTGTCTATTACTATTTTTTAATCTATATCGTGTTTTAGTCTTCTTCAAAGGGATGTGTGTGTGTGTGCGTTTATATATGGAAGATCACGCATTCAGGGTAAGTCCATCTAAAAATGCAGAGACTCGAAGGAGCCCTACGTGTTGCGCCATCTCTCCAGGGGTCAACTGCTGCATTGACCCTCTTCTATTGTAGGGGGTAATGAGCGATGGGTCGGCGCCTCGCGTGGAGAGAAAGTAGACAAGTTGCATGGCGATATTTTCCACCGTTTTGGCGTTTCGTTTCTTTGGGATTTGCTTGCAGACCAAATGAAGAGGGGTCTCTTTTCGTGCCGTTCGGTCGTTCACGGTCACGTTCCCCAACGCCAATAACACATCAATGGCATGACACACCTCCTCCACCATTTCCTCCGTATCAAAGAGAACGTCCGATTGTAACTCTAGTACCTTGAAAGGAAACAGTACACACAAGTGCAGCGCGGTCATCCCATCGGCGTTCTTCACTCCCGCGGCGACTCCGGACAAGAGAAGCATTCGAAGGGCCTTTTCATTTAAGTGGTTGTGGTACTCGGCACTACACAGAAAGTGCAGCACGGTGCCGCACGTGGCGGTGTCAATCCCTCGGACTAGCTCTGGTCTAGCCGTGATTAACAAATGAAGACACTCCGGGTTCACCTCCTTGGCGGAACAAGCCATGTGCAGCAGCTCATCGTTCTGGTGAACCAGCGACCCATCGGTGAAGAACAAGTGCTTCATTAATTTGACGTCTCCGGTTTGTATAGCCTCCTGAAAGGTCTCCAAACGTAACTCCGCCACACTTTTTTTCCCCCTTTTCCCTACAGAACGGTGTTTAGAACTCGACTCCTTCACAATCGCGACGCGGAAGCAGTCCACTGGGTCCGGGGAGGGGGTCCCGTAGCGACTTGGGAAGACGGTGTATTCAGAGAGTGCTCTCACCGAGGGTGAGGAGTTACAGCGAGTAGGACTCCACAGGGTGGGTAAGACACCAGCGGCAGCGGTCGGCTGTGTTGGAGGGGCTGCCTGAACGCAACTCGTGGCTGCACTTGAAGGGGGTACCGCTCCTTGAAGGAGGCAATAGGTGTGGCCGTCCTTTGTGCTCCTTGTTGGGTGGGAAGAGAGTGAGGTCGCCCGATAGTACTGAGACAAAGACCGTGCCGCGGAGGAGGAGGCGTATTTCGGAGGCGAAGGGGTCAGTCCAGCGACACCAAAGTCAAAAAACCGTTCCTCACCTTCTTCCCTTTTAGCAGGGCGCGGAGAGGGACTCTTTTCTTCCTCCGGGTCCTCGACCACCACACGACGCTTAAACGGAACGTTTTCCCTCTGCTTGGGTGGCATGGGGCATACACTAGCACTGGTGGCTCCTGTTCCCTCCAAATTCTTTACAAGAGGTGATTCCTGCCTAGGGATTGTCACAGTGTCGGTGTTATACTCTTGGGTGCAGCTCTTCTCTGGGCTTTGGGCCTGTAAAGACAGTGGCGGTGAGGCGGAAGAACACAGCCAATTCTGTTCAGGAGCACTAAAAGGAGGGAAAGAGGTGGTCCTATATGGGCTGCTTCCACTGCGGTCCTCCGAAGAGAACTGAATACGGGAACCTTCAGGTAGAGTATTGGATGTGTCGTTGTGGGAGGCACACGATGGGGTAGTGCTTTGATTGGGTGGTGTAGTACAAAGAGTGTCTAAAGGGTGGGGCGCATCTTCCGGCTCTGTCAGGGCTGCGTACAGGGGACCCGGTGGCAGCACAGACTCCTTCCCCAGGGTATTCTCCCTCAGGTAATCCACCTCCACCACTTCCGTTGGAACTGTGTCGTCGCCCCGGTAAAACGCACTTTCTGTAGACACCGCACTGTTCTCCTTCTCCACGTCATCGGTCTGAGACAGGGAACACTCCTTGTCGTCGGTTAAAAGGGTCCGCTGCACAGACTTGCCTTCCACAGTAGAAGCAGTCAAGGTAGAGGGAACTAGAAGTTCCTCCTCCTCAAAGTAGTCGCTGCCGTCGGTGGTTTCCTCGGTGCCAGTGTGAGGTCGTAGTTGGGTAGGGGTGGCCTGGGCACTCTTCCTGGGAGGCGGGGAGGTCAGCACCGGTGGGGTCGGCATACAGGAAGGGTAAGAGGGGGAGCTTCCACGCTCCGACGACGGGGATGGGGTGCGGGGTTGAGAGGGACTCTTTGGTAGGGGCTCATCCGTCGGGGAGAGAGTGCCGTTTACCTCTGGAACCGTTCGGTCAAGGTCGTCTACGAAGACAGTTTCTTCTTGGGGTTCGGAAGACTTCTCGGAAGGGGGTAAAGTTCGGTCTATGGCGAGACGAGTAGGAAGAGCGGTGTGGGTTTCGTTGCTCTCTGTACCACTAACGGTAGTGCCGTCCATGTTGTTGAGGCTAGTGGTGGTACTACTTGGTCCACGAAAAGAATTCGTATAGGTGAAGGAATCTCCTTCCACCCGTGTTCTATTGCTCAAGAAAGGATTGGTAAACACCGCCCGTTGACGTTGTACCCACTGCTTTTGTAGAAACACTGCCTTTGCTTTAAAACTAGGTAAACTCATCAGGTTGACGATTCCCTCGCATTGTACGTCGTTTTCCACAGAGGTGAGACGAAAAGGAACGGAAATACTCTCCATGATGTCCTCCTTAACATTCTCCATAGACTCAAAGTCCAACTCAAAATAACTTAGAGGGGTTGCAGGCGCCGTGCCAGGGGACAGGGAAGAAGAAGAAGAGGAGGAAGACGGCAGCACGTCCTCCCATCGACTCTCCACTAGAATACCCATCTTGAATTGAGCAATAAAGCGGGAGAGCGTAGAGTGTACCACCACAGGTAAAAAGGTATTCTTTACCGTCAGTCGCCCCTCAGAGTCCAGTGGATACCACTCGGTCCGAGAGACGGGGGTATTACAAACGGAGATTGAAAAGGCTCTCCCGCTCTGATTGATGGAGGAGAGAACACTATTCCGTGGTCCCGATACATCAGCGAGGCTATGAGATTGGACAATACGGAGTATCTGGTACTGTGGACCGTAACGGATAGAGTACAACTCACCGGAAGAAGAAGGGACGTCACTTTTTTCAAAGTTCAAATGTATCTCCTTGAACACCGCCTCTATATAAGTCTTTTCCTCCATCGTTAACTGAAGTAGAACACTCTGGGTGGCGATAAGCTCCTTTTCCTCTACACTACTTTTATCCATGTCCCACTCTTCGCAAAGGGAACTTTTCCTTAGGTCCACGCAGTCTATAAGTTTCTCTGTGGCGGGATGAAGGGTTTCACTGTTCGCATCGAAGTAAAAGTGGGGGCTGCGGGAGAGCAAGAGGTCTATCAAAGAAAGAGTAGCGCTGAAAAGAACCACCTCTTGTTCCTTGACCACATCCGTACGCGATGCAGTCTGGTCCAACAACTCGGAAAGAGTACTTTGCTCCGTATCTAACGATTCGTCTTCTGCCGCTGACTTATTCACCACTATCCTCGCCCGTTTTATCAGTTGACACGTGACAAAACGCTCTCGCAGTGTGTTGAAGAGTTCCGTCACCGATTCGGACAAAATGTTGTATGTAAAGGCGGTGGAGATGGGGGAACGGTACACTGGAGAGGGATCTGAGTTGGGTTCAGGAGAGGGAAAGGGGAGATGCTCTTCTTTTCCGTCAAAGTAAAACCGAAGTAAATGTTCTACCTCCACCACGGAGTTGGTTTCCTCACCACTGTTGGTTGGATAGTGTTCTAAGGGGGTAGAAGTGGGTCCCAGATTCAAGAGAGAGCGCACATTCTCCAACTTCACTACAAAAGACCACTGTTTATTCATACCTAACAGAATGTGTGGGTTGAATTCTACGGGTGAAATGGGGAGGGGGGGGGGGGGGGAAAGAGAAACAAAACAAAAAAACATAATCATAACCTCAGCATTTACAGTTCAGATGAACCATAACACAAAAAGTGGGGGGGGGGGAAGAAAAGAGAGAAGGAAAGAAACATCTAGTGTACAGAAAGTTATGGTAGCATGAAAGTACGCTTAAGTCGCCATGGAATGTCCGGAGGAAAAGGAGGAGGCCTCTCTCAAGAGGACTGGGGTTTGTGGATCAGACGGAGTGAGGAAGGAGGGGGGAACTAGCGTCACATTTCGCTGAGATCGGGACTGACTCAACACCCCTTGCTTCTCCGTTTCCTTGGTGGAAGACTTTCTACGCGCAAAAGAGCTATCCGAGTCAGTGCGTAACAGCGGTGGGGGTCGCTGCGTAGAAGCGGATTGGTTTCTCTCGTCAATAGGTGAGGCATCTCCCACAAGCAGACTCGCTGACGGCCAAAGGGCACTTTCATAGGAAGAAGGTTTACACTTTGCAAAAGGACCATGCAGCGCAGCGGAGGCGGCCGCACCCAACTTCAACTGATCGCCTTGACGATGAAACGGTTTAATATATTCATTCGACTGTACAAATTCTTTATACCGCAGTGGGATGTCGTCCGCTGCGAGGGGCGGCGTACCGTCACCCGCTGGAGGGAGTGTCTCTGACGGTAGCCCCGTGTGTCCCTCGGAGGGGAGGTAAGGGACGGTGGGGGAGCTCATCGCAGAGACTATACCACTCGACGAGTGGAGGGTGTGCGACCTACCGTTAGGGAGGCTAGAGACAGAGGTGGGGGCTAGCTGCAGAGGGGTGGCGTGTGACGGGGTCAGCCCGGTGGTAGCGACTGGAGCCTCGGAGCGGGGTTGGGAATATTGATAGGGTAGCTCCGGCTTTAACAGCTTGTCAAACATTTCGGCTGCGCTTTTCGAGTAGACTCCTTTATTGTCTGCGATTGCCGAAGGGATACCCAAGTGGGATGTGCTGGTTTCCCGACCGAACCCAACACTCTGTCTCCCTTTTAAATCGGTACTGTTTTTATCGAATTCTTTTTCTTGCTTTAACCCCTCTTCTTTTAATCGTTGTATCTCCGCTTGCATTTCCTCCATCCTTTGTGCCTGTTTCTGGACCAATTCCAGCACCTCGTCACGTGGGGCGGCGGCACGCCTCATCGACGTCGTAGAGGTCTGCCGAGAATACTGGGAGTCGTCTCTTCCCTCTTCTGCCAAGGATTCGACTTCCTCCCCACCCGAGTGGACGGGAACGTTAACGCTACTTCGGCGGAGTTGGCCACCGGGGGGACTGGGAAACCACGTCGGCAGTGTAACATCACTCTCTGCCTTGTAGATCTTCACACTGTGTGGCGTCGGCGGTGGTGTGAGAGACCGAGGAGGAATACTCTCCCTTTTACTAAACTCTACCCCACGAAGGATATCAAAGTAGGGATTATTTTTCAACACATCACCAACCGTGTTCTCGGCTCTCGTCTCTCCTTCTACGAGACTGTCAACACGACTACGCGATCGATCTTCCTTGTGCTCCGAAGCAGCGGCGAGTGGACGCCGTGTTGCACAGTGGGCGGTGGATCCTAGGACTAAGGGAATCAACTCCGTCACTTCCTCAAAGGGAAGTTCGAATATCTGCACGCTCGTTAAAGTGATAGAGTCGTGGGAGAATGTGTGGTGACTGGTAATCAGTAGCGTGCAGTCCAGTTCCGCCGCGTCCTTTCCCCCGTGGGCCTTTCGATGCACCTCCACCCCACAATACACTACACAGTCTAGAGGGAGAAAGAAGGAAGAGGCCTTGGAGGAGGCAGTGCGGTTCAACAGGGTATGACCGTCTTCCTCGGAGGTGTCGTCATCATTGGAGTTGGGTTCTACAGTACTCACTACCCGAATGGATTTAACCATGGACTTTGTATTTCTCGCCTCCTCGGTCCTAGTAGAGTTGCTTCCGTCCAGCTGGGGGGTGAAAGGGGTGTGAGAGAGTGGCTTGTACTGCTCGGTACGACTGCCTGCTATGGTGTAAAACAAAAGACCACTCAGCCCTGTATTTCCACTGTGGCATACCAACGACAGACGACACGATACAGGGCGCATATCCCCAAATAAGTTGTTTTGTTGAAAGTCCGTATTCCCGACATATCGGAAGAGAGCGAAACAACTTTTTGCACTGGTAAACGTCACATGAATAGGGCTTCCATTCATAGAAAACAAAAAAGTAGTAGATGGACTTATTATTTCTCACCTTCGCTCACAGTAATAAAGTGTAAAAAAAGAAAGAAAGAAAATAAAAAGAGGGAAAGAACAGAAAGTAATAGTGAAGAGCGCACAATACAAAAGTAAAAAAAAAGTGAATAGTGGACTCAACTCTATTTTCACCTCTCGGCAACATGAATGATTCACAGGTGGAAAATGCAAAAATTGTCACACAAAATAATTGTGGGGAGATATACATATCGTTTATAGTGTTTTATGTTCTCATTTTCTGTTGTATTTTTTTTTTTTTTTGAAACAAGAAATATAAATAAATAAAAAGTCCCTGTGCAGTAAAAGGAAACGTTTGGTATCAACTTCAGTTGCTGTACTCGGCACTTGTATGTTGGCCTTATTTTTGATTTTCTCGCTATTCTTTTTTTAAAAAAAACCAATAATGCAAAAACAAGACAAAAAAAGACCAAACGTGTATTCCTTCATTTAATATAATAAAAGTATCAACATCAACTGTATCGTTTCACCTTCCTTTTATGAATACCCTCTTTTTTTTGTTTCTACGGATATTAAAAAAAAAAAACGACAAAAAAAGAAGTACTAATAATATATATGTATAAATTTGTCCTCTAAAGTGATTCACAGTCGATTTTTACTTTCCTTCTCTCTCACTCACTCTTTTCCCGGTTTCCACCTTATTGAGGAGGTGGGTATTGATAGTTGTTGCTAGGGGGAAACTGTGGCGGGTACTGGTAACCCGGTGGGAGCGCCTGTCCCTGTCCTCCCATCACATCGTCGTACGACGGAGGACGGTCCTGCTGGGGTGGGGGTGCACTGTACTGAATAGGTGCGGGAGGGGCCTGTTGAGGGATCTGTTGATACTGATACGAGCTTTGCTGTACTGCAGAAGGGGGGTAGTCGTAGGACGGTCGTTGCTGCTGCTGCTGAGGCGGGGGTTGTTGGTAATTGTAAGACGGTGTGGCGGAGGGTCGTTGCGAAAGATTAGGCGACGGCTGCTGAGGTGGGGGTTGTTGGTAATTGTAGGAAGGGGTGGCAGAGGGTCGTTGGGAAAGATTAGGGGCGTCCGACAGACGGTGTTGTTGAGGGGTGCTGGAGTCCATTTCACTCATCTTCTGTGCAATAATAGCATCTAGCCGTCCTTGTACCTCCTCCGCCTCAAACTGACGACTAAGGATGTAGGACTTGGCGAGGGAGAGGGTGGAATCGATGTCGTCGACCGCCTTGGAGCCGTAAGTCACGATAGACTCGAAATCCTTCAGGAACTCCTCGTAGAGAGAACAGGCCTTTTCGAGGTCCACGGTTACCTTTTGAATCTCTTTGAACTGCGGGTCGGTGCTTTGCACCTCGCCCAGCTTCGACATGGCCTCCTCCGCGTCCTTGGAGAGGGATTGAAGCTTTCTAGACTCCACGTTGACTTCCTCAATAATGTCGTTTACTTTTTTGGTATTGGTGCCAATGATACCGTCTCGCTGTGCCGTGTCCACGGCGGCCAGTCCGTAAATGATTTCGTCCGATTCGATCGTATCCTGTAATAGACCCAACTTCTTCTTTTGTTCCTCTTCGATGGTCCTTTGGCTCTCGAGGATACCCTTCAACTGCTTCACAATCGCCTTCACCTTATCGGACTGTTGACGAGATTCCTTTGACTTGGAGTAGGGCATCAGATTATCCAACTCCGCCATGGAAAAGTCTAGGCGGGCAATACTCTGCAAGTTTTCATTCATGGTAGCCTTGGCGGAGGTCAAAGGGTTCATCAACCACTGCTGTAGACCGTTCTTGTGCTCGTTGACCGCGGCGAGTAAGCTGTTGTAGTCGGGGGTCTGCTCCGCTGGTGGGAAAACGGAGCGCCACATCTTTTCGCCGTAGGCCTCAATATAACGCTTTTCCGCCTCCTTGTCCTTGGCCAACTCATCGAGTACTTCCTTCAGCTTTGACTTGCAGACGGAGTGGAGTTCTTCACAGGATTTGACGTGGTTCACCAGATTATCGGTCGTCTTGTTGGACCTTCCGGTTTCTCCATCGCGGAGGGCCAGTATACGGCTACGAAGGGGTTCCGGTACCTTACCCCGCTGTTGATTCTCGTCTGAAAGTGTTTGTACGGTCGCTGAAACCCCCAACTTTTGAATGTTGTCCTGCGTCCCCCGGCGTTGCGATTTTGCAAACTCGCCACAGGTGTTGGCCTTTTTGCGCATCTTGTCCCTCCACTGTGCCCCTATGGAGGCGATGTGGGCAGGGACGATTCCAAAGAAGGGATCATCCCCTCGAACCGACTTGAAGTTGACGAAGCTGTCCGGTTCGCTGGGTTGTCCCAGTGGTCGAGGGAGGGTAGAGGGTTTAGCAATTTCTTTCGGTACTCTGGCGTAGTAGACGGAACTATTCGCCTTATCCGCGGCCTCGTGGGCAGCGTTCACGCTCTTCACGATACTGTTTACCCAAGTGGTCTGTTCCGTCGTCTGCATCTTTGGCAGCTCCCGGAGAATTTCCTTTGCCTTGATATAGTAGGCAATCGCCACCCCCATTTCCGTTTCCGCCTCGTTCTTTAGCGCCAGGTGGATATGCGCCCGGGCCTCCATGACCACTTTGTTGGCTACCAGCTGGGCCTCCGCCTCCTTCGCATTGCTGTTCCTCCACGGCAAAGAAGTCGCCGTTCGCCACTGCGATTTACGAAAAATGGGAATAATTTCCTCGTACATTTTTGCCCCTTGCATCGCTATTTTCGAAAGCATGTCGTGATTGTCTTTGATGGCGGTTTCCGCCTTGAGGTAGCCGCAGTGATGTGCCTGAGCCAACGAAATACGCCTCAGTAGGTCTAATGAGTCTCGCTTAATATCCCCTTTGAGCAATTGATCGGGAGGCAGACGGTCGAGGAGACTTTCCACCATGTTATAGTACCCGGCGGCGTTCTGAAAGTGATTAAAGGCATCCTTCACCTCCTCCACCGCCCCTGTCCTTGCGCTGGTGCTACCGATAAAGGTGTAGGTGGCGGCCAAGTTGTACACACAACTGACTAACTCGATATTACTGTCCTTTCCCTCATACTTGATGGAATCGTCAAAACTGTCTCTCCAGAAAAATTTCAGCTTCCCGCTTAGTTTTTCCTGAAGGGGTAAGTGGGACTGCGCCATCGCCACATACTTGCAGTACTTTTTGAGAGTAAGCTCCACAAAGTTCAAGTTGGGGGGATGCTTGGTGTCGTCGGTGCAGGTTTTCACGATGCTGTTGTGGAAGGTGTTCATCGACTTGAGGGCTTCGTCCACGGCGGAGGTGGCGTTACTGGAGTGATTGGTCTGGACATACTTCCAGCACACCGTCCAGTCCGGTGTATCCTTCTCGCCTTTTCGGAAAGGGAGGGCAATCAGGCGGTCTGGTAGGTGATTGAGAGCCATCGTTACGGTAATGAAGAGGTGTTAAAAAACAGGACGCAGTAAATATATTTATATATATATATATATATATATATATAGAAAAAGGTCAGCACAATTAGAATAAAAACAAAAATGAGCTAGGGGTATAAATAGAATAAACTAATAGTAGTAGTAATAATTCTTTTTTGGTGTAAATGTCACAAAAATGAAAAGAGAGAATAAAACAAGATATAGAGAATTAAAAGGTCTCTCATTATATAAGAGTATATCCAAGGGGAAACAAATAAACAAAAAAACAACGAAATTGAAAAAAAATATTCTTTACATACTTTTAGTATACCCTCTCTCTCTCTATATATATATATGTTATATACTCCGTTTACATGATGGCTTCACTACGTAGCTTTTCTTCTTCAATCTTGTGCAACTTCTCCACCAAGTCCAAAAACTCCTCATCTCTCTGGGGGTCATGCTCATAGCACTCCTCGACTTCCTCCTCTTCCATTTTTCGCGCTGCAGTATTCTCCGCCGTCTTGGGGGCGATAGAGTCTAACATCTTTGGCCCTGAGGAGCCATACCGTTCGTACTCTGACAGCCGCTCCGTCCACCGCCAGGTGTAGTACAGAGCCCGTCGGACCTCCCGTTCCAACATGGCCCGAAACTGTCGCTTCTCGGTGGCAGGGGCCTTGGAAAGTACGGTGGGCAGCACATACCAGTGGAAGGACCCCAGTGCCGTGCCGATAGCCAGGTGCTGGGAGTAGTTGGGAGGGAGCACTGCAGGGGGTGGTTTAAAACTAAGGGTGGTGATGGCGTCTTGTACCATGTGGTGGACCAACAAGGGTTCAGCGTTACGGTCGAGCAAGTCCCACACTTCAATTCGACCGTACTGCGTTCCAATGATAATCACAGCGGGCCTTCCAGGGGACCAGGCCGCGCACGTAACCCCCGCATCCAAGAACGGCGACGTATAAAGCGGTAATTCCAGACCATCTCTCCATACTTTAAATGTGTGATCTCCACACGTCAGGAACACGTCGCTGATGGTGGGATGGCGCTCCACGCTATACACGGGCCCAGAGTGGGCCTCAACAATGTGGCGGATCGATTTATTCTCGCTGTTGGTGCCCAGTGCCGCCACCACCCCACTCAGCGTTCCTTCCGCACGCGTCACTAGACTACCCGTGCAGAACTCTCCACTCGTCGTTCCGAGGGCGACCGTGTAAGAAGGGGTTTCCTTATCCGCCATAAGACCATCCACAAACAAACGAAATCCCATCAAGTCGGAACTGCCATCTTTTCCAGTACATATATACCGGTTGAGTGGAACCCATGGAAGGGACTGGCCATTGGTCTTACTTTGGTGTCGGATCTTTCGCAGTTTTTCCTGCGGCAAATACTCCGGACGGGTATCCCAGACTAGCATAGACCCGTCGTCGCTGACCGTCATGAACTGGTGGCTCTCCTCTACAATCGTTTGCTTACCATCAAAGGTGCACTCGACATTGTGAGGAAACCACTGGAGGTCGTGCACCGGGCGGCGGTGGGAGAGCTCCACACGGGACATTTGAAACGGCTGCAGATGGGGCACGACCACGTCACCGTCCCCTTCTAGCGTGACCCCTTTGACGTGCTCCGCCATCGGAAGCACCTCCCCAGCTTCTTTGAACTCCCCTGTCATGGCAATCTCGGGGGCTGTCTGGAGATGGGCATCCCCTTGTAAACCGGGCACCGTCGCCACCTGTGAGAGGTCCCACAGGTATACCTGACCATTCATCGATCCCCCGGCCACAATCGTCGGCTTCGACGGGCAGAACCGAAGAACTTGTACCTCGTCCGGTGCCTCCAGCACACAACGTGGGTGCATTGGATCGGAAAACTCCCATATCATTGCCGTACTCCCCTCACAGCGACGGGCCGCCTCTATCCTTTCCTCTAACGTGTTGTTGGCTATTGATGTCACACACACACAATCGTCCTTTGCGCGTTGACTACGCCAGCTGATCGACTGGATTAAACGATCCTTGGTAAGGGCATGCGTGTAATTGCCCTTTTCTAGTAGTACCACACTGTCATGGGCGCCGACGAGTCCCTCGTCCTCTTTGAAGGCGCTGTAATCATCCGTATAGATGGAAACCTCCTCGTTCTGGGTGAGGTGGTGCAGCGTGCGTGGGAGACTCTTTTTCAGGAATGCACTCAGATTGGCTGCCTCTTTCTTGGGGACGTCAATGTGGGAGATGCAGGCATCGACAATGGTGGGCTCCGCCTGCACCGCTGCGTGGACACGACGCGCAAAGTAAGTTTGAGAAGTGGAGTCTGTCTTTTGAGGAACGGCCTGTACCCCGACTTCGACCTCATCACGAAGCGCATCATACAGTGGGTTGTGCGTACCGCGGAGATCTCTCGAGTCCTCGCCAGCCTCCTTCGTGACGTACCCTAAGAGGGCTGAGTGGTTCCGCAGAATAACGTTCCGCTTTACCTCAAAGCTTACCTTGGAGAGGGGGCGAACGGTAACGTGGGCAGCGTTCTCATATGCGATTTCTTCCTCACTCCCAAGAGACTCCCAGGTGCCGTTGGGTATAATGGTGTGGATGTCCTTCGCCAGCTGCAACAGTTCTTTGGTGACTAACGTGTCAACTGGGGCCGTGGGGGTCTTTGCCTCACTGATTTCCTTCAGAGGGGAAGTATTGCCGCTCTCTGGCTTCTCTTCGGTCGTGGACATGACTTACTTATGTTCTAGATCTAAAGTTCTTTTTAACAGGATGTTGTAGAGAGAGAAGCAGAAGAGAAAAAAAAAGTTTTCTAATAGATAAAACACAACAAAACGTTTTCCTCAGATAAGAAACTGAACACCAGCGACCGAATCGCTGGGTCAGCTTATGCTAACATGTGAGAAATAATGAAGAACAAGTTCGGTACGGTGCACAGAGTGTTATCCCTTTTTTTTTACTTTTATGTAGTAAACCTCCCTCCATCACGGTGGATGTATTCAGCATTATGTTTTTTCTCCATGTTTCGCAAACGCTAACTTTGCTGTAGCTGGTAAGCACGCCTCCACCACCAACTTTTTCTGAATGCTTTCAATGAAATTCTTGTTTTCCGCATCGCGAATCCAAATTGCCAGGCGGTTATAATACTTCTTCTTGGAAATTACCACCCCCATGATTTGACACTCTTCACTGTTTTCATCCTCCAGGCTCTCGCCAATGAGGGCCATCAGAGTGTTCTCCCAGTTCTTATCTAGCTCTGTTTTAGTATTGGAAGGGTCTGCAGAAAGTTCGTTTTTATTGATATCAATATTCACCCATACCCGACCACCATTCTTGTTTGCCTCATCCTCCCACATCGGCTTCACGCCTTCTTGGAAGAAGTGGTATTGGGCAGAAGTACGGAGCGTGTGAAGGGGTTTCACAAATTTGAGCATGACAAAGAATTCCTCGACGGAGTGTACCGTCATGATGGGGATCAGGGAGCGCTCCCAGTCGCTGGAGTCGTACGTGGACGGACTATCATACCAGAGAGTCCAGTTACGATTGAGTTTATGGGGTACAAATTCACCTTCCATAGTCTTTCTCACTTTTTTTTTCTTTCCTTGTTTTTATTTATTTATTTATCGTGTTGTTCAATTTCTGTGGCGGAATTAATGAAAACAGAAGAAAAAGAAGTTTTCACTGTCTGAAAACAAATAAACAAAAAAAATAAAGAATAACTAATGGTAGTAGGAGATGGAGAAGAAGTACCTGTAATAGAGAACAACTAAGCACCGTAACAGGAAGCAAAAAAAAAAAAACGACAATTATTATCTCACTTAAACCCCAAATCAGTACAGGATTCCAAAGTTTACCACAACCCAACATGCTGGAAATTTCAGGAGAAACGGACTAAAAAACAAAACAAAAAAAACAAGAGATGAAATAAAAAATTCGTAACAACAACAACGAAAAAAGTATCTATAAAGGGAGTACAGTGTTTTTCTTATTACTTCCTCTTGGGGGCAGCCTTCTTGGCCTTCTTGGCAACCACCTTCTTCGCCTTCTTGGTAACCGCCTTCTTGGCCTTCTTGGGTGCAGCCTTCTTCGCCGCCTTCTTCACAGTCTTCTTAGCGGCCTTCTTGGCGCCGGTCTTCTTGGTAGCCTTCTTCGCAGTCTTCTTGGCACCGGCCTTCTTGGCCACCTTCTTCACGGCCTTCTTCACAGACTTCTTGGCGGATTTCTTCGCTCCAGCCTTCTTAGCACCGGACTTCTTGGGGGACGCCTTCTTCGCGGCCTTCTTGGGAGAGGATCTCTTGGACGCCTTCTTGGGGGAGAGGGAGGCCTTGGTACCACAGACGCAAGGATCGCAGGTGCAGGGGTTGCAGTTGCAGATACCGCATTTGCAAGGGTTGCAGCCGCAAGGGTCGCATCCGCAGGTGGCAGTCTTGGTGGACATTAGAATAAGGGGTTGAAAGTGTGAGAGCGAGAAAACTTGAGGGGAAGAGGAAAAAGTAAGTGTAGCACGTAGTTCCGTAATACATCACAAGCGGTTCTCATCGAAACGATCAGCTCCACCTCAACGAAACCGTTGATAAAACAAAGTGGTAATAACTAATTAACAAAAAAAAAAAATCTATAAAAATACGAGCTATACTAGTTCGTTTAAGTTACTTCCTCTTGGGGGCAGCCTTCTTGGCCTTCTTGGCAACCACCTTCTTCGCCTTCTTGGTAACCGCCTTCTTGGCCTTCTTGGGTGCAGCCTTCTTCGCCGCCTTCTTCACAGTCTTCTTAGCGGCCTTCTTGGCGCCGGTCTTCTTGGTAGCCTTCTTCGCAGTCTTCTTGGCACCGGCCTTCTTGGCCACCTTCTTCACGGCCTTCTTCACAGACTTCTTGGCGGATTTCTTCGCTCCAGCCTTCTTAGCACCGGACTTCTTGGGGGACGCCTTCTTCGCGGCCTTCTTGGGAGAGGATCTCTTGGACGCCTTCTTGGGGGAGAGGGAGGCCTTGGTACCACAGACGCAAGGATCGCAGGTGCAGGGGTTGCAGTTGCAGATACCGCATTTGCAAGGGTTGCAGCCGCAAGGGTCGCATCCGCAGGTGGCAGTCTTGGTGGACATTAGAATAAGGGGTTGAAAGTGTGAGAGCGAGAAAACTTGAGGGGAAGAGGAAAAAGTAAGTGTAGCACGTAGTTCCGTAATACATCACAAGCGGTTCTCATCGAAACGATCAGCTCCACCTCAACGAAACCGTTGATAAAACAAAGTGGTAATAACTAATTAACAAAAAAAAAAAATCTATAAAAATACGAGCTATACTAGTTCGTTTAAGTTACTTCCTCTTGGGGGCAGCCTTCTTGGCCTTCTTGGCAACCACCTTCTTCGCCTTCTTGGTAACCGCCTTCTTGGCCTTCTTGGGTGCAGCCTTCTTCGCCGCCTTCTTCACAGTCTTCTTAGCGGCCTTCTTGGCGCCGGTCTTCTTGGTAGCCTTCTTCGCAGTCTTCTTGGCACCGGCCTTCTTGGCCACCTTCTTCACGGCCTTCTTCACAGACTTCTTGGCGGATTTCTTCGCTCCAGCCTTCTTAGCACCGGACTTCTTGGGGGACGCCTTCTTCGCGGCCTTCTTGGGAGAGGATCTCTTGGACGCCTTCTTGGGGGAGAGGGAGGCCTTGGTACCACAGACGCAAGGATCGCAGGTGCAGGGGTTGCAGTTGCAGATACCGCATTTGCAAGGGTTGCAGCCGCAAGGGTCGCATCCGCAGGTGGCAGTCTTGGTGGACATTAGAATAAGGGGTTGAAAGTGTGAGAGCGAGAAAACTTGATTCAAAAACAAATAATAGAGAAAGTAGTCGGAAAAGGTGTAAAAGACTGTAATCATAATGTTTGCACAAAAACTAACGAAAATAAAACGAATTTGATTACACATGTATTTTTTCAGTTTAGCATACAACTTGATATGCAATTGGCATTTTTTTTTCCTTTGTCCTTTTTCCTTATTTGTTGTTGAACATTTTCCCCTTGTCAGACAGTATTTTTGGGTGGGGATAATAGGGGGTAGTAGGTGTTACTACAGTTAAAAGCGATGACGCACACCTGCCCAGTACCAGAGATACGGAGGGGGTGTGTGGATGGAAGATAGCGATCCTTATTCGTATTATTATTATTATTATTATTATCGTTTTTTGGGGAACGGAAGAAGTATAACTGGAACTTTTCATCGTTACAAGACTACAATAAAGATGGAAAACTTGTTAATGTTGTTGATAACATTTGTTTGGTGGTACACCTTTTTTTTTCTGTTTTTTCTGTGTTTTA
Source organism: Angomonas ambiguus (assembly GCA_019695575.1). NCBI lineage: Eukaryota > Euglenozoa > Kinetoplastea > Trypanosomatida > Trypanosomatidae > Angomonas > Angomonas ambiguus. Next base: position 86,200 of record JADNSB010000009.1, on the reverse strand, counting down.
AATAAAAATCCTTTCTGAAGGTGGTGTCATAGTGCGGGTTTTATGAGCAACAATAATAATAATATCTCTGGGTATTATATAAAAGCAGTTAGTTGCGTGAAGGATATAACAAAAAGGGGTGTGGGGTTCAACGGCGTGCACTCCGTACGAACGTTACACCAAAATATTAGTAATACTATAGTAATAATGATTCAAAAAAAAAAAAACGGAAGTTAAATTTCGATTTTTATTTTTTTAAAATTTGCTTTTGTTTTTGTTCCTATCACAATTTATTGCATTTCCGCATTCTGTTCTCAGCTGGGAGAAGAGGTGAATGACATGTGTTGAAGTACCTTTTTTTTAGAAAGGTAGGCGATAATAATAACCGTTTTTCAAATCTTTAACTTCTCGAAATACTACTAATAAAAGTAATTATAACGGTAATAATCTCTTCTCCCTCACTTTTTCGGCATCCTATTTTTTCTTTTTTTCTTTTTTAGCTATTAATCAATAATAATAGTCTTAATAATAATAATCATAATAATAAATTCCTTAAAAAAAAACTCTGTTTTATGGTAGGGATAAATACATACTTTTCCCTCAGTTTAATAGAAGGGATGGGAGAAAGGGTACAATATCGCTTTAATTTCTCTTACACTAGCCTCTTAATAATAAACATTATTTTCCTTCTTAAAATTGGAAAAACTCCTTTTCTTTCTGTTACGTACAAAAAAAAAATATACATAATTTATGTGTGCTCCCTAACTCATACACCGCCTGCTGATCCGAAAGAAGGAAAAAAATGGGCTACTATAAAAAGTAAAGCATATATAACAAAAATGTGTTGGTGGAGCATTTCTTCAAGAAGTTTAACGAATATTTGTAAGGTTTAAAATATATCCAAATCGGAGGCAGTGTATTTGTTATTATTTTTTTTTTTAGGAAAAAAAAACTTCGCTCTTATAATAAATCTCATTGAAAGTTATATATTGGATAGATAGTGTGGGTGTTTTTATTATTATTATTATTATTTAATTGTTATCCTTAGTGTTATGTACTTATTTAGTCATCGTAGAAATAATAAAAACACTAATAGTATCTACTGGTTCTCCACAAAGTAAAATTATGAACGAAAAGGAAAAGCAAAAAAATCTCATTTTGAAAAGAAATCATTCATACAATACGTAATTTATAAACTTGACTATCCTAATAGTTTCTTTTTAATTTTTATTTTATTCCGGGAAACAATTTTTAATTTCTACTTTGTTTAGTTTCTGATTGTATATTTATATATTTATATTTATATAGAGGTTGTTTTGTTACCTATAGTACAAGTATAGTATAGTATCGTTTCTGCGGGGAGAGAAAAGAGGTCCCTGTCCTCATTTCAACGGTTATGATATCACAAAGTGTTTAGAGTAGTGGGAGATTTATCTACACACACTACATATTAAACCCCCTAGAGTAAACCGACATCGATACAATCCTTTTTATTTTACTATTTTTTCGAATAGTAATTTCGTTTTCAGTTGTTGTTGCTGCTGTTTTACAGTGGAATAAGGACGAACCAAAGAGAGAGTGTGAGTAATAAAAAAGGAAGGAAAACACACACGCACACACACACACACACACACACAGCCTGTCAACGGTGTTTTGATTTAATCGAGATAACTTTTAAGTACTTCAGATAAATTACCACACTGTAAGCTGTTCCTTACACCCCCACTCCCCCTTTTTTTTTTTAACATTATCACTTGTAGGATAACAAGAGTTGTGGCACGCCGTTGACATTTGTATGTAGGGGAAAAAAGGAGGTTCTGTTGTTTTGGGTATAGTTGTTCGTGTTCTGACGCACGTTATAGCTGAGTTTGTTTGTTTTTTCCTTTATTTTGCTTTGCTTTGCTTTTTAATTGCAGCAAGTGTGTTGTTGTTTCGTGTGACTCGAGACATGTTTTTTCCTGATTTAGTGATGACTATTGTTATTATTACTCTTCTCTTGGTTGTTGATGTTGGTGTTGTGATGTTGTTTCACTTTCCCTCCGAAAGTCCGTTTTCAGTGGGAAGGGACACCACATGGTGTGTTGTTGTTTTACTCGCTGTGGTGACGAGGATTACGGAAGTTACGGCGACCACCGAACCGTCCACGTCCCCGACCGCGTCCGCGTCCGCGTCCACCTCTGTGGTGGTTATTATCCTCGTCCTCCTCCCGCTCCTCCCGATCCTCATCGTTATGACGAGGGTGGTGGCGACCGCCGTCTTTATTATTCCGTTTGTGGTGGTCGTGGCCCTTTCGGTCCTCCTCCTCCTCAAGGTAGGGCTCCTCTTCATAGTAGCGGCCCTGGCCACGGTGCCACGGGCGCTCCCTCTCCTCCCAGTCATAGCCGCCTCGGCCGCCACGACCGCCTCGGCCCCCTCTGTGGTGGGGAGGGGCATTATTATTATTATTATTATTGCCTCTGCCGCCACGGTGGTGAGGAGGGTGAGAGTGATTCCCTCTGCCGCCACCCCCGGCGCGCTCCTCCTGAGCGGCGTGGTCCATGTCACGGATGGTGTCGCGGGAGACCTCGCGGGTGCGGAAGCTGAGCTGTTCCAAGTGCTCTGGGTCGAGAACCTTACAGGCTAACTCGAAGATACAGTCAACGATGCGGTCTTGATCGGACATGTTTGGGAAAGAACGTTAAAGTAATGTAATGTAATGTACGCAAAAATAATAATAATAAAAAAATTTAAAAAGTGTGGAACCTACATCAAAGTAGACGTAATAAGGAAAGAAAAAAAGAGGGGTAGAGTGAGGAAGTTAGAGAGAGAGAGATAATTATACGGCAATGTCAATTGGAAGCAGAGATCTACTAGTAACGCAGTACGAAAATAGGCACATTTTTTTTTTTTTCAATATATAAATATTTTCCTAATATTTGATAAACAAACCCCTAAAATACCTATTAATAGACTCCCTATATAGAGCAACACACCAACACTACAGCCAGAAAAGAAGGAAACGTAATATTCAAAAAAAAAAAAAGAAGGAAAGAGGGGGAAGGAAAGGTAAAAGGACAGTGCATCAGTTTCACCATCTCCTCTTTCTATTTCTTCCACCTTTTTCGTGTCCTCTTTGTTGTTTTCTTTTTTGTTCTTACTATTACTATTCATTCCTCCTCTCTAGTGTGTATTGCTTCGTACAACTCCACTGACTAATTTAATTTAATTTAATTAGTGGTGGTCATCGAGGTGAGACCAGACGTAGCGGTGGGGGTCGAGGGTGAAGTCACGAGCGTTATACTTGATTTGCATCGCGGGGTATTCACCAAACCAAATACCCACACAGAAGATAAACAACATCCACGCAGGGTCGCGGTTGAACTGGTTAAACCGACGAGGCACAAAACCACCTAGAAACATGGTGAGTAAGAATTTTTTATCTTTTAATACTAATAATAATTAAAAAAAAAACTTAAAGGGTTGAAGTAATAGTGAAAAGGAGGAAGAGCGAAAAGGGGGTAAACTAAAAAAGAGGCAGAATCACACAGTAGCAATAAAAGAAGAGCAAAGAGAAAAGGGTAATGTAACAGACGTAATAATATTAGTTATTTAACAATACGGATAATAGAAGAGCAACTGTGAAGAGGCAACAAGGTCGTCCAATTATACGAAGGGGAACAAGAACAGAAAACGATCCGGTAAAAGTCCAGCAGTGTATACGAATTCTTTTTCACTACCCCACATAATCTCAGCGGTGGCAAAAAAAAAAAAAAATAGCCACCTAAAGCATCTTTTTTGTTTTATCTTTTCTTTTTCTTTTCCTCATAAAGGACTCATAAACGCAATCACCACGCCGGAAGGAGTATCCCTGGCTTGGGTAACGGTGCGGAACACACGAGTAGCACTAGGAGACTCCATTGACACTACCACTGCCCCTACTTGTAACAAACTGGTCCGGTCCTTAGTAAGACACTCGGAGAGCGGCGCACACTGCACCGTAAGGGTGAAGGAGTGCTCATTGATTACGGTCCAGGTATAGTCTATCACGGTGGAGTAAGTGTCTACTGTCTTGCCGTGTTGAATTAACGTCGTCCCTGGAAACGAGTTGGCGTCAGGGCTTTGAGGATCGGTGACGGCGGCGGCGATGTCGGCACACACTTCTAAAGAAAAGGAGCGATTTAGTTGGGCAATGACTTCCGTCGAGGGGCTGTAAAAGGTCCAATGAATACGGACAGTAGAGTCGATACGGATAAAAGGAGTAGAGGGCTCCACTGTGAAGTACTGCAGCTCCAGAGGGAGTACCGCCACTGTCATTCGCGAGAGTTGTTAGTCGGGGGAAGAAAAAAAGAATGGGGTAAGACAACCACAACAACAACAACAAATAACAATAACAACCTAAGAGCTAGAGATGGTGAGAGTAGTGTAATAGTCACAAAACAAAAGAAAAAATAAAAAAAAGAAAGGGAAAAGATAGAAAGTATCGTTGAAACTTTTTAGAGCAAGGGAAGTGGAAATGTTGCATAGGACTGCTTACCAAATCAGAAAAGGCAATTATTATTGTTTTTCTTGTGACAAAGTTAATTAACAATAGTTATTATATTTAAAAAAAAATAGCATCCTTATCTTTACTCCTTCATATTTGCTCGGCCATTTTTTCACCTGCCTTTATCCTTACCATCATTCTACTTGTTCTTTTATTGTCTTTTTTAAATGTTCGACAGAATCATATTATGGGTAGAGCGCTCACAGTAGGTAATGGCGGCGGAGATGGCTACCGTGACAGCGGTGACTGTAAGAAAGCGTGTAAGGTTCTTCCAAGCCTGAGGGTAGGCAACAGAGTCGGGGAGCGACTCGGGCTGCTGCATGCCAGGGAACATGTTGAGAATAGGAAAGTAAAAAAAAGAATAAATAAACGAATAAACCCTATAACAAGTAAAAAAGGTACAATTTAGATACGTAGAGAACGGAAAAAAAAAGGGAGAGAAGATATATGCACAAGGTTACAATTACGCTGTTCAAAAATTCAAAACAAATACACTAAAACATACAGCAGTAAGTACGTAGGTACATAAAAAATTTTTTTTTCAGTCTGTATATCTTTTTTTGTTTTCTTTTGTTGGGAAAAAAAATAAAAAAACAACTAGCTTTGTGAAAGGCGCTGATAATAGAGCGGGTTTGTCCCCAAATTTCTCTAATGATCATTGCTACTGAAATCTTTGCGTTGCCCTTCACAATATATTCATTCTCTTAAGCATACATTTATATAAACGTATATATTCGAACTACATAGTACACTTAAAAAGAAGAGAATATTTATTTTTATTTTTTATTTACTGTGCTGTTGTTAATTTGTTTTTCACGATTTTATCTCGAAATTTATGAAGAAACATATACTAGAAAAGGAAAGGGAAACGTATTTAATCAACGAAAAAAAAAAATGTGACATTATTGGACACTACTAAAAAAAAAAAAGAGCGGGTTGGTCCCCAAATTTCTCTTAATTTTTTCGAGTTATTTTTCCAAACACTCGATATACGGAGTCGAATAATGAATCACTAAGATAACGGAAGTAAAAAAAAATTTACTTAGCATTTACAACAACTTGTAAAAAAGAAGGGAGCAATTTTATATTTATATATATATTTAATTAATAATCAACAAACGTAGAAAAAAAACTCAAAATAGGTAATAGTATTTTGCACTTTGAGTAGTTCTAATTTTTTTTATTTATTTTTTTTTTCTTTCTTTCTTTCTCTTTTCAACAACAATACACTATCCGCATTGCCTTACCCCTCAATCACGCCATAGATGGAGGCGACGGTACCAAAGATCACGGCGACGACACCGCAAAGAAGGAGTCCATAAGTGGCCAAGTAGTGAAACCAACCGACCGACTTGAGGGACCAGTTACCACAGTACATGATGAACAGGGCGGGGTAAATGAAACCAAGGAAACCTCCACAGAAACTACCGACAAGACCAAACACAATCGTGACACTAGGAATGAAGAGACCCAACACGAGCGCAACGACTGCCATAAAACCGCAGATGAGCGCGTTCAGCCACATGGGGACAGTGTTGAGGTCTTTAAATATGGGGAAGTGCCAGCCAAGGCAGTAGTACACCGAGTCTCGAGAGGGCTGCATGCAGATCGCAAACCCCACAATCATCTTGATGCCTATCCCGACATAGGCGACCGCCACCATCGGCTCACTGCGGACGTTGTAGTACTTGAGAATAGAGTCAGTCGTGGCATCGCCGAACTCGAGGTAGCCAAAGATACCAGCGAGGATGTAGAGGACGAGGCAGACGATCATGGAGCCTGCGGTTTGCACTGTGATGCGCTTGGCGGAGGGCTTTCTCATTTCACGATAGACTTCTAGCACGTTCGTCTGACAGAGATAGGCAAAGATGAACATGCTGAAACCGACGATAACGTTATTACCGCTCTTGAACATGGCGAGTTTGTGTTTGGGCTTGCCATCCTCGAATCCATTCATCCCACTGTGAATAATAATCACCAGAACAAAGTACATCATGCAGCTCACTCCAATCACAGAGAAGTAACGGAGGGAGTTGATTTCTTTGGGGATGGAGAGGGGCAACATCGTGACCGCCCAGATCATAATGACCAGGACACGTTTGCCCCACTTAGTGCGAAGGAAGGGGTTGACACTATTGCCATCGGTGGCGCGCTCGAGAAGATCTCCAGTAGAAATGACATAAGAGACACAACTACCAAAGCAAAACATCCACATGTTAAAGGCGGCAAGATAATCCCAACCGACCCCCAACAAACCGCGGGACAGCTTTTCATACGAGTTCAAGGTGTGGTTCGTCTTCTCTACCGACTGAATCAGAATGTATACCGAGTATATCGTGCAGGCAGTGATCACCACCAGCACGATAATGGCTACAATCACACCAGTCGCTTCAAAGGCGGAGGGAAGGGTAATGATACCACTCCCAAGGGTGACGGCGGCGAGGTTGTAGGCATTGGAGATGAACCCCCCGTGAGGGACAATCTTGTTCAGAATACTCGAACACCGGTTCGATGGGACGTACTCCTCCTCGGAGCTCTCATCGTAGGAGAAGGCTTTCAGGTCCGTCTCCGCCACACCGTCTGGGTCTTTGCAGAGGTGAAGATCGTCAGAGCTGACGTATTGAGGAATACCGAGTTCCTCGAGAGGCTCACTCTGAACTACAGGCTCTGCCATGGGAGTCTATATATTTTTAAAGTATAATAGGTAAAAAAGTTGGAATGATAGAAAAAAAAAAAATAATAGAAAAAAATTGTTGATTATATTGCTTTTGCTTCTTTTTTTGAAAGCGGTGTAAACTTTTAAAGGGTGAATGAAAGTAAAAAAGGGGAGAAAGAGGTAAAGAGTGAACACAAATGAAATTTAATAATATATGGTCGACTGTCTCATTTACGGTAGAACTTTTCAGCTGTTCATTAGAAAGATCTTTAACCACTTAAGTGTCACGTCACTAAAATAAAACGGATAGAACTATCAAAGAAAAATCAAACTAAAAGATTTTGTTTGTAATTATGATTGAAGTTAATAGAAAACGATATAGTTTTAAAATATTGAATAAAATGGATATAATTAAAAAAAAAAAAAACAATGTATTTCTCTTTTTTTTTTTTCTGTTCTTTTACCTACAACACTATTCTTTCTTTTCTTTTGTTACTTTCTGAGAAGCGAGTTCCGCCTCCCTCTTCTTCTTCTCTCGCTCTAGTTTGTCATTGACGAGGCGAAGTTCCATGTTAGGATACCCACACGCCTCTCGTTGACGATAAAATAACTCTTTGAGTTCATCAAAGTAAACTTTCGACAGTTTTTCGACGTCTTCCGGGTTATCGGAGCGGGCGCCTTCGGGGATGGGAATGGGCTTGCCGACCACCAACGTCAGCTTGGTGTTGTACGGGAGGGGGAGACCAAATCGGCCATACGGGATCATCGGGAAAGGAAACCCCAACAGTTTCAGCATCACCCGCTGAATGCGTGGAAAGTGAATGAGACCCAGTAAGTTGTTCTCCGCGAACGACAGGAGAGGCACCAATGGAACCTTATTGTCCATCGCCAGGCGTAAGAACCCTTGGTGGTGGGTGACCAGTATCATTTCCTCGTTACTGATCTTCGTGTGAAGCATCTCCGCCTGACCACCAGTGACAATCAACACACTATTCCCCCTCTTCAGACTGGCCTCGATACCTCGGCGACTCACCGAGAGGCAACCCAGGAGTAAATTGTAGTCGCGGATAACAGGGACGTTGAAGATGATGCTGGCGGCGTGGGTGGAGACGTAGTGATTGGGGTTCAACCCCACTTTTTCTTTCCACTCCTCCGTCAAAGAACAGAAGAGCGCGGTACCAGGGAAAACGCCGTGAGGGTGAAAGGAAAACAAATACTGTGTCTTATCCTGTTTCATCTCGACGGAAGGGTCATCCACGATGACGCTAAAATTAAAGTATTTGACACAGTCCGAGAATAAGTAGCGTCGGGCAAAGTTGGTGAACCACATGCTCCGGCGTTTACCGGTGAGCTGAGGGGCGTGTTCGTAAGTGGGGAGGTAGAAGCACCACATAATAGTGAGCCCCACATCGACCACGTAACTCGACAAGTGATAGGGGGACCAGTTACCGGTGGAATACGACTGATACTCGGTAAACGTTCGGTAACCAACGGCAGCATGGATGCTTAGCCGAACCAGAATTCGGATCTGTTTATACCCTCCCAGTATCGTCATCACAAGGGTAAAGTAAAACATCGTACGGGTACCCATGCAGGTGTAGGTGAAGTACGGGAGGCAGAGACAGGTGCCCACAATGACGGCCATACCGTATTGAGACCACGTGACGAGGGTATAACGAATCGTAACCACTGCCTTGGGGACTTTAACGTTGGCGATATAAGGCACAATCGACAGAAGCAACACCAGTAGCAATGACATCAATAGGATGGGTAGCGTGGATTCCACTTTACCGATCAACTGAGGGGTGTAATTCTGGGAGAATATATACACTCCCCCAAACAAGGACAAGGGTAATATCATACCTAACAGCATCGAGGAAATCTCCAGTGTATTCTTGATAATGAGGGCAGGTACAGTGAGGTTGGTGAGACCCTTCTTCTCTTCTGGGGGGTTCCCCTCTGAGGCTTCCTTACGAACCCGTCTTTGCTTCTTCTTGAGCTGTTTCTCCGCCATTATCTCCCAGTGACGGGTGGTACGGTTCAGCGCCAGTAGTAGACAAGGCAGGCCCAGCGCAATCCCAATCAGGGTCATAACGAACGGCACACGGGTACGACGTTTGCTTCCTTCTCCTATTTGAGTCCGGTGAAGAGAAAACAGGGTGGAGTCCTCTTTGGAAAAGAAGGCAGACACAATTTCATAGGCGTGTCCAAAGGCGAACGCACCCACAAAGAGAAGCAGTGCGACAATACCCTCTCCATTTTCTTCAAAGTAGGACGGCTTCTTGGGGTTCGAGTCGAACAACTCTATCGAACTCAGAATAAGGACCTGACTGGCGACGGAGAGGACCGCCGCAAGAATCATCGCGGGGGAGGAAATTCCCTCGTACTCGATGGAGGAAATAAGTGTCACGAGCACCGCGCCGGCATAGCACGTCCAGCCCATAATTTGACGCCGAACAAACTTGGAGCCACCTCGAAACGGCATGAACGGTTGATACTTTTGCCGACCACGTCGCGGAGGATGCATTAACGGACCATAAAACGTGTTGAGCAGCACACAGGAGGCAGTGACAATGATAACACCACAGGTCGCAAAGGCCAAGGAAAGCACGGTAAGCGAGGCAAAGAAGGCGGCAAGGATGTAAAACAGAGAGGAAGCCACACAAAGGAAAAAAACAATGATTGTGGTACTCTCTTTTCTAAAGTGTTTGGTGGCCTCATCGTCATCAGAGTCATCGGAGTCGTCCACAGGGGAGTGGGGAGAGTCCGGGGCAATAAAAAGAGTGAGGCTTTTTTTCGTGAAGGGTATCTCGTAGTATCGAAGGGCGGGCTCCGCGATGGCGCGAAAGGCCAGCTGTAGGATTTGTTTGTCTTTTGTTTCGGTCGTGGCATTAATTTCGTGTACCGTCAACTCTTTTAGTCGTTCAAAAGCTTCGAGTGCCATGGGCTGCATTCGGTGAATCTTTCGCCTCTCCCTCGTCTCCAACACGACGGAAAGGGTAATGACGAAGAGGGGAACCGCCTGTAGTACGCCGATTAAAGAGTGTGGCATGGGTACCCTGAATACACGTTGGATAAAGTCAATAAATTGCGACTGATTCACCATTACAACACTACAGAGAATCATGAACAATACACAGAAGGCATACAGCATCCAACCAAACACTTGCATGGCGATATACGTCCCGGTGCCTTGAAACGGATGAATGCTCTTGACACCCTTGTCTCTCCCGGAGATGTGGGCTAGGGGGACACTGCACAAGAAGCACAAGTTGGCGACAATAATCATCGGTACGGCAGGTAATTGGGCATCCCCCCACAGTTTCAGCAAGGCCAGGTCCAACGTAACGCGCAACACCATACTGATGAGGTAGGCGGAATACGCCATCACCATCTCCCCGTTTAAAATACTCTTAATGTCCACCGTTTGTGATACGGAAAGGGTGTCCTTCAGGGGATCATAGTCATCGAAGGAAAGGTCCTTCTCGTCCTCGTTGGCGTTATTAGGGGACTCTGGACGTGTGGGCCGAAATTTATACGCTCTCAAGGAAAACATCATACAGAGCACACTCATAATAAGATTGGTCGTGGCCATGGAGGCGGCGAGGTGGTGATGCGTGCAGAGGTACACCGCTATCGAGATCACCAGCAGAATGTAAAGCAGCCAACTCAACACGTGTAGAGAAAGAAACGTTAAATTTTCTTGCGCCTCTTCGCCAAACACGCTGAACCCTTCCCCGTGTACGGCTTTACCAGAGAAGAACATAACGGGCAATATGACCAGCGAAAAAAACTGTGAGGCGGTGAGCGCCAGTTCCACAGCTTCCTGCTTCGTCCAAGTGGTGCCCTCTAGAATCTGTTGCATATTCTCCGGATTGAAGTGCAGCACATAGTTACATCCGAACTGAAATATGCCCAATAGAAGGGTAATGACAAAGAAGACAAGCGATCCGAATTCAGACACATTGGTACTACCTCTTGAAAGCTTCGAAAAGTTAGTTGTTCGAATAAACATTAGTAACAAACTGCACGTGGCGACATTGATGCACGCAATGGTCATAAAGACCGACATTCCTTGTTTATCAGCGGAGTACACTACCGCAATATTCAGCAAATAGGACACAAGACAGGCAAGCACAAGAATCCAGTAGAAAATGGTGTCAAGAGAGCGGTTCAGGGTCACCATGATGTATTTGTACCCTGGAGTGTAGACACAACCAACCACGAAGTGCACCACAAGAGTGGAAATCAAGTGAATCAGTAACGTCAGCCTCGCTACCGACACCCTCAGCCGTGGATAGTAGGACGCCAATATACCCAGGCCCACTTCACCAAGCAGCAGGAGAAACACAATAGCACTCTCCGTGTTGGGACTCTTGGACAGTAGTTTAAAGGGGGATACTTGTTTCTTCCCTGACCTGGGGGACGTCGGGGCAGATACTGGACGGGTGAGAGGGTTGAAATAATGGAGGGACTGAAACAAGAGCACACAGCCAATACACGATACGGAGGAAAGAACGGTAATGACACCTTTATTAATGGTTTTTGTATCAAACGTAACACAGTACACAATCAGCCCAATGGTAGCCGCCGCAGTACAGAAGACGCCAACGAGTTGAAGGGTCACAAACTTTAGTCCTCCTTGAAATGGCTGGTAAAAGCGATACCGATGGCGGCCGTATTTCCGAACCCCAAGTGGGTAGATTAATAAGGTGCAGAAGACGTGAAATTGACACCCCACTCCCACCACAAGCGGTAAAGGAAAGGACGGGTAAAACTCTTGGTACACTTCCGACAGGGCAAAGCAAATCAAACCCCCAATAAGTGTTAGAAACCACACAATCATCACCGATACGGACGAAAAACTGAACCCGACCAAAAGATTCGATTTCTGATTCGATTGGGATTCCTTGAGTTCAAAATCGAGTAAAGAATTCAATTTCGAAATGGACGGGTTTCTAGAAAGCGTCTCAGACAGTATCTCTGAAGCCACCCTCGAGTGCACTTTACTGCGCCGCGGGGATGGTTCAAGCGAGCTGTTGGCGTCCATGGTGAGTGAAAGAGCTGTGGAGGTCAATGAACAAAACAAAATGATAATTAAAAGCAAAAAAAAAAAAAAGAACTCTATTGACAGTCTTAAAAAAGTGACAATGTTAAAGAAATAGAAAGCGGGGGAAGGCAGAAGTGTTCAGTTATTTACACGTTTAGTCAACGAGACACTGGATTAGGTTACTATATACGAGTAGATATAAAAGGGACTGAGTATGTGTGAAAGGTATATAACAATGGAAGTCAACCAACCCCAGAAACACTAGGCAGATTTATTTTACTTTTTTGCTTTTCTTGTTGTTGTTGTTCCGTTTTAATCTGCCTCTCCCTTTTTTTTTTTGTGATAAATTTTGATTTTGATGCGAAGGGGAGGGGGGTACAAAGTGAAATCACTGTGGACTTCTATACGCAACAAAAATAAAATAAAGTTTATTTTTTTTTCTTAGTATCGCCCTTCGTTCGGACCGCCCTACGCACCGCACTGGTTTCAGCTTTAAACCACGATACAGGTGACCCTGGCTTTTCCTTCGCCAGTTCCTCCTCAGAGGGGGCCACCGCCTCGGCCCCTGGGTCATACACTCCGTTGTGCAGGAACAGCTTCATCTCTGGGTACCCGGCCTCCTTGCGGTACTTGTAAAAGAGCACCTCTAAATGTTCAAAATAGCGAATTCGGAGCTCCTCGACACAGGCGGGGTCGTTGGGGTCGTCTCTGCCAGGCAATGGAAGGAGAGGCTGCCCAATCACCAGCGTCGTGGGCGACTTACGCGGTAGAGGGAGTCCCCAGCGACCTATCGGCAGGGTCGGGAATGGAAACGCAATCCTTTTCAGAAACCAACGCTGGACACGAAGGCAGTGCACATTGTCTAGAATGTTCGTCTCTGCAAAGGAGATGATAGGGGTCAGTGGGATCTTGTGCTGGAGCGCCAGGCGTAGAAAACCCAAATGATGACACACCAAATGCATCTCTGTTTGACTTGCCGCTGTCAGAAGCATTTCAGACTGCCCTCCCGTCACAATCAACGGACTATGACCCTTCTTTATACTCGCCTCGATTCCTTTTCGACTCACACTCATGGCCCCCAGTACGAGGGGAAACTCCCGCATGAGGGGAACAGAAAAGATAATATCAGCACAGTGTGTCGTGATCGCCGTCTTGGGGTTGTAGCCGACAGTGTGGTCCCACAGATTGGTTTGAGGGACGTACATCGCGGAGCCGGGGAATACACCATGGGGGTGGAAAGAGAAGAGGTACTGGTTCTCAGGGTCCCTCATATTCACCTTGGGAGGACGGTACTCTGGGGACTGCTCCCCCTCCAGCGTAATTCTCGTACTCACAATGATTTTGAGGGAGAAGTAGCGAGCCATGGCTTCGAAAAAGTAATGCTTAAATACATAGGTCCAGCGCCTGGAGCGAAGCCGTCCCGATATCTCTGGCCGGCCCGAGTACCTCCCATCGTACCAGATCCAAAACACAGCGCACGCCACGTCGCTGAGGGCTACCGCTAACACAAAGGGCTCCTTCTTCTGGTAGAGACAGGTGTAGAAGTGGTACTGTGTGAAATACGCAAAGGCGATTAAACTCGTTACAAAGGCGGTGAGGTGGACGTACGGTAGGGTGGACAACAGTGCCATGGAGCACATATTGAAGGCGAATAGTTTCGCCCCCCAGGTGGAGAAGAGAAAGGGGGGAAGCACTCCAGAGAGTACCGTGAAGGTGGGGATAGAGTAGACGAGGTAGCAGCACGTCGCGTTGTGGAAACCTTTCAGAAAACTCGCCTTGCCCAAAAACGGGGCTGCTAGGGTGGGAAACAAAATTACGGCAAGGAAAACAGCAAGAATAAACCGGATTAAAGTCGTCAGCGCATCACTGGAGGCCCACTTGGGGTCGTATTTGGCCATGTAGAACCACAATACAAACACCAATGGCACCAGCGAGACGATAAAGATGGCGAGAAAAAAAACCACAGAAAGAACCGTCGCAACCGTTCGAGAAGTGTGCCGGGAGTATTGCGAGGTGGTCCTTGGTAGAAGGGGGGAGCCGGTCGCGTCATCGGACCACAGCGTCGCGGCAGTTTCCTGGCGCCGAATAAAGGGTCGCTCCACCCCAGGAGTGAGGGGGGTCACTGGGACGTCCATCGCGGAAATACTAACGTGAGAACTACTGGGTGAAAATCCCTCGTCCTCTTCGTCGTCAAGACCGGCGGATATTAACAATGGGGAGATGCCGTACAGCTTCGTCTGTCGGTTAATATACAAGAGGCCCATGGGAACGATAAAAACAGTGGAAAGTGCCGATATAGTCAGTGGAAGAAGCGAATCAGCTCCTTTAGAGGCGCGGCCTTCACTCGCCGCCTCGTACAGGCGAACAAAGAAAAACGTCCCGATAAAAGTAAAGATCGCCAAAATCCCTTCCGCGTTCCGTCCAATAAACGAACGCTCCAAGTCCCCTTCTTGGTCCTTGAAGAGAGGGATAGACACCAGAAGGCTTATTTGACTCACCACACTCAACGGGGACAGAATGAAGTACGTGAGAGGGGAGGCTTTTCCCTCCACCACGGCAGCCACCATTAACAGCACACACATACTATAGGACACCCACCCTGTGCACTGCAGCGCCACAAACTCTTTTCCTCCTGTGAACGGCATAAAGTAACTGTAGTGATCACTGTGTCGATGGAACTGCCGCCCATACATGACGTGGGTGGATACACAGGAGAGGGAAAGCAATAGGACGCCAATCACCCCAAAGAGAAGTGAAATGTTAGGGTGGGAGTCATTAAAGAAGGCGGCCACCGAGAAGACCCCAACACACGCCACACACACAATCATACAGATGACGCGGGCCGTCTCTGTCAGGGAGGTGGTGTTGTCTTTATCCGTGTCCTCCTCCGCAAATCGGGGACCCCCAATGGTGCGCAACAGCTGGTCGAACCGCTCTGACTCCTCCGGGGTAACACCTTTTTCGGTAAGCATTTGTTTGAGCTCCTCAACGGCTAGGAGAGCCTTTGCGTGTGCCTCTCGCTGGGCGACGAGGGCCTCGTATTCAAAGACACAGGACACCACAATACAAAGAAGAGGGATCAAGAGCAAAACTCCCTCTCCTGTGATCCACATTGTGTACGCCTCATTTTCAATGTACTGCAACGCCAACGAGATGTGCCCCTCAGAGAACTTCAACGCCAAGACCGCCACCAGCAGAATACTGTAAAACGTCCAGCCAAATGTTTGGAGCGCTGCAAAGCCATTACTGAGGTTTTGAGACACGTAATGCCTTCGTAACGACAATTGGGCGGCCAGTGGGGCGAGAAAACTGAAAAAGGTGGCGGCGGAGAGAAATGCCTCTCGAGTGATTTCACTCAACATGACACTTTTACCGCTAATGTAATCAAAAGCGGGGACAGGACTTCGCAACAGGAGAAGGGCGTCACAAACTAAGCGAATGAGTAGCGAGAGCGCTCCTAGCACGAGGGCCACTAGCATTTCATTATTCATCATGACGGATAGAAAAGAGTTCTCCATCCCCTCTGGTGAAAAAGTGTGGGAGTCGGACTCGACCACCTCTTTCGGTACTTCAGGGGCAGTGGTGGTTGCATTAACGGCGCTGTCGTCTTCCTCACGGGACTCGAACAAGTAGAGAGAGGTGTGGATGCAGACTTGGGAGAGCATAGAGGCGGCGCTGTAGATGAGCACAAAGATCTGCTTCACCTCATCGTTGGCGCTTACGCTCAAAACGCCAAAGAAAATGAGAACCCCATACGCTGCCCAACCAGTACATTGTAACAGAATAAACTCCATTGGACCCGAAAAAGGCTGCCACACCTTGAAATCTTTGTTGAACAAGAAGCAACCCTGAATGTGGGTAAAAGGGGGTAAAAAGAGCATGAGGATGAAAATGTAGAGATGTATGTTAGGGGAGGAAAGGGCCACCTCCTTGACTCTGCCAATCCATCCCTCGAACCGGTCCAGCAGACCCGCATTGGCGCAGTAGACGATAAACATGGCCACCTCTAGCAACAGGTTGACGAAGGAGGCCAGCATCGGCGCCACAAACGACTCTCCTTGATTCCCCCCTTCTTTCGCATACCCAACCGACACTCGGTGTTGAAAGAGAAGACGGACTACGATCAAGTGGACACAGTGACCCACCGCCAACGTAAAGGCGCAATACAGGTGCCACCCACGAGGGACATCCAAGCCACTCCAGTACAGCACCACAGTCTGAAGGAGACCCAACAACAGTAACGCGTTGGCGAAGATCTGGGTGATAAAGAGGCTAGGTACCTCTAAATATGGAAAGTAAAAGTGATACATTCCCAATCCTTTGAGCTTTGCGACTCGTTCGACCGCGTACATGGCAGCGGTAGACAGAGAGACTAGTACGACGACATTGACGGGGCGAAACACAGCGAACCACTCCGCCACCGCGGAACAGACCACCATCACTACATTACAAATCACAATGAAGAGAATTTCATTGGGTGGGTGGGATCGGCCACGGGGCGAGGTCTCTTCACCCTCTTTAGATGGGAAGAAGAAGAACAGGGAAGAAAGCAGTAGCAGCTGCGAGACCACGGTAAAGAACCCCACCACCGTAAAGCTACCATAATGCAAGTCACTCGTCTCCATGACAAAGCTCACTCGAATCAAGATAAACTTGAGCACTAGTGCAACCGCACCAATGGTGTACCCGGCGGCTTGAGAAGACACAAACTTTCGTCCACCATAGAAGGGCTGGAACAGTTTATATCGCCTTCTGTATACACTTTTGCCGAGTAGAAACACCAACCCCACACCGACCACGTAAAGAAATAGATTCCCTACTAAAATAGAATAGAAGGGGAACTCATTGGCTTTGAAATACCCTTGAAAGAGATCCAGGAGAATATCCAACGTGGCGTTGGTGAACAGTGTGAGAAGCCAAATGATAAACAATGCGACACGTAAAGAAGTGAACTGACTCTTCTTTTTTTTATGTGTCGACGACGATAAACGCTTCTTTTTGTGGGCGATGACGGGGGGTAATTCATACGACCCTTCGTTTGTGGATCCGGTTTTGACTTTCATGACCCCAAAAAAGTGCGGTGCACTTTTACTTAATTATAATTATTTATTTATTTTTTATGTGGTTCTTATTTTATTTCTATGTTGAACGGAGAGGGGAGAGAAAGAAGCAGGTAACCAGTGAGAAGTGCGGAATTTTTTAAAAAAAAAACAAAGAGACTAACTTTTTTTTCTCCTTTTACCCATGTTGATCTAAGAAAGGGGGGAGATTAAAAAACATTAGTACTATTATTAATAGTATTCGGTAAGTTCCAGTGTATATCACTCTCCAAATCCCTCCCTCCTCCACACCGTTGTTCACTTTCCGTTTATATTGATTCCCTTTGCACGGGCCTCCGACATGAGCTGATCCTCAAAGTCTTGCAAGTCCTTCAGACATTCTTCTATCGCGGTTTGTAGAGCCTCCTTCGGGGTAGGCACCACCGTCCCTGCATTGTGATCATCTCCATCCGGGGCCGCGGTCTGGACGCGTAGTTCTACACGGTGCTGCGTAGGGTGAGGCACCATGTAGCCAGCTATCTGTACATAGGGCGAGCGATGCAGCTTCATTTGAAGCAGGTTGGCCACCGTGTGATCCTCCTTCTCCAGCTTAAACTGGGAAGAGTTGGTTAAATTTTCCTTGACAATTTCTATAATTTTGGTATCTCCCTTCATGTCCACTAAACTGTCAGGACTGATGTCGTTGTGGTGAATCAACATACCATGGTTAGCGGCCGCCATTGTTGAAAGCGTTTAAATATTTCCTTTTTTTTATTATTATTATTATTTCAAAAAGGAGTATATATATACTGTTGTTTGGGTGTGATAAAAAAACCACTTTTACGATATTAAAAGAGACGAGAGAGTAGTAATCATAACAGGTTAAAATGTAACCGTCAGGTTTAATACAGATGAAATGACACAGCACCAAGAGAAATTGTTTTCAAGTTGTTAGAAGAAAAAAAAAAAAGTAATCTTATACAAAAAGAAATAGGATCTAAAAAATCTAAAATCTGACTGAGAGATGGTAAACACTATTAACATTATTATTGTTTGTTTGTTTTTTTAATATGAATGAGAAGTACAACGGTTGTCCATACAAGATAAAAAATAAATAAATTAGAGGGAATTATTCTTAAAAGAATAGTAGCTTAAAGCTGTTCGGGGGGAGAAAGTTTCAAACGTGGTAAAAAGAATATAAAGCCTAAACGGAGGAAATCACTATTATTAATACTATTAATAATAATATTAAGCGTCTCTCCGTTTAACATCTTTGTATCGCGGCCGGTGCACTACACAGGGAGCGATTCTCATCATCATCATCATCGTCGTCACTCTGGCAGTGACTGGCGGTGGCGGTACAGGCATAGCTCCTTCGTATCTCCGCCACCTCTCCATAGAGGCGACTGTGCGTCTTGGAGACATCGGACAGAGTGCCTTGAATACGCTCCATCAGTTGACGGCGACGCTCCATACTAGCCTTGAAGGCGGAATCGTCATCATCGGGTCTGGTTTGGTTGAGGTTCACCCGTTTCAACGCGGGGCGCTGGCTGGTCTTGCTGACAAGGGGCACCAGCTTTGGCTGTGTGTGCCTCTCCGCTGAGGGAACGCGGTTCTCCTTTTCTACGCTCGGCATCTTCAGTTCCCTTCGCTCCGTCGTCGGCACAGACGGTGGTACTACCTCCACGACTACAAACGCCGGCAACAAGACGGGCACCACTTCCTTTACGGTGCGGTCAATGTTATCTTTAGAGTCTCTCGACATGCGCCATATATCAATGCCTTTCATGATGAACAGTATACCAGCCGTAACGACGGCTCCAGTGACACAAAGGGACATTTGTTATCTGTGGAGTAATACAGTAAAAAAAAAAATGGAAAAGATAAAATAAGAGCACGGCCTTAATTATTAAAACTAACCCCTTTCAGGAAACAAAGAAAAGGAAAAAAAGAGGGAGAGAAGGTGACTACAGCAATTTATTTATTTGTTAGTGTTGACAGAACAGGAGTAAACTTTACTATTAAAACAAAAAAAAAATATTGTAGTAATAATAGTGGTAGTACTGAGAGTGATAACATTTAAGGTACTTGGCTTGCTTTGTTTCGTAACATGAATATAAGTATCGTGATAATCAAAGATTTGTTTTTTTTTTTCCTTTAAATTTTCTTTCCTTTTTCCCCACTACACGCATCTTTTACTAGGCTGTACCATAAAAAAACGTGTAGTGGAAAGACAACCACGAAAAACAAAAGAAGGGTTAACAATGGGGAAATGAAAAAAAAAAGAGACATCAATAAAGAGATCAGCACCTTCATTCCTATTATTCCACCTTCTTGCTCGGAACGACCACTTCTAATTCGATCAAATTGCGCTTGTCAAAGACGATGTTGTGGTCGAATAAATAACGAGTCTCACCGTAAGCGATGCCACTTCCTATTCCGGTACACAGTGCCAAGGCGGCGGCCCTCGCGGCAGGAATACGCACCAACAAGAGTGCGGGGATAATACCCGCCACAAACCCAATGGTGGTCTTCCGGGCGAACAGCTCGAGAGAGTGATCCCACTTTTCGTCCGTGGGAATCGTAGAGGTACTAGTAATAGACATTGACCTTACCGTAAAGTAATTTCTATTAAAAGTTGACAACTTGGGGGGGGGGGGTATCGGTAAGAAGTAGAGAAAAGAGAAGGCTGGATAAATCTGATCACGAGGGAGACACTTTATTCTACCATTAGGAATACAGTCAAAATTTTCAGGAAAACACACAACACAATAAAAAATAAACTTATGGTAAGGAATATACAACTGTAATGAGTAGAAAAGGAGGAGGGAGGGGACTACGGCGTATGGCCAGTTCCGGATTTGGCCTCCTGAATGGTATGTAGCAATGCCACCAATGGAGCCGATTCCTTTTCCCCTCTTTTGTCCACCGCGCGCTTCACAATCGCCTCCGCTTCGTAAGGACGGTCATAGGCGGCACAGTATAAGAGGGCTTGGATCTCCTCGGACAGCGCCAGTTCCGTCTTGTCCACCTTCCGTGCGTACCCCAAGGCCTTGAGCGCTCCTTGTGGGCTGTCCGCGGAAGCGCAAATGTGTATCAAGAGACTGAGTATTTTGCTCGTGAGAGGTTTATCGAAGGACCGCCGTACCGTCTCGGGGTGGAGGCTTTCTGCGCCGAGGGAGGGGCCTGTACCGGTGACCACCACTCGGTCCTCCTTCACGGGGGCTTGGAGATCGGTCGCCCAGGACAGTGCTGACCGCCAGTGTACGGGTGGGGTGTCCTTCTCTGACACGCGGTTGGCACGAGCGAGGGTGTAGTAGGCTTTATTGTGTGCGTGGACGGCGTGCAGCACCGCTGTCAGCGCCTCGGTGTTGAGTTTTATCTGTTTGGGTACAATGTGACCCTGTAGTAGTCGGATAATCCACCCCGTTTGACGGGCTGCATGAAGCTGAAGAATAAGCCGACTCATCAGATCCGAGGGAAAGTGAGAGGCGTGGGCGGGCGCGTTGAGGAGAAGAGGTACCGCCGTCCGCCACCCCTCCTTCTCCTGGGAGCACTTTTCTAGCACAGCTTGGAGCACCTGGGGACTTCGAAGGGCCTCAGGGGCGGACTTATCAATAAAGGACAGGGCCTGATTCACCGTTGGGATTTTCTGAACGACCACGGCCATTAACGTCGCAACGGTGTCGGGGGCCGCTTCCAGTAGTTTCAGTTGCTGACGGAGTGCCACGGCCGACTTGTCTATGAGCTCCATACTATCGCCCGTCGAAACCACCGCACCGGCGTCGCTTTTCTCCAACAACGAGGGGTTCTTTTCTTTTTTTCGCTTATCTTTTTTCTTTTTCGTTCCAGGACCAAGGCGCTGGACCTCCTCCCATTCCTCCTCACTCACAAGACTGGGTTCGCTGTAAGACGTGAGGAGCTTTACGGTAATTTCCCACGGGTATTGTTCCAAGGCGGAGGACAATAGCTTCATCTTTTCGTCGCTCTTTAGAGTGGTGCTGGCGATGAGGTGCGTCAGGTAGGAGTGACAGAGGCGGTGCTTCATCGCCACATTCCACGGCGTCACCGACACCACCTCATTGATGATTTTGAGTGTGTTTTTCTGTTCATCCGTAAGACCCACCGGACTGCCTTCCAGAAGCGCGTTGTCTCTGGAGGAGGAGAAGAGACTGGTACCAGGGGGTCTTAATCTTTCAATGACTCCGTCTATTAACTCCGGTTCTTGATTATGGACATGCATAAGAAGTTTTAACCCCTCTTCCCATGCTTCCCTACAAGCACAGGAGGCCGCCGCCTCAATCACCATGGACTTGGTCAGTTGCTCATTCGCCTGTCCTAGTTGTAGCACTTGTAGGGCCGACATCCAGCAACGCTGAGGCGCCAGTAGCCGTAGTGTGGAGACATGCATTCGAGTAGGGAGGGACGTCCCATGGGCCAGGACCGCTTCGCCAAACACACTCATTGCCGCCTTCCATGACACGAAAGCACCCACGTTACTACGCCGTACATGTTTGTTGTGGAGGAGCATCCTGGCGAGGACAGCCCGATACGTCTCTGCGGCGATAGGTTGGGTATAATAAGCTGCCTGCAGCAAGGCTAAGGACTTCTCCCACTGGAGGGAAAGAACCGCTTTGGTAAACATATCGGGACGGTGAATAAACAACATCTTATTCTCGTGGTAGAGAGGAGACATGTGCTCGGCGGGACTCCTCTCTAGTCGAGATAAGAAATCCTCAAAGGTGTAGCCCGAATGGGATGACATTGGACTAGCTAAATAGAAAAAAAAAAAGGAACAAGAAAAAATATGTTGGGTGAAATTGCAAACCGAACTTGTAGCTGAACGTACCACGTAATATCTACAAAACTTTTTAGGTCGTTGTGAAGGTTCAACATCGGACGGAATAAGGACGAAATAATACCCAGCCAGTGGGAAAGTATAAGGTGATTAGTATACATAAAGTAACGGTTGAATGGTTGAAAGCCCCCCGAAAACAGCGCAATGTTTTGTATTTATTTAACGGTCATTACAAATATTTTGGCTCGAAAGTGTATAGATCCAGCTATATATTTATGAGTGCATTTAATTGTATCGCTCAGGCTGCAGCAAGAACTCCACCTCTTTAGACTCTTGTGTGTCATGCCCTCTTTGTGCAGCCTTTGAGGCCACATAAAAAGTATAAAGCAGCTGGCGCTCTCGGTTGACGTAGGACCAGAATTTCTTATGCTCCAAGGCAGTCAGCGATAGATTACCAGCAGTGAAAAGGAGAAGCAAAAGGATGGGGGTAGAAAAAATGGTGGTGGAGAGCAACAGGTCCGCCACCGGACGACGGATGGAAGGGTGGACAGAGGTCAGCTCAAAGATACCCGCAAACGCCACCATGTTGTACACCGTCAGCCACGACACCACTAGCTGCGTGACAAAGAGAATTAAATAGAGGACGACCTCGCACACATAGTGAGGCTCCCGAAGGCGGCGGAACCAAAACCCTTTGGGAAGGGTGTACTGCCAGATTCTTCTATCCCGTCCCAACTTGATAAAATTCGATTCCGTCTCGGGCGGCTTTTTTTCCGCCTCCTCCGATGACGCGGTCTTGGTGGCATTTTCCTTCCGGTTTCGCATCCCTGTGGTCACGGCAGGGGTCGGCACGGTTTCGGGACCTACGGGGAGGGCAGACAGCAAGGTCTCTGCCTCCCCCGGGGTGTCCCCTAAGCCGTGTACAATGTGCTCCTCCACATCGCTGATTTTGCTATTGATCTGAGCCAGTGCTCGGGTGATAATTTCATTCTCGTGCTTCAAGTCCCTTCCCGCGAGTCTGGACCGTTTTCGAAGCCGCGCCAACTCAAAGTGACACTTCATCTGCAGCCCCATTACCACCCCATACCACCCGATTAAACTGTACAGCGCCAGACGCAACAGAGGGTAAAAAAGAGTGACCGAACGAGGCAGTGAACGCTCTAAAGACGACAGAGAGGATAAATCTTTGTGGACCAGTGCCAGGCAAAACGGTCCCATCCTTCCGGACTGAAAGGCCGAGTGTTGGGACGCCTTCTGTAACGCCTCCGTGAAAGGCAAGACCCCTTTACTACGGATGGGGTGTTTCCGTAGGAAAAGACCGTTGTAAACAAAGTTAGACTCCTGTGCGCCGAATAGTGGAGAATGAAGTACCGGGCCAAAACACGCCATTGAGGCCACCACATAAAACGACATCCCAGCGACCACTGCGAAAAGGGAAACCGTATCGCCACTCGAGCGGAAGCGCTGTACCCAGAGGCACTCGACCAGGCGGATAAAACAGTGTGACGCAAAGAGGAAAATTGTCGTGTAGGTCAAACCACCCAGTGGACGAGTAAAGTGGTGGCAGGATTGCACCTCTTGCTGGAAGCGGTGGCGTGCGGCATTGGTTTCGGAGGAGGGTAGACCCAACTGGGAGGCATACCGATGAACCCCTTCAAGGTCGTTTGTTTCCTTTTCCCACGGAAGAGTACTATTCCTCGTGGTGGAGAGCTGAAACCGGACGGCCTGTGAGGCGGACTCCGCACAGAGATCTCGCGACGCCCTGGACCCCATGTAAAGCGCGAGGCACGTCACCAACCCCGTGACGTAGAACAGTACGAACGCGTACTTGCGTGGGAACGGAATGCTGATAAAATCTTTGAAAACGTCCAGCACATTTCGTACCATGAACCGAGTGGGGTGTTGCTTTTTCCTTCGCTCCTCGCTGAACTGACTCAGTAGCTCCTTCCGCTGCGCATGAAGGGACTGTTGATCTAAAGGGTTGGAGAGTACATCGGTCTCCTCTTCGCTCTTCTCCTCCGTGCGACCGCCGTAAGTGGTTAACTTTCGGAAGGAGACACTTTTGAGTCGTGCAAGAAGAATAACAAATGCCGCTAAAAAGTATACATTGGTGAAAAGGTAACCATAGGCGTAATTAAACGGCAAAGTGAATGGGTTCGAGAGAATAGAGTGCGGCATGCTTATATTATTATTATTATTATTATTATTATTAGTCTGTACTGTTTTTCTTTTTTTCTTATTGGTATTAATATTCTATGTTGTTGTTGATATTTTTTATTCGGTGGGAAGTATAGACCGATATAAGAACACAACAAAAAAGTAGAATGAAGATTAGTGTTCTTAATCGAGTGATCATGAAAGATTATTTAAAAAAAAAAAAGAAGGGGGAGTTTGATTAAATAAAGTAAACGTATTCATTTCCATGTAAAAACCGAATAATAATCAAAAAGGGTGTTAATTAAGAGTGATCTTTATTTTTTTTTTTTGTTTGTTCTAACCATAATTTTTTTTTCTAATAACATGCTAGTCCTACCTAAATACTAAATAATAAACATATATATATATAAAAACGTATACAAGAGGAAGTACAATTTCCTCTCCCCTTTATAAGCAAACAGCCATGCGGTAGATGGTTTTAGTGGTGCTCGGGGGCCTCCTTGCGGCGAATATCCGGCTCCGGATCACCCGGCTGCCACAGGTAGCTCGCCAGGAAGTTGGTACCACCCCAGCGTACCTCCAACTTGTTCGCCGCATTCTCCTCCTGCAGCTTCTCGTACTTGATGGCGTGATCGGGGTCGTCAAGGTCCATATTCCTAAAGTAAAAGTTGGAGGCTAATGCGCGCTTGCCAATCGTGCACATACGAGCTCGCTGGAAAATAGAAACATCTAACATCCAATAAAACGCAAAAGGGAGTACGATGAGGTAGGCGAATAAAAGTTGGCTCGTACCGTCCTTGACCTTGGCGAAGGGTTGGCCCCACCACCCGGGGTTGATGGAGATGGGGTAGAAGGCGGGCGCGCTGGCATCACCGTGTTCACCAGGAACACGGGCATACCGACGGGCCACGCGGTTCATCATACTATTTCTACGGGCCTGCATTGGACTAAAGAGTACAACAATAATAGTAAAAATAAAAAAAACCTGCTACACTACTAATATATACTGTTACAAAGAAAAAGGATTATGTGGGGAATGAAAAGGTGGCAAACATACAGGCTAGCACAACAGTAAAAAAGGGCAGAACAAAAGACGTCTGTCATTTACTTACTTCACCTTTTAATTTTGTTTTATTTTTCAATGTGTACAAGAAAGGTTGTATAGTAACAGGCTCTAGAAATATATATATATAGAAAGTATAAAATAGTGATAGTACAACAGGTACAAATCTAGTAACGGCTGCTTACCTGTGAGGTATCCTTGACGATGGAGATGGGTCCATACTGATGCGGGGAGGGCTGACCGTGACTCATCTGGAAGGAGCGGTATCGTCCACCGGCAGGGAGACCGAAAGGACTACCCCCCTGGGTCGACGAGGCGGTCGTACGACTCTCTAGAAAGCTGTTCGGGTACCGTGCGGTCTGTCCTGCTGGAAGTTCCCCAGTCGTCGAAGGTTGGAGGTCACGGATGGGGTGCGTGCCCTCATTATTCTTTTTCTCTAAAAGGGAAGTTAGCTGCTTTGTGAGTGCTTCTAAATGGGATTGTGATTTTTGCTTCAGTTTTTGTTCCGTCTTTTTGATCATCTTTTCCATTTTTTCGGCCATGACGCTTTCCACAAACGTCCGCAAAGTATCTTCTGGGAACTCTACCGAGACGTGTTGGTGAGAAAAGGGAAACCCGCTCACCGCATTCTTTACCAGTGCGGAGGGAGCTGCCACTGGTACTTCAGCCGCCTCCCTCTCTTTACGCATTTGACGCTCCAACTCATGACGTCGGTCTGTGGCCTGCTGGAGTAGCAGCCGCTTAATCATGATCAAGTCCTCCCGTTGGTGTTGCACACTTTGGGAAAGGGAGGCGACCGCCTGTTCAAGGCTGGAGAGTCGTGTCTCATAACTAGGTGGTATGTGCACCGGAGGAGGGGCGGGGGCGGCGTAGTGAATAACGGGTGGGGTTTCCTGTAGTCTTGCATTTCCGATTGCCTGTGGAGAGTGGGGTTTGCGGGACTTTTTCTTTTTGGCTTTCTTGGGAGGCAACTCTTCCTCCTCTTCCTCTTCTTCCTCCTCTTCCATGCTAAACTCTAATGGCGGGAGGGTGGTCGGTTCTGGGGGAACATAAATAAGCATATTTTTAGACGGACTAACCGTTTTGATCGGTTTCAGTGCCCTAATGTCTTCGTCCAGCCCCTTCAAAAGGTCATTCATGCGACTGACGTTGGGGTTTTGAAGATGCGTACTTTCCCCTCGTACAAACAGTCCCACTTCGGTGGAGCTGTTGGGGGTCGCTGGGGGCCTTGAGGCGACGAGTTCAGGGTCGTAGTTCCCTCTGGTAGGGGGAAGGCTGGCCCGGGCCTCGCTCCCAGAGCCTGGGCCTGCAGGGGGTGGTGGGTTGCAGGAGGGGGAGGACAGCCCACTACTGTGATGAGCCTGCGGGTAACTCTCGCTCCCACTACGGTAACGTGGACCGGGGTCACGGGCGAGGAGGAGGAGGTTATTCATGTAGGTGGGACCGGGGCCGAAAGTGTCTAATATTTTAAACCGGACAAAAGTGTGTTCCGGTGGGATGGCGGTCGGCAGTTTCCACACCTGAGTCCCTGCTCCTGGTAGCGCCTCGCACACCAACAGCGCCGTCAACACCTCCGACGTCGGTCCAGACGCAATCTCGACCGTTTTGGGATTCGTCAGATAATCATGCCAGACGTGCCACCCCACGTACCACAGAGGCGGATGACGAGAGGAGAGTTTCAACGTAACGTGCTGGGGTGCGTCCCCGGAGATCCACAGTTTATCTTCTACCTCGGAAAGCAAATTATTGGCCACACTGGCCGTATGAGTCGCCTCTTGGGAGACCTCTACTACACAGGTACCCTGTTGACCCAACGACCAGTTCAACTCGGTCATAGCCCTAAGCGAGTTTTTGTATACGTAATGTCCTGTCTAGTACTTATTATTTTACCGATAGAGACGAAGAATAAGAGAGGATTGCATTAGATACTAGGATACCGTTTGAAAGTAGGCACTACTAAATAAATGGAGCAAAGAATAAAAAAAAAGGTCACAAAGTGACCGCTAATAAATCTTTGTGGTAGTTATACAGTAATAGGGTAGTTTTATCATACATAAAAACAGAGAAACGCTTCTTTTTCTTTTTTTTTTTTATTTTCGTCTTGCTGTGTGGGTTTGTGTGTAGAGTGTGGTCACAAAGTTGACCTTCTATTTCGGAACATATCGCTTCGGATTGACAGAGTGGGTCTTGACCGGCACCGTTTCTTCTCCCTTTTCCGCCTTCCTAGCATTGGTCGAGTTCATATAATCCACCGTTCCATTTAAATTCTCGCGGTAGTTCTTCCCTCCCCGTTTGGTCATGTAGGTGGTGTTGGATTTGTACTCGGGAACCGGCACCGCCATGTTTACATTCTGTGTCGTCCCTGGAAGAGGCTCATACGATGGGACTTCCTTGAACCACCGCTGTTTCGACGAATCCGACGCCGGCCACTCCCCAGGGGCGTTACCAGTGTTAGTGTTCGCCGCCTTTGCCTTTTTGCTCTTTTTGGGAGCAGGCGCTGGGTCTCGGATAATGTTGATCACGGCGGGGTCATCGTTCTTGAACTCCCCATTGTACATGGCCAACAGGTGGGGGGCGACCTCCTTCACCTCCTCCTGCTCCTTGGTGGTCTTGATGCTATAATTAAAGTGCTGAAGAGGGGCCTTCTTTGACGGGGGAGGCAGGACTTCCTCTACGGGTGGAAGCACTTCCGACTTCTTTTTGGGAGTGGGTGTTGTCTTGGGCTTCACCTTTTTGGGGGTGGCCGCCTTCTCCTTGGGTAGCGCTACAGATGGGTCCTTCTTTGTTGTTTTGGACTTGCGGCGCGCACTACTCTGACGTGCCTTTGACGCCGTGTTTCCCTCGGAATACAACACACTACCAGAGTAGAGATAACCCGACGGCATCTCCTCCGCCGCGCTGACACTGTCCTCCATATCCGCCTTTCTTCCCTTGGAGGCGGACCGCTTCGAAGAGGAGGACGCACGGGAGCCTTTGGCGGCGGTGCCCCCCGGGGCGGTCACATACCCTACCTTGGGGTCGGTTTGATACACCGTCATGGGGGGTAGTTTCTCCACCTTCACTTCGGGTAACTCCAGCTCCTCTTTTTGTCGCAGGCGTGCTCCTTGGAGAATGGTGTTTTGAACCGACTTGGGGCAGCTATTGTACTCGGTGCGGATCTGCAGGGTGGGGATGGTCCAGGCGGCCACAGTGGAGGTGGCCTCCCATCCGTACGGCCACTTATCCACCAATAACCCCTCCCACGACCCGCCGAGAGTCACCGAGAACCGCTTCGCCGGAGGAAGAGGCAGCGGTGGGTTGAGATCACTTTGTTCGTCTGGATTGATGACCGTGTACGCCGTCGCCTCCGCCTCCGACTCCCCCTTTCCGAATTCGTGAAATGAAAAGGACCACTCCAGCTGGGGTTCCTCCACATCGGTGGGGGCGACCGAGACCGCCTTGTGCACTCGTGCTACCACCTTCTTTTCCTTCTTTCCTTTATTCTTCTCCCCGCCCTCATCCTCCGAGCTTAGTACGGTGGGAGGAGGAGTGGGGAGTCGTTCGGTGGGTTGATGACCAAAGGTGCGGCTGTCGCGTACGTCTCCTCTTACTATTAGAAATATCTCCTTAATATGTTGGGCCGGCTCACAGAGGGCGACGGAGCGTTGGACGATAACCGGTTTCGCCTCCTTGGTGAGGGTCGCTAGCGACGTCTCTGACAGTCCTTTTAGGAGGGGTACAAAGTTAAGACACTGGGGGTCCAGTTTCATCTCGCTGAGGTACAACTGAACCAGTTTCTCGCGAATCTGTAGGAGGTAGCTGGGCTCGTCGAGTAGGGCATTGAGAAAGGAGGCTTTTTTAATACGAAGAAGGATGGCGGAGCGGCTAGCGATGGAACACCGATACCGCTGAGAACCAGGGAGTAGGTGGGGCTCCTCTCCTAGCAAGATTAAACGGCCTGTTCGGTTGAACACGCCATACTCGGTGAGCCCGAGGACTTGACTCACTCCAGAGCTATAAGTGCCGTCGATTCCACGGGACAGACCTCTGAACTTGACCTTCTAGTAAACAAAACACATCCCCCGCCGCATCCCCCTCTTCGAAAAGCACGTCTCCCCTCATCATTACGTCCGCCTCGAAATCCTCAGCGTATTTTTTGTGGGGAAGGATGCTCGTCAGGTGACGGTAGATCGGCATCCGAGAAGGAAGAGCAGCTAAATTGTATTTCTGTCGCATCCACTCCAAATGCTTCTCTTTGAGTGCCGCTTTATACGTGTCTCTCATATTTTGATCGGCAAACGGCCGAAACACACTTTCAAAATCCTCTGCCTCAAGGGTCCAAATCAGACACGGGGAGAGGGCCCGATACATCCCACCAAACTGGGTCGGGCAGGCAAAGATCCCTCCAAACGACTCCCCTGGTAGCAGTACCCGCTTGGCAGGGAGCACGGTCTCCTCTACTGGGTTTTCAAAAAAGCTGTCGTCCCGGCGGAACTCCACTTTACCCGATATGATGAAATACATCCGCTGTTGGGAGTAGTCGTCGGGTTTGACAATCACTTCACTGGAGCGGTAGCGATGTCGGGTCATCTTTTCCGCCAAGGACTGCAAGAGAACCGAGTTGTTCAAACTTTGAAAAAATCCATCATTCTCTTTCAAGTAACTACCTTGGATCACCTCGTTTTCCCCCGCAGTCGGTTTACCAGCTGGGGTATCCCTGACGTACTCCCGATTCAGAATCGAGCCAGTTTCCTCTTTTCTTTTTAACAGCACAGGAAGTAAGTGTCTCTCTAACGCCTTGCGCAGGCGAAGCTCTCTAAACTGCTCCGTCATTGAAGTGTGAATGAGCGCGGTCACCAAAATGGTTTGCCACATCGCCGCCCGCTTCATTGACATGGCCGTTGGGGTGGTGATGTCCGCGGAGGAGGTCTTCATCATTGGAGAAGAGGCACCAGTCTGTTTGTGGTCGCTTTTCTTTGTAGAGGTAGCACCCTCGGAAGTAGTCATTGCGGACGACTGTGACGGAGAAACCTTACCACTATTGGGGCCGGTGGTGTCAAACACGGTGTCGGCTACTTTCATAATTGGGTGAGAGAGCACTAACTGCAAGGATCGTTCCGTGTCCCCAATGTTCTCCCCCAGAGCAAAGTTTGTCAGGGTGCCCTTCCCTGAGCTTCTTTTACGGTTCAGGGATGCGGCGGTCGGGGAAGACGCTAGTCCTGGCTTGTGAGACTGAGACGTTGAGAGAGGCCTAGCAGAGGGCTTTCGGCTACCAGAAGGGCTCTGAAGGGCGCTGGAGCTGAGTGCTTTTGGCTCCTTGGCTTTAGTTGGAGAGGCACTCTTTACATTACGTTGTTTGGCTTCCATTATACAGGGAGGGAGGGGGGGGGGGGGGGTATACCTAAACGAAACGAGAAAGGTGAGGGCTGAAAACAAGAAGGGGTGGGAAAAAAAAATGTGGGAAGGGAAGAACAAAAAAGTTTACATGGAATTCTGTACGCAATGGAAATACGGAAAACAAAAGGGAAAAAAAAACATCACTTGAATTCTGGTCAAACTCTTCGGGAAAAACTTTTATAGAGTGAAATAAAAGAGGTGATAACGGAGGGGGGTATCACCTCCTATATAGGGCAGTTCCCCTTACACCCCGTCTTCAAAGTCCAGGTCATCGAAACCGTCGCCCTCCTCCAATGCACGCTCCAGCGCATCGCGGTTTTCTTGTTCGGCCTTTTTTCTTTCTTCTGCCAAGTCGGGGTCGGTTTCGGAGTACCGCATGGAGCGTTTGGTCTCATTGTGGATGGTGTTCAAAAACATAATTCGTCTCTGAAGTGCATGAAGGGGCTCGGAGGTGGCGTACACATCCACCGTGTCGTTGGTAATAAGCTCTTGCTTCTCATTGTCAATGACTCCACTAATAACACCGTCGTAGATCGCCTTGGAGAGAATGTACTCGGCATCCTCGATGTCCTGAAGTGAAAGTTTCTTGCACACATCCATAATGCTAATACGACTATACGCCTGGCAAATACGGCGCAGGCCAGTCTTGACAACGTGTTGGCGAACTCGTATAATAAGAGAGTAGGTGTGGTCGTGTTCGAAGGTTTCTTGATATTGCCCTAAAATAGTCATAAAGCGACCCAACTGACCGAAGCGCACACAACCGGCTAGAAGAAGATAAGGCGCCAGACTCTCTCGCATGTCCTTCACGAGGAAGTCTGAGCGGGGAGGCATCTCTCCAAGGAGGAGTTGAATGACCAGCGACAGTTTTGTCGCCGCGATACGAAACCCAAACGCCCTCTCAGGAGACTTGCGTAGTGCCTGCTGCAAGCACTGGTGCGCCTCCACATACTCCAGGCGGAGGGCCCGGACGAGACCCACATAGTAGTAAAACCGAGCTGCCTGGTTGTTGGCGCGGTGGGGGAGTTTAATATCGCACGACGCGACAAAACTCTCTGCCTGTTCGTATTGATGATTGTGAATCAAAAGGGCTAGAATGTCGTTAAGGATAATCTCCGTACCCAGTTCATCGTGACGAACACTTAGTGCTCTATGCATTTTCATTAGCTCTTGCAGCTTTTCTTTTTCGTTGATGGGAGTGCCCACAACTGGATTGGGTAGTACCAAAGGCATTGCTGTGTAGCCAATAATAATATTAATAAAAAAAAAATATAAAAAAAACTTTAGAAAAGATGAAAGGGGGAAGAATGTGTATCACTCTGATATTACCACAGGGAAAGGGTATTTTTATCCACTCATCAGTATACTCTATATAGTTTTCAGTCGTTGTTACTATTTTGTGGTTATTTATTTATCATTATACGGTTATGGAAACATTAAATATTATATCCGAAAGAAAGAAAAGTTAAACGAGGGTAGATTAAAAAAACAAGAAGAAAAATGGTGAAAAAAAAAAAAGAGAATGAAATAGACCACCACTAAAACTTCCTTCTCTTATTGGTAAAACTACCACGATTATTACCTCTTTCGTTGTTTTGAAACCTACCAGGACGGTTCGAGAACCGATTATTACCAGAGCTAGACCGCTGATCCAACCATTGCTCCTCCCTCTTGCGCTTCTTACTCAGCTCCTTCTTTTGCTCTTCGATAATTTCACCAAAGTCGTCGCCATCGTCAAATTCATCCTTATGACGCGACAAGCCCTCCTCCCCCTCCTCCTCGTCCGCCTCGTTGAACTCCTCATCGGTGTCCTCGTCTAGGTGATCCACGTCCTCGTCCCCACCCCAGTCCAACCCGTCCTCGCCGTCCTGCAAGATATCGTAATCGGCAAAGTCCTCTGAGACGGATTCATCTTCGTCGTCGGATTTGGTTGTGGTTTTGGCTTCTCCTTTCTCTTTTGTCATCACAGTCCCGTCATCGTCCAATTCCTTCGTCATGTCCAGCTGCCCATCCGGACCGAAGAGTGCGGTATCCAGCTTGGCCACTCTCGCAGCCGCGTCCTCCTCTCCCGCGACATCCCCCCACGTCGGCTTCACCTGCGCTAGACTATCTAAGAACCGCTGTCGCTGAATGGCATACCGGTGAAGAAACAGCGCATTGACCTCCACCTCTTGAGCGTTGGCGTTGATAAAGTAGGGGTCCGAGGCACTGGGAATGACGGGTGCATTCGTGGTGCGACGAAACACTGCCATACCCGTCGTCCTCTTATCGTCTTCCTTTTTGATGCTCGCCTTCGCGTCTACAAACATTTGCAGAAAGTTACTAGGCGTCATGTCATCTAAGGGGTGAGAGTCGAAGACGATTTCTTTTCCAAACAGTAAAAGAATGGAGAGACGCACGACAGAGGGGTGGGAGTGACGGGAGAGGAGGTTGAGCACCCACAGGCACTCCCGTGTGGCCCTCGCAAACTGGGGATCCCTCGCCTTGGGGTCGTACTCCTCCACCACCTTCCCACCTTTGGTAGCTGGCGCTGTTTTCTTTAGAGTGGCGGGAGAGGCCTGAATCATTTGACGGATGGTCGGGTGGGCCTGAGACATTTCTCCTACCAGTAAAAGCACCGCACACACCATCGCATCGTTGTAGTACACGGTTCGTTGAAGCAGACGGTGCACAAAGGCGGCCACCCGCTCGACCCGTTTGTCCTGACGCATCGCCTTGTGAAGGAGAGTGAAGAAATTGGTGAGCTGGCTAGACTGGGGAAGAGACTTGGGAGAGAACAAAAGTAGTTGGTACAACGTGCGGTACCAGCGATCCTGAAAGGACTCTGGGGTGCCTTTATTGTGGGCGAGCAGCTCTAGCAAGGAGAGGGTGGAGACACGCTGCTGAAAGGTGCCAGTGTTCGCCAGTATAAAGAGTGCATTCAAGTGCTCCGACAGTGGTCCGATGTCGGTGCCAGAGTAAGGAAAGGCCCGTCGCAACCCTATTATGATGGCCGTCGTGACGGTGGAGTCCGCCTTATGGGTCAGCACTAATTGACGGAAGAGGGAAAGATAGGTCTGGACGGCCTTGATCGCCAACTTGCGTTCATCTTTGCTATACACCAACTGATTCATTACGTTCGCCGCATACCGCATCGTTCTTAAAGGACAGTTCTTCATGAAAATAATCTTTTCCAGTTCAGTAAAAAGGGCTTGTTGATGGGTGGAAGACTCGGAAAGTAACGTCAGGAGGTGATGATAGGCCTTATGGGCCACCTGTGAACTGGGATCCCCCAATTTATCAATTACCATCGCCATGGCGGTACTCCTGCCCTCGGTCACAGTGCACATGAGTTTCCCCACCAGCTCCAACCAAGCCTCCCGTCGCTGAACAATACGATCCTTTAGCATGGACTCGCACAGGGAAAGAAATTGGGCGTAGGTGCGCTTGAGGTAGTCCTCTAGGTACCAGTACAACAGCACCTTACTACGCTCCGGCTCCTCCTCTGGGAGGGTGGCAAAGTATTGGGAAATAAACCGCTTCAGTGGTCGAGTGGGTAGAACCCGTGGCCACACCGCCGCGAGGGCCTTCAACGCCGCCTCGTAGTGATGCGTGTCCGCGCGGGCAGTGTCGAATAAAAGGTTAAACCCTTCCAGAAAAAACATAAAATCGGTATCCGATAGCTTCACCGCGGCGGAGGCGATACGATCGGAGGTGGTACCTCGTGAGAGGAATTGCGTACTGTACCACCTACCACGGTCCATCTGACTTTTACCCTTTTCCTTCTCCAGCACCTCTTGCGCCTGGAGGAAGAATTTATCCATGTCTTCCTTTGAAGTACTGCTATTCGCAATGTCCTTCAAGCTACATTTTTTAGTGGGGAGAGGAACGGCAAACCATTTCTTATTTAGATCTAGGACAGATTTATCCGCCATTTTTTTTAAAAAAAATTCTTGGTTAATTATTTACTTTTCTTTAATTCCTTTTTTTATTTTTATTTTTTTGATTCCCCTACGTCGTAAGAAAACCCTGACAAAGGAGTGAAAGAGAGTAAGAGAAAGGTAATAGGGTGGTTGCAGAAAAAAAAAAAGAGAAAGGCTTTCATATTGGAGTCAAAAACGAAAACTCTTCAACAACAAAAAAAAAAAATTACCCGCCGTGGGAAATGCAATAACATCACAGGAAAGAACGAGAAAAAGAACAGAGAGAAAAAAAAAAAACTACTACATCTTTACAGTATGGCTCTTCAAAAATTTTACTACCTAACACTTTCTTCTCCGTATAGCGCTTGTACTACCTACCTAACGGAATGAGAAAAAACTGAGAAGGGGGAGGTCAATGAAGAAACCGAAAGCAAACGAATCCACAGAGACTGGAAGACAGAAAGAAATAAAAAAAGAACTAGAGCAAACGAAAAGAAAAAAAAAAGGAAAAGAAGTCAAACCGTTTTGCAACTTCTTTTCCTTTTTTTTTTTGGTTATTGTTGCTTACTAATTAAATTCTATTTCAGTGAAGACTTCAAAGCCGCCAGACGGGCATCTAGGTCTTCGTCTTTCTCCTCCTCGGTGCCCTTTTGAGGCAAAGCGGTGTCTGTGACGCCGACCTTCTGACGGAAATCAATACCAGCCTCGTCCATTACTTTTTGGATTTCCTGTTCCGTTTCTTCCTCCTCATCTCCCTCGTCATCCATAACGTCATCGATAGCATCGTTCATCATTTCTTCCTTCATTCCCATCATTTCATTTTCCTTCTCAAACTCTCGCATAATCTTTTGTAATTCCGGAATATTGATTTGTTTGTTCATTGACTTCATCGCCTTGGTCACACCTTTCATCGATGACGCTAGTTCGGCAGTGGAGGACATGGTTTGAATACGCAACGACACACCTTGGATTTGGGTTCGCATGTGGTACATCTTTCGATTGTACTTTCGGGTACGCACCAAGTCTCGTGCCATAATACGCACCGAGTCCACTTGATTGTCCTTGGCTGCCCTTTTCATATCCATCATGATCTTTTTTTCTTGGGTTTGGAGTTTGTTTCTTTCTCTATCCAGTTCCCTACAGGTCTTATCGAGACCGCGCTTGTAACGGCGCATCTTCTCTTTAGGGGTTTCACGATGAAAAAGACCCATTATTATTTGGAATACTGTGTCCAAAAAGTAATTATTATAACAAAGAAACGAAAAGGCGCTAAAGCAAATAAACTAAAACAATCATCATAATAATAATGATAAAAAAAAACAGGGAAAGACGGTAATTTGACCTACAGGAATAAAAATAAAAAGAATGAGTTTCTATTTTTAATTATTACTGAATCAATGTTAGAAAGAATTCAAGAAAAAAAAAAAAGAACTCAATATTATTGTTAAACGTTTATTATGGGTTGAACCGTTAGTATTGTTCTGGTTAGCCCTCCTTACCTAGAGCCCTTCGTATGCGCGACGCCAGCACGGTGGTGGGGATGGGCATTGTACTCGCGCACCACCTCACATACGGGGGTACTCGAGGGTTGGAACGATAGAAGGGCGCTTGACCGGGCTCCACAGAGATCACCGTCACCACTCTCTCCTCCTCTTCCTCTGCAGCACCCTTTCCTTTCTTTACCGTGGATAGCGTTGTGGAGGGCTTTTTCCACCACTCAGCGGGCATGCCTTCCCCATTGGTCACTCGTAGTTCAAGCAGCGTCACAGCATCCTTGACCATTGCTGGACAGTAAGCGGAAGTGCGTAGGTGGGGGACGACCTCGCCTCTGGGGTGACCCACCACCGTACCATCATCCGCTACCCCGATCAGTATAACACCCCCGTGCAGAGAAGCCATGCCGGCAATCACATTCCTCAGCCGCTCCACATTATACCCCTTGGTAGCACCTCTATCCGCCTCCTCCTCCTCCTCTTCAGGAATAGTGACGACGCTCACCCGCTGTTTGAACTCTACCGTCGGTCCCTCGACTAACGCAGCGATATCCCGGCAGGTTCGAACCTCAGGGACGGGAATACCCCCCTGCTTCTTCCGCTTTCCACGCATCTTTTTAAAGTGCACAGAAGACATGTCACGCAGTTTTTCATAAAACTCATCCATCTCACGGACGACTGCAACCTCTGGATCCCCACCACTACTACTACTGTCTTTAAGTACTTCGGAATATCTCAGTCGATCGGCGAGAAAACGAGTACAGCTCTGCCGAATTAAAGTATACACGTCCCCCAGTGTATTTCCTACTTGAGATGCCACATCCTCTCCCTTCGGCTTCAGCGTTCCTTTTTTCGCCATTATAAACACCTCCTCAAACACAATCTGTGGGGTAGAGGTGGCGTCTGCTATGGCCTGTACGCGGTGGGCTCGTACGGTAACGATGGGCCACTCCCTCCATCGTTGAAGGCTCTCAAGGCGTCGAAACGGTATCACGTTGCTTACATTCTCTAAGGGAGGTGAAAATGAAACGGACGTCGTGCTGCTATCGGGAACGTCGTCTAGTTTGGGGAGTTTAGCGAGCAAATAAAGAGAAGAAGCCGTTTGGCCGCCGTCCGCTCGCCGTGAGGGGACGGCGATGTAACAAAACTGGTCCATGTGACCTACAATTACCGCGTCAAATTGAATACCCCTCCCGTCCGCGTGTGCCACCCTTCGCTTCTCTTTTTGGCCTTTTGCCGCATCGAGAACGTCTTTAAAGAGGGGTAGGGTATGCAGGGAGCTGGACAGATCCCCTTCTCTGGGCCGCTTGGCACCCCTTGCCTTGGAATCCGCTACTTTCGCCCAGTTGGACTCGTTTGTAATTCGCTCCGCGCAAAAGCGGGAAAGTCGTATCCCCAACTTTACCATTCTCGCCTGCTGCTCCTCATCCACCTCCTCGTCCACTTTGGCATTGGCCGCTCTCGCACGTCGCCAGAGTTCCGCATCCGCCTCATTCCATTCTTCTGCTTTCTGGGCCTTCTCTTCCGCTTCCTTCGGGGACCTCAGCGGTGTCACCGCCTCGCCGTTCACGGTGTAGGATTGACCCATACTGTCGACCGCGGTGACGGTTAGCCGGCTGAAAAAGACATGGGTGTCTTCTTCGACACCGAACTCCACAGGGCGACTCAGTACCACACAAGGGTCTATACTAGGATACACACGGAGAAGGGCCCTGTCCACACATCGATAGAACTCATCCGTTACCGTTCGGAGGCGGCCGTCCATCTCTGATCCGCTGTTGTCCGTGTTGGTTAAAAGATGAAACACTAATTCGACTGGATCCATGGAAGCGGTGGATAAGAGCTGGACGGCGGAGGCGATGGTGGTACCCACCAACACATCTGCAGCAACGGAGGTGGAATATTTCCCTCCATACGGCACTAAATTCACCGTATGTGTCATTTCGAAAAGCTAGCAGGGGGAGAAGTAAGAAAAAAAAAAAAGAATTCGTAAACATTATAGCCAAAAATGGTTTCGAGAGAGAATAACGAGAACAGCTAACTACTCTTTAGAAGCCACGAAGCATAACAAACAAGTATTTTGATAATATAATATGTAGTATAAAGACAACTGAAATGGTCATTTCAATCCAAAATATAGGTTGCGTAAACAAGGGATACAATTAGATATTACTAGTACAGCAGTCATAACATGACAAGTGCGACAAAAATTCAGGAGGAGTGAGTTAGTCTACAGTGAATTTAACTCACTCATAAATGCATCTTTAGTCTCCATGTAACGATTATAACGTTGTTCGGCGTAGGTGAGGAAATCTACATCCAGCTCCGACACCGCCTCCTGAAAGAGAGACCATATCGACCATGAAAGATTGGAAAGAAGTGTATTCCACTTGACAAGTGTGACCCACGTTGAGACCACCTTGTCCTCTGCCTCCCCCTCCCCATCGGTCCAGAAATGTTCTCTTTCCTTTTCGAACACCTCCCCCAATTCAGGGTGAAGGCGATGCGCCTCATCAATTTGGTTGCGCATAGCCTCTCGGTAGTTTTTAACCACCGTGGCCATAAACGCATCCGAGGGAAAGTAACGGGCGTAATCGCAGTTCAGCCCGGTGTACTCGTTAAAGTGGTTTGCTAGGTCAAACAAGAGATAATTTCTCTTCATGTAATCAAAGTCGATAATAATTAATTTTTCCTTATCCTCACTCCGCATGATATTAGCACTGAGTAAGTCGTTATGACAAACGCCTTCTAATAAAACACTATCCTTTTCGCGTAACACCCCCAGCATCTCCTCCGATTCCTTCCTTAACTGGTCGACCAAGTGCGTGTACATTTCCCGCTTTACCTCGGACACCTTTTCCAGCGTTTCGGCTGAAGA
Source organism: Angomonas ambiguus (assembly GCA_019695575.1). Taxonomy (NCBI): domain Eukaryota; phylum Euglenozoa; class Kinetoplastea; order Trypanosomatida; family Trypanosomatidae; genus Angomonas; species Angomonas ambiguus. The sequence continues at coordinate 47,287 of JADNSB010000009.1, read as the reverse complement.
CACTTCGCTCATCCATTGAGTAAAGCACTTTAGCAAGTAGTTTACTTCGGTAGAAAATCGAGACCTACCAGTCGACTCACTCAGATCCTGTTTCGAAGCAACAGTAGCACGTACCTGAAGCTCCGCCACCTTCTCGGCGATTTTCTTGGCCTCCTTCGGCATATCCTCAAACGGTAGAGCTCGATAGCCCCGAAGAAACTCGTAGACAAGAAAGTTACTACCATGTGCGTACGTTTCCAGAAAGAGAGACTGGTAGAAGAGTTCACTTTCCCGAAAGATAACCCGTTCAGTTTCTTTCCCAAATACCCGCACCACTACGGACTGCTCGGGGCATTCCCGGTCAAACACGTGGAACAGTTCGTTGGTGATACCACCTGACAAACGCTTCACTTCAAGGGGAATGAGGTCCATTAATCCAAAAGGGGGTTCCTCGTAAGGGTCACCATCGGAGTTGACCAGCACGACGACTCCTTGTGGGGTGGTCATAGGGGTGATGCTGCCGTTAGAGATGGAGGCCTCCCTCGGGCTCACGGAGCTAACCGAGTTCTCCATGGAGTCCTGACGTTTAATAGCATCCGCAGATGCCGCTGTGAGTCCGTTACGGCCTTGTTTCTTCATTTTACTATCCGGTAGGGAAAACGTGGCGGGGTGTCCTTGAATCGCTTCACGGATACTCTCCAACCACTGGGGGACCCTACTTAGCTTGTCCGCCGCGTCCTTCCACAAAATGTGCGGACAGCAGGTTAAGACGATCTCTATCACTTGCAGTCGGCGGACGCTAGGGTCATCTACAATGGACATGTTTTGAACGTCCATTGGTACTACGTAAAAACCTATACTTATTAATAATGACGGAAAGGGCGGGGGGAAGGTAACAGTAATTTCGATAAACTAGCTGGAAATCATAATAGTAATAATAATGACAATACTAATCCACATTTTGTTTGAACAAAATAGAATGTGAAACGTAAAAAAAAAAAAAACATTCAAGATGCTACTGTACAATCTCCTCATTTTTCAACGACCCTACCACTCAAAAGGCCAATGTACTTGGCTCCTTCTTGCTGCACCTTTGCATACTGCGGCAGACGACGCATCACGAGATCAATAAGACGAATACTTTCCCCTACGTACGCCGCCTCAATCGCCATGATTGGGGCTCCAATTTTGAGATACCACTCTAACCGGCATTCGGGGCTCTGAGAGATGCCAGGAACGTAAGTCGCCGCGAGGTCGCGTTGCCCTTTACGCAGAAGAGACTCCACCACCACTCGATACACCACCGGTGGATACTCTGGACGGCGGAAGAAGGACGGCTTCATCAGTGGTGGAGGAGTACCCATCATCTTCTCCAGTACCGTAAAGTGCTCTCCCTCCACTGCCCCTCTTACAGTCGCCACCATTCTAGCCGTTTCAGGGGTGCCGAACCGCTCCGCCAGTTGCTGGATCATTGAGTCGAGAGGGTCGTGCTGAGCCAGCAGAGTAAGGGTATCGAGGACACTAGGGCAGGACAGTACGGCGGCATCCTTTAACCGCTTGTACAGCTCTTCTTGAATAATGGAGAGTTCCTTGTGTCGTTCGATCCACAGTCCATCCCGGGAAGGAGACTGCTGGGTGCACAAGTCCATCACCCCCTCCTGAGGGTCTGCTTTGACGCCCCTCAGTTGGGCTACGGGTGACACCCCATTCGGAAGGTTCTTGTACAGTACTGCCGTTCGAGCAAAACGCCCACTCCACTCTCTAAAGTGACTTTGTAAGTACCCAGACACTAGAGAGGGGGTGGGGTGACTCACCTCCATCCCGAGCTCAACCGGTACAGGAACTGAAGGAGGTGCTTCCCCGAGGCTTAGTACCGGCTCCGCTTTAGAACCCTTTCGCTTCGCTTTATCCTCCGTCACGTCAGTGGGCATTGCAGAGGTGGTGGTGGTTTGAGTTGCCGAAAGAAACTCTTTTACTTCTCTTCGAAATACATTTCCCTCTCCTAAAAGACACTCACGGAGGCCTTTCTGCGCCAAACAGTAGGCGTAGGGCCAATGCAACTCGTTGACAGGCGGTCCGATAAAGAACAATCGGTGTACTACAGTATCGAAACTATCCAACCACATGGCGCCGTTCAAGAGAGCATGTAAAAGCTCGGGAACAGCAAATAACACATACGCCAGATCGTTGGGGAGGGGGGAATTATTTTGTTCCCTCGTCAAAGCGCCCTGAAATGAATGGAGGAGGGCCTGCAGTGTGAGGTGGGTGGCATCGGCATCCCCCAAGTACGCAGCGGTGCGGGCAGCGGGCAGTACCTCACCACTCTCTAACAAAAGCCCAATTTTGGATATCTGTCGGGGCTCCTCTTGGAGTAAAAGAAGGGCGAGTCGCTTCCTTCCCTGACGGCTGGCCGCTGAGGCCGCCTCAATATAATGAGCGTCGTCCGTGGAAGACACCACCGACCTGATGGTGTTCAGTAGATCCACATCGTCCACAGTGGGGGACGTTTCTACTTTAAAAGACGCCCAGGCAGACACAATACGGCCAGGATTGCACACCAAAAGGTGACTAATATCAAGTGCCAGTTGGTGTAAATTCATGCTGCACAGACGGTCCAGTAAGATTAAGCACTCGTTTGGCCTAAACTCCCTCAACGTCTCCTCCCCTCCTTCTACCACGTCTATTTCGGGGGACTGGTAGCGATGGAACCCGCTCAGGAATTGATACTGCTGAATAGAAAGCGGCATGTAGCACCCCTCCGACTCTCTCAAGAGGGCAAGGACACGAAGTCGTTTCGCGACATCGGAAATGGCCGTCAAATAGCGCTGATGGGAGGCGCCATTCTCGCAGGCGAACACGGCGGAGGACAGCAGCAGCAACTGCTGTTCCGCGTCTATTTCATAACTGGTACAATCAATCAAATCGTCTAGCGTCGCCTCGATGGACTTTCCGTAAGCCTGTTCAGCACTTTGAGCGATAAGAGACCGAACGGTCGTCAAACCTGTCCAATCGCTTTCTTTGAAACTTTCGTAAGCCTTCACCAGTCGTGAGGCCACACTGAACGGAGGCTTCAGACGGTACAAGTCCACCATGCAAGCAGAGCACTGGTGTATAAAATAGCAGGACTGGTCAGTGAGGATGCGAACTCCGTCCACCTCCGCCACAGACACCACATGGCCCCCTCCCTCCAACCCCCAGTCTAACCTCTCCAAGCGAGGATCCACCCCGTCACGGATGCAGACGAGCAGGGAGAAGCAGGGAGCATCTTTGGGGGAGCCATACACCCCCTCGGTGTCGCAGTGAAAACTGTTGTAGGTGAGCAGTACAAAATGATTCCCACACCATTCCATTTTTTCAGGCGGAAAGGTCTGGGAGCCGCCTGGATGCCCTTCCGCGAAGAAGGACGACGTTGCGGGAGTCTGGGTGAAGGCGAAGGAGGCAAAGGTGTTCCCAGTGTCTATTCTTGAGACCCCAAAGTCAATACTGAGTAGCACCGCATCCAACGAGGCGGGGACGATAAATAAAACGGAGCTACTCGTGAACACCGCCAACCGCTTTGTGTTGTTGGAGAGAGTAATGGAGATTACTTCCCCACTGATGGGAATTCGAATGAGGTCAAAGTAGTTTTCAATCGCCAAATCTTCATAAACGGCAGAAACCAAAAAAGACTGTCGACCATTGGTTTCTTCGTATAGCACCGTTTCCCCATAAAACAAAATCAATTCACTTTGATCATTGCACTCACGAGGGATATACTCTAAAGCGGTGCATCGCTTGCAGAATGTCTCTTCTCCTGATTCTGCCGCCTCCTCTTTTGCTTTTGGAAAGAGAGAAATCTCTTCCAGGAGAATCGGCTCTCCCCGTTGAGAGAAGAGAACCCCCGCCATCCCACCATCCTTCAGTGCGGCTAGAATACCGTCAGGGGAGCAGCGAAAGGAAAACACTCTTTCCTTTACCGAAGGGAAGAGAAACACGACACGGTCTAGACGCACGGGGTGGTGGTGATGAAAAGGAGAGACTAAACGGAAGGAGTAGATCAAAACGGCCCCCCGGTCCGTTAATACACACAGTTGGTTGCAGCTGTTCCACGCCAGAGCCACTGGATCCCCTATGGCCCTCTCCTCATTTTCTGTCCCGTCAAGGATGCAGTCGGCAACGTGGGAGCCGGCGCTGTTGTAAACGGTGATCACGGTCTCCACACAATCGTTCTGCTCGGGAACGTACACTTCTGTCAAGTTATTACCACCGTGCATCACGTAGCAGTCGAGATAGTTATGGGCCTTACGCACCTCACAGAGGGCCAGCCGACCGCCGAAGGGGGCGAGAGAGGACAGTGGGTAGTGCGATATACCGTAGAAGTTGGCGTCCTCCTGCCATTGTAACTCCGAGTACACCGTTGTTTTCCGACAGTAGGTGTCCTTGGAGAACGCATACCACTCCCCCACACGGGGAATCATTACTGTACTAAATCGCTAGTGAGGGAGTATTAGAAAGAAGAAAAAAGGAAAGTTAAGGAAATTTAAAAAAAAAAAAAGAAAAAAGTGTACGGAGTTTTCTCCTCTTTTGAGGTCGGCAGCAAAAATTACACATAAAAAGAAATGACAGATCATACAAGAAAAAGGGTACGAAAGTGAAAAATGGTACAAGTAGGAAATCTAAAGATTTATGATACAAAAGTGCAATTTTGAAAAAAAAAAATTGAATAAGAAGGAAGAAGCCTTGTTTACTTATTGTGATTTGAGTTGCGCAGCTCTCTTCCAAAGAATAGCAGCCAGATTGGTGTCCTTGAGTATGGTGACCGCGAAGTTGGCGTACTTCTCTACAATTTCGGCGTTATCTGGTTCCATTTGAAGTGTTGTTTCCAGCACTTCTTGTGTCGTCTTTTTCAGTGCATTTAACCGAGGGGAGTGTATCTCCTCCAACCCCTGCTTCGCCGCACCGTTGAGCTTATCTACCTCCTCCTTGACAATCTTATGACACTGCTTCACTAGGACGTCAGACATCTTGGCCAGCACTGCCGGATTCTGTGGGCTCAGCTCATGCGCCTTACCAAAGGAACCCAGTGCCCCTTCAAAGTCTTCCCGACCCGCGTAGAAGGTCCCAAGAGACACTAGCATGTTGAGGTCATTCGAGGCGAGCTCCACTGCCTTTCGCAACAGGGACTCGATTTTAGCGACGAGAGTCTCCTTCACGACGGGATCGTTCGCCGCGGTGACGGTGTCGATACTGGCCCAGGTAAAATGCGCGTAGAGGTGGTACGTACTGGCGTACATGGGATTCAGCGTGAGGGCCTCTTTAAACATCTTATCCACCTTGAAAGGAGTGGGGAGGTAGGTGCTCAAGAAATGACCGTATAGGGTGTGACGATCGGCAGTAGGAATACGTCGGAGACAGTACCGCATCAGGGCCTCCGCCGCCTCCACCTGCCCCAATACTTGAACCAGGTGACAGGAATAGTTGTCGGTCCTTACTTCGTCACCGTCCTCCAACGCGTACGCCTTGGCGTGGTACATACGGGAGAGTTCGTAGTAGTGGTGATCCGCGCAGAACTTTGCGTAGAGGGTCAGTAGTGTGCAGCTCCGGGGAAAACGGTGGATGGTAAGGCTAAACAGCTTGTTGGTGAACCTGGCACGTTCTGGAAACTTCATTTGAAACAGGTACGTTAGCAGAAAGGCAGAGTCCACCGTGACACAGGAAACGGCTGCATCTAAAAACAGTCCTTCTAATGCGGATACTTTTTCTTCAAAATTCTCCCCCGTGACCACGCCGGTGGCAGGAATACGAGAAGGTGCTATACTGCAGCCCAATAGGGCCTCGCGAAGAACGTCTAACTTCTGTGCCGGTGTGAGCTGGTCCCAGAAACGGTTTACACTAAGCGAGGCGATGGTGGAGTGGAGGGCTACCCCGCGGTCGGGGAAGCGCTCAATAATCTGACGTAGAAAGTTGGTACTCTTTTCATAGGAGCAGTACTCGGCATAAAAGGAGGCGGCGACTTCCAGAACTTCGGACACATCCGGGCACAGTTTCACCGCCTTGTCATAATTTTCCTCCGCGATGGCAGGGGACTGCTTATTAACGAGGGAGGCATAATTCGTACACAGAATACCCAACTCCCGCATATACGCCGGACTGCCCTGGATTAACGTCTCGCCAATAGACGCACTGTGTCGCTGGGCCAACTGGTATAGCTCCTCCGCCTCGGTGGGAAATCCGTTCACTTGAAAGTATAGTCCTATTCGATTGAGTAGCATGATGATGCGACACTCATTAGCCATGTCTCGGGGAATCGGCTCCAGTCCCTTTGCCACACGAGACTGGTTCTCCTCCTCGTCTAGGATGCGGTGGGCGGCGAAGATCTCGACCGTGGTGAGTATCATGGACTTCATTTTTTCGGCCAATCCCGGCATGGAGGACGAGGTAAGTGGCTCCGCTACGCCTAGATTCACCTCTAATGAACCGGAAAGAAACAAATTCTGACTTTTGTAAACTTTTTGGATCGCCTTCTGCAGAACCGCACCAGACACTTTACACCCCAACTTACACGTACACTTTGTGAGTGTCTCGGCAAGCTTCAGGCGGGCGAGAGGGGTCATCGCCTCATGGGGGATGTCGAACAGCTGGGCACAGAGAAACAACAGCTTCTGGTCATCGCCTATCTTCTCTACCAGCTCGATATATTTGATAAACACATCTTCCTGATACAAGCCCATGGATTGATCCACTTCAAATAGTCGAGACTGATACTCGACGGCCCCTTCTAAATCCTCTCTTCGTTCGCAACAAGAGACTAGGTGGGTGAGAACCCAGTGGAGGGTCGCAATAGACGCCGACCCACTAGGCGAGGCACCTCCCTTGTCGTACAGGTGGAGCACCTTGGTGTAGAACTCTTGGGCCCTTTGAAGGTCTCCAACGTAGATCTGATAGCAGTAGCCGAGATGGGCCAGAACATCTTCCTGGTGAACGGTAATAAAGGTGCCATTAACCGACAGCTGTCGCTCAGTAGTATCATTGGTGAAGTGCTCGAGCGAGACGTGATACGCTTCAATGGCCTGGTCCGTGAGAGAGAGGGAGCAGAGCACGCTTGCGTATTTGAGGGCCGCCCAAGCGCTGAGGGAGGCAAGATCTGATTTGAGGAGTACTTCAAAGGCCTCTTGTAGAACCCCAAGGGCCTTGCTACTCTCCTGGTTCCTCTCTAGTCCGTGGGCCACATCCAGCAGTGCCCCCGCGTACTGTGCCGCGGTAACCTTGTAGGTGGTGGAGTCCGTCATACCATTTTTCTCCATCAAACCCAGATCCTCACGGAGTACATCCCCGGCAGCTTCTAGGTAGATCAATCCCGCCTTGACTCTATTCATATCAAACACCAAGAGGCGGCCCAGTTCTAGCATCGCCCCTTCTTCATCTTCTCGATCCAGTTCGACCAATAAATCAAGATACCGTTCATACAGCTTCTTCGCTGTCTTGGACTGTTTCGCACGACGGTGTAAACGAGCATTGGTCAAGGTGAACCGCATCAGTTCTTCCTTATTGGCCATCTTTGACTGCAGTCGAAGGGACTGGGCCTTGGCTTCGTGAACCGCGACCTCCAGTCGAGACGCACTTTTAAAAAATGAGGCAATTTCCTCTCGCACAAAGTCCTCATTCAACGGCTGAAGTAGTTCAGCACCGGGAGCGACCTGGTAGTGTATGGCGGAAGGTACAGCATGGTATCGATTCAGTACACTCTCCGCCTGTAAAAGTTCACTGGCGGCGTCCAAGCTCTGTTCATGGCATAAATAGGCATTGGCTAAAATGATGCGAACATAGATGCTCACCGTCTCACAGTCGTCGACGGTAAACACTCCTCTCTTCTCCAATGGTAAAAAATCCATATTGGTGGAAGAACTGAGTGCGCTTTTCTTCACCCGCTCAATGAACACCAGGCACTCTTGAAGCAGCGCCACCGCCTTCTGAGGCTCGTGGTTGACGAGACAATAACATCCATAGTTGACTAGCATTCGAGTATAATTCACCAGGAAAAACGACGATGGAGAACCCTTGTGTAAACTGTCCTCGTATCGCTTCTTGAAATCCTCATAGATGAAAGTGTACGCCTCTAACGAGCCCTGTTCAATAGCCAAGGACAGCTCCTTATCCAAGAGAGAGGCGGCAGGGGTGGGAGGGTAGCTGACTCCATGAGGCGATCTTCTCCAGAAAAGCGCTGGTTCTCTCATAGAAGGAAGCGAGTCCGATACGTTGGAGGAGTTCATCATTGGACAATTTCTCTACCGTAGTGGCTAAAGGGACGGGGAATTCATTTTCTTCGGTGGTGGGGGTGGGCCCTTCCACTGGTTGCACCTCTAAGCGTTCCGCTACTATGCTTTCTGCCCTTTTTAAAATGGTACTAGTCCTCTTCCGACTCACTTTGGGTCTATTTTTACACGATTGTATAGCCCGTACGGAATCCTGAGTACTGCAGTTGAGACGGGAGAGATACACTACATTGGCTAGTGCTACGGGAGCCGATACACATTGCGAGACACGGCGCATTCTGGTTAGTGATGGTTACAGAAAGAATTCTGTAACAAAAAAATAATAGTGAACAAGGAAAAGGTAAAAAATGAGGGATGTCAAATAAGTATACAATCAAAATACTCCACTCGAGTTAAGCACCACGGAACTTTTTTTTCTCTTTTTTTTTAAGGGGGGAAAAAAAAAGAAATACGTGGAAGTTAAAACGGTGGAAAGAAGCTTACAAAGCTTGTGATTGCTGTGAGAGTTAAAAAACTTTGTTGGAGAATATCTTTGAAAAAAGACCCTTTTGTTATTTTATTTTATTTTCAAGAAAAAAAGAATGGAGAGCGAATAGATTGCAACAAATATACGGTGTGAAACAGAGCGCATGGTACTTAAATTCACTAGATAGATATGATACTGATATATAAAGTTGAAAAAAAAAAAGATTGAATTCGAAAATAATCGAAAGAGACGCGCGGGTATTTGTTTTGCTTTTTGCTTTCCTTTTTTTTTTTTATCGGCTGATTGATTTGATTTACTCAAAATCACACATTAAGCATATGAGAACAACAGAAAGAAGCATTTAGAAGAAAAAAAAAAGAGCTGTGTGCCACTAATTCGCACAAACGTGAGTGAGTTTATGAAAGAAACGTAGATTGATAATTACACTTTCTTTTCGCTTTCGGGTTGGTTCTCGGAGTTGTTCAGGCTCGTCGAAGGTCGAAGTGGGGTTCGCTGAGATTCTGGAACGATGCCGTGAAGAAGGGAACGTCGCTCCTCCTCTTCCTGCTGTCCGCTGATAATTCTATTCCGTCGAGCAATAGAGGAGGAAAGAAACCCACCGCGCTTGACGTCCACTGCGATGAGGAAGAGGGCAAAGAGCACCCCAAGGGCAGCAGCGGTGAGAAACTGAAACTCCGTCCTAACAAAGCCCTCCATGGAGGGTAGGGTGGATCCTGGGAAAGGGATTGGTGAGCCGCCGTCACTGCCGCTACTGCTCTCCTCGCTATTGGAACTGGCACTCATCGACTCCTCGGCGAGATCCAAGAGACTGGAGTATAAGTAAGTAGCAGGAGCAGGGTGGTCTTCTTGTTTCTGGGGGTATCGATCCAGAGTACGGCCGATGAGTAGAGGGAAAAAGGCGAATCCAATGTTTTGGCAAGACGTCATCGCCCCATAGGCGAACCCGAGGGCATTCCCAGAGACCGCGAGTGGGACTGAGGGCCACAGCCCCGACACCAGGAAGCTGTAGAAGAAGCCCATCGTCACCATCAGCACCACGGCTGGAATGGCGGTGGTCAGAAACAGGATGTGAACCGTACCGAAGGCGGCGCAGGCCAATAGAAGCCAAAACGTATTGCGACCCATTGTGTCTACAAATAGTCCAACCAATGGACTGCAGATGGCGGCTGTGATTTGGTACGTGGAGATGATTTGGCCCGCGCGCTCTGGCGTGTATTCATACTTTCGCTCAAAGAATATCTTGGCAATCCCAATAAAGGGATAGATGGACATGTAGGCACAGACGCAGATGGCGGTAAGCAGCCAGAAGGGGAGGGGCAGGACGAGCACACTTTCCAAGAGGTAGCGAGGCTTGTCCAACCCTTCCTCGTCCTCTAGGTCCGTCGTCTGTTCCACGGTTTCCTCTTGGATGTAGCCAGATCTAGCCGCATAGACATCCAGGGCAATCAAAAGGATGCAGGCTACCGAGGAAATACCACACGCTGCCACCCCTGCCAGAGCGGCGAACGATACCCCAAATCGAGACGCCAACAAAGGGGAAAGAATAAAATTGAGCGAGGAGCCTACACGAGAGAAGCTGATCGATACACCAAAGGCGAGGGACATGCCTCTTTTATTCTTGAACCACCGGGCCACAAAGGCGGACTGCGCCACACTCAAACACTCCCCGCCGAGTCCGTAGAGCACTCGACCCGCTACAATCAATGGGTAGGAAGTGAAGGCGACACCACTGTAAAACAACGCCGAGCCGGCAAGCACCAAGGTGGAGAACAGCAGTAAGGCTCGACGAAGGCCCAAATACTTATCGATCAGCAGACCTCCTACGATGGCCAGAATCGTGTTAGGCCACGAGTATACACTGTATAGCAGCTGGTTCATGCTCTGCGTGTACCGTCGCCCTTTTTGGGCAAACGCCTGTTCCACTGTATCGCCATCCCCACTGCCAAAAGAGCCGGGAAAATCCATAATATAGGAACCTCCAAAAGTGAGAAAACAAGCAAAGATAAGGACCACCCATTTCAGCTCGCGCACTTCTTCCTTAAGGGTTTGGCAAATGGAAAAACGGACCTCTTCTTCGACGATAATGTCTTCAATTTCCTCCTCTGTGGTCATACTTTGCTTTTGTAATATGTGGGTATATCAATATATATTTAATTATGCTTTCTTTCGGACTATTCTATCTTCGTTAGTTTTTTTTTTTTTTCCGCTAGAGTGGTTCCGTTTTGATCCAATTCATGGAATACGTTGAAAAAGAAGGGGGGCGAAAAGAAAAGGAAAATCAAAAAAAAAAGTGCTAGATACGCTTCTAAAATTCCAGGTGATATAAGACAAAGCAATCTACACATATGTTTTCACGTTGGATGGTTCAATCTAAGTCTTTCATTCTCTCCCTCTATCTCTCTAACTCACTCACTGACCTACGTCGTTGTAAAACAGAGCACGACGCGGAGCCACCGACTACTTTGTCGCCGTGGTATCGTTCTGCATTTCATTGATCACCAAACGAACTAAATTTCTAATAATAAGTCCCACGTCATTGTAGTTGGCTAGATGCGTGAGAATTTGGTACTGTAACGCATGCGGCTTCACCCCTTTACATAAATCCGATATTTTGCGGTATTCCTCCGGCTGGTGGCCTTTCAGGAAAGAAATGACGTAAATATCCTGTGGTTTCACCTGGAATAGCTCTTGCAAGGTGCCGTAGAGGGCATCCCGATGGGAACCATTCTGAAGCACTTGAATGGGTTTCACTGATAGCTGACACTCGGTGTCCACCTCCGCCGCGTCCCGCTGTAAATGTTCAGTTAAGGCATCCGCGGCCCCACCACACTCTGGGTCATCGTAGGTAAGTAGTACAACTAATACTCTAGGCATCACGTAACGAAAAACGGAATGAGAAAAAATGAAGGCGAAACAAAAAAAAAAAGGATGCACTATTAGGTGCAAGATTACTTTTCGCTAATTTAGGGATTTTATGAAGAGCATTTTAGGTTTAAAAAAAAAAAAGAATAGAGAAAAAGATATTAGATACAGAGTAATGACTACAAAAAAAAAACACTCCAGAAAAAAAAACTTAAAATAGTATTAACCCTTTTAAATGATTGAAAAATGAAAACTAAAAAAAAGGAAATGACTGTGTAGTATAACTTCACTGAGACTTGTTTAGAACAGACCACCCATACCGAAGTCCTCCTCTTCCTCGGGTTCCTCAGGAGCGGCAGCGGCAGCCGCGGCGGCGGGAGCGGCACCACCAGCAGCGGCGGCAGCAGGGGCAGCGCCGGCGGCAGGGGCGAGGGTACCGTTGATGGCAGCATCGCGGAGGCTCTTACCGTTGAATTCCTCGAAGACGTACTCGGTGGCAACAGACGCGCCGAGAAGGTTCTTGAAGCCGTCCAGGACCATGGAGCTGATGTTGGCAGCAGTAGGGATGCCGGCACCCATGGAGATGGCAGAGATGTTGCTGATACCAGACATGATCATCTTTTCGATGGAGTCCTCGGTGACGTTGAGGTCTTCCGCGGTGAAGAGCACGCCGTCATCCCAGACGGTGAGAATCTCAGCCTGGTAGTAGAAGGGGCTGATGTTCAGCTTCTGAAGAAGAGCGGCAGTGGAGTTATCCACCTTGTCGCCAGTGCTCAACACCTTCTTCTCGGTCACGATTTCGACGGTACCCTTGGCAATCTTCGTGGCAATGTTCAAAGCCTGGAAGAAAGAGGTCTGGGTGGGCTCCATACCGGTGTTACCGGCGGGGATGATCACATCGCAGGGGGCAATAGCACCGACACGGGCAGGGGCCTTCACACGGAAGCGGTCAAGGATCTCCTTGATGGAAGAGACATCCTCGTTGGTAAAGACGAGGCCAGAGTTTCCGGTCAGGAGGGCCTTCTCGAGGCACACGTCGTAGAACTGCTTCGCCTCAGGGGTGGCGTTGCTGTCAAGGGCGCGCTTCTCGACAATCTTGGCTTGAAGGGTCTTCTTTCCCATGACGAGTTCCGCCTTACCGCGGAGGGCAGCACGGACGTCGTGGACCTGCTGGGAGCGTACGTTGTCCATGCCGACGAACAGTACCTTGCTGTACTTGGACATGCACCGGTTGAGGCGCTCCTCGTACTCGCGCTTGGCGTCAGTGATAGATGGCATTATATTTGGAAATACCACACTAATAGTAGGAAGGGTAAATTGACAAGAAGGGAAAGAGGTCGTTTATACTATTTATCAACAGAATATTCCCAAAAACAGACACGGAGCTAAAAGTAACAGTCCAATAAATAAAAAAAAGAGTGGTTAAAATAAAAATGACAAAAAAAAGATAAAATCTTATACCTAGCCTTGTTTAGAACAGACCACCCATACCGAAGTCCTCCTCTTCCTCGGGTTCCTCAGGAGCGGCAGCGGCAGCCGCGGCGGCGGGAGCGGCACCACCAGCAGCGGCGGCAGCAGGGGCAGCGCCGGCGGCAGGGGCGAGGGTACCGTTGATGGCAGCATCGCGGAGGCTCTTACCGTTGAATTCCTCGAAGACGTACTCGGTGGCAACAGACGCGCCGAGAAGGTTCTTGAAGCCGTCCAGGACCATGGAGCTGATGTTGGCAGCAGTAGGGATGCCGGCACCCATGGAGATGGCAGAGATGTTGCTGATACCAGACATGATCATCTTTTCGATGGAGTCCTCGGTGACGTTGAGGTCTTCCGCGGTGAAGAGCACGCCGTCATCCCAGACGGTGAGAATCTCAGCCTGGTAGTAGAAGGGGCTGATGTTCAGCTTCTGAAGAAGAGCGGCAGTGGAGTTATCCACCTTGTCGCCAGTGCTCAACACCTTCTTCTCGGTCACGATTTCGACGGTACCCTTGGCAATCTTCGTGGCAATGTTCAAAGCCTGGAAGAAAGAGGTCTGGGTGGGCTCCATACCGGTGTTACCGGCGGGGATGATCACATCGCAGGGGGCAATAGCACCGACACGGGCAGGGGCCTTCACACGGAAGCGGTCAAGGATCTCCTTGATGGAAGAGACATCCTCGTTGGTAAAGACGAGGCCAGAGTTTCCGGTCAGGAGGGCCTTCTCGAGGCACACGTCGTAGAACTGCTTCGCCTCAGGGGTGGCGTTGCTGTCAAGGGCGCGCTTCTCGACAATCTTGGCTTGAAGGGTCTTCTTTCCCATGACGAGTTCCGCCTTACCGCGGAGGGCAGCACGGACGTCGTGGACCTGCTGGGAGCGTACGTTGTCCATGCCGACGAACAGTACCTTGCTGTACTTGGACATGCACCGGTTGAGGCGCTCCTCGTACTCGCGCTTGGCGTCAGTGATAGATGGCATATCGGTAGAAGATCTTTACAGAGTAAGGAAAGGGAAACAATTAAATAAAGTTAAACTGTATTTTCAAAATTCAAAAGTGGCAAGGGCAAACAAATAGACATTGAAAGGGGGTAATAAAACTTGGATGTAGTCCTTTTTTAATGATACAATTAAAAAACTTCAATCCGAAAAGGAAATAACAACACACGTTCTTCTCTTCTCCAGAAGGGAAAATTTAAACAGTATTGTTTCCTTGAATAGTGAAGTATAGTATAGTTATTAAGTTAAAAAAAAAAAAAAGCTCTTTATATATATATCAAATCAAAACAACACCAAAACGAAAAAAATGTGGGATACCACTCGCTGGACTGATTTCTCTTCGTATCCTGGCTATATACAACAGAAAAACAAAAAAATGTACTTCGAATGATAGAGGGTAAAAAAAAAAAAAAACGGTCTAAACAACTCAAAGAGGCAGTATTGGGATCAAAGAGGAAGAAGCGTAATTAAATAAATGTTTAGCTTTTACGGTAACGTTGCCATTCTGGGAAGAGTCCTTTGGTTGTTTGCTTTTGAATGGTTCTTCTTCTTTTTTATTTTTTCCTCCCCAGATGCGGATCTTGATACTAGTAACTAAAGAAAACTCCCTTTTTAAAAATAAGATGATCACCTACCTCATTTTTTGATCAGTCCTTTGGTCTTTTTTCCGTTTGACGAACTGTCCTTATCCACTTGACGTTTTTTATGAATCACTACTTTCGGTGCGGACGGAGAGGGCTTGTGTTGAACGCCAAGAATGGCGTCCATATCCCTCTGAGCGAGGGCCTCCTTCGGCACCGAGCCTCCCGCCCCAGAGACCCAGATGAGCTCTTCCTCCTTCAACATGGTTGGATCGACGTGCTCTTCCTTTTTTTCTCGCGGGGTCAGTGGATTCTCCATGGCGAGAGACTTGTTTGCAGCGGACGACGATCGGGCAGGGAGCTTCTTCTCTTTAACGGCTGGTGCCTTGGACACCTCCGTAGAGGAGAGACGAGGGGGAAGGGGTTCTGGTTCTTTTGGAGCGGGAGTGGTGGTGGTAGGGGTAGGGGAGGAAAGACTGTTGCGCTGCGCTGGGGTCTTGGTTTTGGAGGTGGAGGGAGGCGGAACGACCTCAGAGGCCCCCAAGTCCCCCCGAAAGTCTGAGCCGGAGCTAGTGCTGGAGTCAGAGTCGGTGTCGGAGCCAGAATCAGAATCGGAATCCGAATCCGAATCCGAGACGGTCAAACTGTGACGGGCCTTGGACACGTCAAAGGGGTCCTTCCCGGAGCGATTGACTCGACTAAACGAACTCTCCGTCTTCAAGCCACTACTCCTTCTTGCACCTTCGTCCACTTTCATGTTAGAAAGGAGCTCGTATACAATACTGGTGTATTCCTCCTGACCGTCGTCGGTAGGGCTTGGGGTCTTTGGTGGAAGGGGCTCTCCACTCTCGGATTCATCTGACGCTAGGGTTAACTTGAAGCCAGTATGAGCGGTCTTGACACGGTCCGATTGAGCGGAGGTGCTAGGGCGCGGGGCGACGGTTCCTCCCTCCTCGTCCTCTTCATCTCCCGCAAGGTTTAGCTGGAATCCCGCATTCGCCGTCACTAACCGTTCACCGTTAGCGGGATCACTCCCCTTGCTCCCAATCGGTACGAGCTCATCCTTTGGTACCTCTACTCGCTGGGGGTTGCGATACATGCGCTTCACAGCGGACTGCTTTACAGAGTTTTCAACGGACTCTAAGAAATCTTCGTCCTCGTCGTCGTCCCCGTCGGGGTAGTCCTGATCGAAAAAGGGATGGTCCAACAGCTGTTCCACGGTTGGCCGTTCCTCTGGGTCTAAACGTAAGCAGCAGGCGATAAAATCCTGAGCCAGTGGGGTCAAGTCAGAGGGGATAGCGGGGGGCTTTTGAGCGCAGGCGATCGCGTACGCCACTCCAGGAAGGGTCATCCCAGGCGGGAAGTCCCATGGCAGTCCGCTGTCGTTGGTCATCTCAAGGCAAAGACACCCATAAGACCA
Organism: Angomonas ambiguus; assembly: GCA_019695575.1. NCBI lineage: Eukaryota > Euglenozoa > Kinetoplastea > Trypanosomatida > Trypanosomatidae > Angomonas > Angomonas ambiguus. The sequence continues at coordinate 31,239 of JADNSB010000009.1, read as the reverse complement.
CACATCCGCTTTTTCATCCGCGGCATCCCCTCGACACACCTCCGGCGCCATCCAAAGAGGCGTACCTCCGCCACCGATGGTGGAGTGTAATTCGTTTAATATTTTACAGCACCCAAAATCAACAATCTTAGCACAACCACGCTCGTCCAACAGTACATTGCCTCCCTTAATATCCCGATGGATAATACCGTGTCGGTGGAGGTGTTCCAAACCCAGTAAAGTCATGTACGCATAGCGCTGAAATACCGATTCTCTGAATTTTCCTATTTGCTGACGGAGGGTTTGAATACTTCCCCCACTAATGAACTCCATAATAATATAATAATGTTGTTGCGTGTGTCGGGAACCAAAATAACGTACACAATTAGGGTTGGGCGGGAGACTACTCATGGTGTGTATTTCTCGATCAATCGATTTCAGATTATCGCTGTCCACCTTCAGTTGCTTCACGGCGGCGAGGGTCCCGTCGGAGAGGATGGCCTGGAATACGACGCCAAAGCCACCAGAACCTATCATTCGACCCCGCTGAAAGGCGAGTGATCGACGGGGAGACACCCCAAAATCGGAGAAGCGAGGGGTACGAACCCCACCCGCACCCCCTAGCCGAGTCCCTGACGTGGAGACGGAGTTGTTGTACGGGGACGAATTCCAAGAGGCGTAATCATGAGCGCCCATCATAGGCCCTCGGTCGCTATAGCCCTCATGAGGGGACTGGTTGGTGGAGCTAAACGGAGAAAGAGGGGGGACACCGGTACCGCTGCCCCCTTGGGAAGAGCGGACGTCGAGGTGTGTAGAACCTCTGGCGTTATAGGTAGGCGACAGTGGGGGGTGTGATGGTGTTGCTTTCTTTTTGGAGATGTCGGGGTCACTACTGGAAAATCCGTGTGAAAGGACCTCGTTTTCGTACGAGGTCATTTGCTACTATGTTGAAATTATAAATAATAGTAATAAAAAAAGAATATTTTTGTTTTTATTTTAAAAAAAAAAAATGACAATTGAAAATGAAAACTTATATTAAAAAATAAAAAACAGCAAAAAAAAAATGATACTGACTATCAAATTACGAAAATATTGAACTTGAGCTTTAGAAAATAAAGCTAAACCGCAATAAACACACACACAAAAAAAAAAAAAGAAAAAAACACAAAGAGAAAGAAAGGTTTAACATGTCAATACGTATGAATCACATAGTCTCAAACACAATCATTACGGATAGGTGTGGTTGGTGTTTTTTTTTTTTTGTTGTTGTTATAAAGCAACAGCGTCCATCGCTGAGAATAGCAAAACAAAATAAACAAGAAAACGAGCAAATAAAAACCAGTATTTCCGCAACGTATTCATATTTTTTTTTTTTATCAATAACGGTAGGGAGATGGACCTGGGGGATAGGGAGTGGGAGGTGGATGAGAGTGCGATGAAAGGTGAGGTGGTGCCCCCCAAGGCGACGGCGGGGGCGGACTGTAGCCGGGGTACATTCCTGGGGGTGGTGGATAAGGAGATGCGGGAGGGTAGTGATGCGGATAAGGGTGTGACGGTGGTGGGGGTGCGGCTGCCCATGCCTCCGCCAACCTTCGCTGTTCAAGAGCTTGCAGCTCTGCCAGCTCTTTGCTCCGCACCCGGGCCTTGTACTCCCTTTCCTGGTCCTCCAGGTATCGTAGTTGTCGCTCCCTTTCTTGTCGTTCCTTTTCCTCCTGTGACTCGCGTAGTAGTCTGTCCTGCTCCCGCCGCTTGGCCTCCCTTTCCGCCTCCAGACGACGCTTTTCCTCCTCCATTCTCTCCTTCTCCCTCACGCGCTGCTGCAACAACGCCTCTTGCTTCCTTAGCTCCTCCAAGGCCTCTTGTTTTCGTTTTCTTTCAAGTCGTTCCTCCTCCTCCCGAATCGCCTTTTCCCTTTCTTCTTTCTCCTTTAGTTTCTTCTGGAGTAACTCCTCCTCTGCCTTTAAGTGTTCCAAGAGCATTTCCTTCTCAAGTCGCTTCTGCCGCATCTCTTCCTCTTTGACACTCAGTCGAGCAGCGATCGTACTTTCCTGTTCTAATAGCTCATTGTACCGACGCGCCATCTCCTCCTCCCTACGAGCCGCTATTCCAGCCTCCTTTTGTTGCTCCTTTTCTTTCAATTGCTGTAGTAAAATGGCCTCTTGTTCCTTCAGCTGTTCCAACTGGCTCTGGTGACGTTTCTTCACCTCTATTTCCTCATTTTCTAGCATCTTGATCGCCTTGCTGCGGAGGGCGGAAGAACTTAAGGAGTCGTCTGTAGTGTCGAAGCCGGGGGAGTAGGGGTGGCCGATGACAGGAGCCGCGGCCACGGGCATCGGTAACTTTCTTCCCTCCAACAACTCCTGTGTTAAGGCCTCCTTAGCAGCTGCTAAAGCCACCTTCTTCGCCTCCTCTCGCTTGGCGCTCTCCAACTCTTGTGCGTGTACCGCCTCCAACCACTGTGGAGTCATCTCCTCCACCCAGTTAATAAAATTCGCATACGAAGTCTCCACCTCTTCTCGTGCCTTGGTTTCTGCCTTTCGTACCTCCTCCAACAGGTTACGTAAGTAGAGAGGTAGATCATTTTTCTTCGCCACCTCCAACGCCTCCCACAACTCCTCCATAAACTCATCATATTTCGCCTCGATAGACTTTCGTTTTTTGTACTCGGAAAATACAAACGTGATGTATTCCTTTTCAAACTCCTCCTTTTGCAGCTGCGCGGAGACGTACTGATTCACCTCCGCCACGTCTTCCTCGGATGGAACCGGAAGCTCCTCTAGGTTGACTGGGGTCTCCATTAAATGCCTCAATATCGCTTCCTCCTCCCGGTACAGAGGGGAGGCTACCACTGGGGTTCGGGTGGTGAGGTCGTCCGCTTCCTCGCTGGGGGCGAGGGTGAAGGTACAGTGAGAGAGATTCACAAGGGGTGAATAGTTTTGATGAATATCTTCCCATTCTGGGGCGAAATTGACGGTAATGGGAAAGGGCATTTTAACCGTACTAAGCTCATTGGCGAGCATGATGGTATACAGGTAGATGAAAAGGAATAAAAAAAAAAAACTATTTTGTATATAGGTTTATATTTATACTGTGGAAGTCAACTAAGTAAAAGGTAAAAGGAAACAAAAAAAAAAAGGAGAGAGGTGGTGGAAGTCAAGTAAGTCGTGCAGTTTTTTCCAGTATGACTATTATTCTTTACATGAAGGTACTAACACAATCATCTACCAAGAATTTAATACCGTTCTAGCGACTTTTTGATATTATTTTTGTTGTGGTTATGCAAATGAAAAGGGAGAAGCGCACTAATACATAGGCAAGTACATACATATATATTGGTACCTTCTGAGCTAAAGTGAAGTAAAACATGAAGAAAAACAAAAATGGCATAATAACTGCATTTCTTTAAAGGGCGTAGTACTGGTCGCCAGAAGGCCGGTTCAAATGAGCGTAAGATACGTTACCCCCACCGTAGGACGGCGGTACATCCATAAAGGAAGCTTGGGCCGAGGCTTGCTGGACATTATTGACGGCGTAGAGACTAACACCAGACTGATTATACATGGCTCGTCGGTCTGCGGTGACGGTGTAGGGATTCACAGAGGAAGAGGTGCGTCTAGTACGTGGTGCTCTCTTTTCCCCAGGGCGATATTGGAGAGCCTTTTGTATTTCAGCCAGCACTATCGTCATTTCTGACATTTGAGAGTATTTCCTATCCTTCTCTGCCTCGTCCCTATCTTGAGTTTGTTTGGTTTTGGAGTAGAACTCCACCGCCTCCCTCTCCAAACGCAGCGAGTTGGCCGTGATCGAGTCGGTGAACGATACGGTATCCTCGCAGGTTAAGAGAGCTATGGTGAGACTATTGATTTCATCTTTGAGTTGCATTAGTTTAGAAGCCTCCTTCATCACGCCGCCAGTCTTCACCGCAATCCCTGTATCCCCGCTTCGTGTGGTTAACGTGGTTGGGATGGAGTTCAGTTTTCCTCCCCCACGATGAGGAGGAGGGGAGGAAGGGGGTTTCGTCCGTTTCATCTGTATAGTGGGTAAAATATACAAAAATGGGAACCTGATAATAATAATACTAGTAATAGTAACTAAAGTAAAATAAAAAAAAAAATAGTAACAAGAGAAGAGAAAATAATAGTAGAAAAAAAAAAAGCTTCCAAAACCAAAATCACTTTTGGGTTAGAAAGAACATTACAAGAAAGAAACGCAACAAAAAAAAATACGATTAGATTACACCGGCAAATACTTATAAGCACATCCACAAAAAAAAAAGAGAGAGAAAAAGGGGGGAACCCGAAAATGAATGCAATCGTCGTTTAAACGCAACTGCTACCTATTTACAATGTCTTGGGTATTGTTTTCGTTTTACTTTATTCGTTAATATACAGTGAGAACATAAGTTGCGCCAAGTCGCTATTAAAACTATAGTTATTCTCTACCTGAAAGGGGGAAAAAACAAGATAACTGTTTTTATGTACTAGAACTCCGTCACTGGTGTGGTGGCGATCTCTGATTGAGGTGCACGCTGATGCAGTACAAAGCAATAATTAAAAAAAGGAAAAAAAAATCACACTCGCCTATCTTGAATAACACGATCAACTACATAAAAAATTGGGTATAGATTCATATATATATATATATTAAAAAAAAAGACTCTCATAGTGATCCAAGACCATTTACACCAACTTTTTAATATTTCCGAATAATGAGGTTGGTTCCTTCGACTTTACACCGTTACCCTTGGCGTCCTTACTGCGCTCTTTCCCTGCACTCCCCTTCGATCTGCCGCTCTTGCCCGACCCCCCGCTGTGTGGCCGCTCCCCAGTCATGGGACGCTTTCCATCGCGCTTCGCCGGTGCGGGCCGTCCGCTAGGGGTGGGCTTATTGGGAGGAGGACGGGGTACCGTCGCTTGCGGCTGCGTGGACTCCACAGCGGTGGGTCCTCGGCGGGGGGCGAGGGCTGGAGGGAGTATCTCGTGGGAGGTCATGGGTTGGGCGCGTAGGGACTCCTTCCGCCGCTGACGGGCCTGTTGGGTGGCCTCCCGCAACGACTCTCTCTCCACCACTTTCAGAGAGTAGACATAGTCGACCGACTCCTGGAAGAGGGACAGTTTCTCCCTCACCGCTGTTTCCTGAAGTAGGAACCGCGCGTAAATGTTTTCGGAGCTGTTGAGCCATTCCTCGTTTCTCACTTGTAATTCCCGTGCCGCCTTACGCCACACCGGTTCCCTTTGAACGCAAAACACCACAAACTTGTTGTACTCCTTGGTGATGTATTCCCGGAATGCTTGCTCCGTCACCTCTATAAAGAGGAGCGCCAGTCGTTCCCGACTTTCGCCTTCTTCGGAAACTATTTTGTAGTAAGTATTGGTAGAATCAAATAGGATATCCTCCATCTTCCAGTAGTACTCCAACTCTGTCAGTCGTTTCTTTTGAAACTGTAAGGCCACGTGGAGGAATTCTGTGAGAGGCATATCCACCTCCGCTCCATCATCGTACACAATGCTGGAGGACCTACGTGCATTAAGGGTAAACGAGCTATAAGCGGTGGCGGGATATCGTGGGGTGATCGGAGTAGAGAGGAGGGAAGCTTTTTTATTATTCGTCGTCTTTTGCTCCTTGACTACATTCAGTGGGGCGAGAGAGTTTCGAGCCACAGAAATCTTTCGCTCCGCCTTGTTCCCATCCTCTAGGGCGCAAGGTAGCTGTACCCAGTCCTCCGAGTCAAGATTGGTAGAGGGGGACGAGTCAGAGCGACTGTTCTTTTTACTAGACCCCTTTGACTCCCACTCTTCAAAAATAAAAGAGGGATTGGCTACTTCGGAATCGCGTTTAGGATGGCCTGTTGGAGAGGTCACTACAGTACGGAGACCATACTTGGTGCTAATTTGTTCCACAAAATGGAGATCCTCCTCTGTTTCTAGTAACACAGACCTGGCGTCCCTCACGATCGGACGAAGCGCGAAAAGATCGGAAGACGCTGCAGCAGTTTCATTGAGAGAGACGGGAAAGTGTGGATTTCTACTAAAAGATGATAAGCGTCGATTATACTTGGAGCTACCGTTCATTGTACACTTCTTTTAAAGATTCTAAAGCTTGAGAAAAAGAAAGAGCAACAAAAGAGAGAATATATATGTATATAAATTGTTACTATGATTATAATTATGAGTATTTGAGCGTAAAGCACTGCACCAATGCAGAAAACAAAAGTAAAAATAGGGCTTGTTAGAATTTTATGGACCACCTCAACATGCTAACTTCATCACTACAGAAAGAAAAAAAAAGGTTTTTATAATATCTTTTTCTCTTCTTTTTTAAAAAAAAAATAAAAGAGACCAATCCTTATAGTTATTATTATTGTTAAAGTGGTAATAAGTGATATTTCCTTCATTTCTCTTCCCATTAATATTTTTTCCGTTTTTTTACTTTCTCTTAATTTAGTTTTACTATTTTATTTCTTTTTTTATTTCTTTTTTCTTTTGTTGGTGTTGTTTTGTGTCCAACATTGTTTTTTTTTTTCCGTATATTTTTTTTTATCTGGTGTTTAGTGTGTTTTCACCAACGAGTTACTTATTTTTATTCCTTGGTGGCTTAGGGTCGTTGAGGTGCTCCCGCCAGTCTTCCGGTGGTTCGGCATTGGGTAACGTAAGAGGTTCTGCCACCGTATCGTACTTCATATCCACCGCGGTGGGGTGGAAAGAGCTCTCCCCCTCGTAGGTAATAAAAGGAGTGTTCTCCTTTAGGGCGGTGAGGAGGGAGTCCTCGGAGGAGGCCGAGTTCAATAGCAGGGAGACGCCCACCGTCCCTTGACGTCCGGCGACGTAAGACTGTAGTAGATAGATCTCTTCAGACTTTGGGAAAGAGAAGTGAATGACCAGATTAACATAAGGAATGACCGTCTTACGGGCCAGCTTGGCGTAGTCATCCGTGGCCACCAAAAGACGCTCCTTGACACCGTTTTCATTAGGGACACCATTCTTAAACTTTTCTAAAACTTCGAATCGCTCCGCCTTGGTAAGTCCTCGGTGCATAAAAAGGGGCTTCACACCATTAAAGTAGCGAGCCAGGCGTTCAGGGCCCTTCTCCTTCGCCATTTCAGGCACACGCTTTGGGTCGACAAAGATGACGGCCTGCACGCCCTTCAGCTGGGCTACAATCTTGCTCACCGCCTCCTCCTTATCCTTATCGGAGTTGGAGTTGAGGGAAATGCAGAAGTGACGAATATCAGGGGTACTCTGAAAGCGAAAACCAGTGATGATGTTTTTAAGTGTCGCATCGGAGAGGTACCGGTTGTTGCCCTTGTTCATTTTATTCGCCGCTACCAAATACTTCACTGCGGCAGTGTGGAAGCTAAGTTCGTCTTTGGTGTACTCGAAACGGCTCTTTTGCTCTTGCTGTTTCTTCACCCCCACAAGGGAGGAAATCATTTCAATAGCCTTCTGAATGCTCTCTTGAGAGTGACCCAGAAGAATAAGGTCAAGAGATTTCTGATTAGGGTCCACATACGTGAAGGGGACGTTGGAGGTGCCGCACGCCTGGTGAATGCTACCGAGGTTGCGTGGATTGGATCCAGACAGCAGAAATTTGATGGAGTTGGTCGGAACAGGCACGGTATCTCTGAATTCGTAGTCCTCCTCGTTACGCACGACACGCTCCGGTCGCTCCCGTCTCTCGGTGGTTTCCTCCAATACATGGCTGTAGTTGCAGTTATCGCCGTACTTGCAGCTGCCCTGAGCGAAGTGGCGGCACACACCACCCCTCTGGCCCCCATTGTTGGGACCTCCTCGTCCTCGGCCTCCGCGACCACCGCGTCCACGCATATTACCGTTGTCCACGTAGTTGTTCGGGTCAGCGCCGAGGGCTTGAGGTCCTCGGTTGGCGTTTCCACCTTTGTTCTGACCTCGGCTCTTGACAGCTTCCTTCAGCTTCTCACGTTTGGCCTCGTCAGGAATCAACTGAGCCAGTTTTTCATCCGACATGTTACGGAGAGCGGTAATACGCTCAATGCCTTCCTCTTTAATGGCCGGAATGAGATCACTCATGTGAAGCCTCATTAATAAAGCCTCGATAGGGTTGGCTCGGTCGGTCATCGTACTAGAGCTTATATTTTTAAGGGTTAGAAACTTACCAATTCTGAGGGGTTTTGAAGAACAAGAACACAGGGGGAAAAAGGAAGAAGAGAACGGTTTACTGAAAAATGGAGGGAACCTATGTTTCACACAGACCTTTAATGGAACGGCAAAAAAAAAAAAAAAAGAGACACCAGAAAATTTTGTTGGTTTTCAGACTCGTTTTTTAACTTTACATCTCTAAACGTTTTCCACTAGAATGGGGTGAAGGAAAAAAAAAAAAAAGCATCACGCTAACTTAACTTTTTTTCTTTCAAAAGTTAACTCCCATTTGAGTTCATCTAGCGCTATGTTTTTTCCATATACCCCAAAGTCAGCAGCCTTCAGGGCTTCATCTACGGAGGCCAGTGGGGCTAGACACAGTTTTCTTAATGCATCCTTAATCCAGAACAGGGCGTTCTCGCAGACATCTATAGACTGTTCATTGGATACCCCACCCCCCTTCTTTTGCAACTTGGTCAGTTCCTCCGACACAAAGGAGTAGGCATTGATCAGTGCCTGGAGCCCTCCTCGTTGAATCGCCAGCTCACTGTTGGCTGTGTTGATCATCGACAGGGTGCTCAGAGAAATGGCCCCTCCGAGGAGAACATCGATGTTGTCTTTACGACTCGCCAGGACAGCTATAATATACGGTATACTAGGGCGCAACTGTTGCCGAGCCACCCCATCATTGGCGGATAGAGTGCTAATAAGGTCAAAGACGTAATACAGGGTGTCCGTAGAGAGCTCACTGTGCTGCTGGAGTAATAACACACATGTAGACGGAAGACCAAACTGTACTGCCATTCTTCTATTTTCATCTCTCAAACACAAACTAGCGGAAAATGCAAGAAGAGCCCGCGTGGCTTTTGAAGTCGGCGGAAAAGATTCCAGTAGCTCAGAAATTTGACTTGTGTTTTCCTCCGAGAGGGCTGGAATACGAGACATACACTGAACCTCTTGCGCCGCCTTTTCCAGCTCAATGGCACACAATGATTCAGTTGCGGGGTCAGAAATTCCAAAAGCAGACAGCTTATTCAGAAGGGGTTCATATTTTTGCATATTGAAGTCAAACCGTAACTTTAGTAAAGTACAATTGAAATTCAAGGAAAAGGGTAAACTCAGCAATTGTGTGAAATATTTAATTTACAGCAACAAATGAGAAAGGGGCAAATAATAATAACAGAAGGAAAAAAAAAAAACTGGAGGGAGGGTAATTAGTATGTTGAATATATAAATATAAAAATATGTACATGAGCGTGATAGCAAAGTATCACGCTGACAGCTTGCTGCGTGCCTCGGAAATAAAAATTTTTGTGCCTGGCGTGTTTGCTTCTCGTCCACGGGCCTCCACTTCACTTCCACATTCACACTGCTGTAAACTGAGTAATTGCAGTGACCTCGCCTCACCCGAGACCACCACGTTTAGCAGGGCAGAACACCCCTTATCGCCCAGCGGGTTCCCATCCACTATTAAGGTTTGCAAGGAGGACGTCGCCTGCAATCCTTTGGCTAAACACTCCCCGCCGGAAGGGCCGATGCGGTTATTGGCAATGATCACTTCTTCAATCGCGTTTTCACTGATTACGCGTTGGACCAACGCGGCACAGCCATCATCCAGGCCGCACGCACTCAAATTGACCGTCTTTAGTGTGTTATTGTTTAGAATACCATCGGAAAGCAGTTTCATACAACCCACATTACGAAAGCTATTCCATTCCAAATTAATCACTCGTAGATCCCCATTTTGACCCAACATTTGCCCTAGTTGGATCGCACCCAAGTAACCAATTTTGTTATAACTGAGATCTAAGTGCTGAAGAACGGTATTCTCGGCTAAAACAGGACAGAACAAAGCAGCATCGGTGTCGCTCAGTCCGTTACTTCTTAGCGATAATTCTGTTAGGATGCTTCCAACCCCCAACAGTTCCTGAAGAACGGTACCTCCTTTCACTGTTTCACCCACCCCTTTGGGCATCTCCGACTCTCCCAGGCGGTTCGAGTCTAAGTTGAGCGAGGTGACGGAGTGACCCTCACGAAGCGCTTGAGCCAGCAACAGTCCACTAGATGGGCGTATATGATTATCTGCAAGAATAAGTTTCGTGATATTACTATTAATTCGAAGGGAAGCCGCAAGAGCAGTGCAACCCTTCTCACCCAAACCAGCATGGGAAAGATCCAGTGTTTCCTTGTCTTTTTCCAGCTCCGCTGCTATACTTTTTGTAGGAAAAATCATAAATGATTCCTGGTTTAGTTTTTCATAAGCATCCACGTACGCTGCGCTACCGGTGGGGTCATTCTCTGGATTTTCCTTTTCCGGGAAAGCTTCGTTCTTCAAGGCGAGAAAACGCTCTGCGACAAGTTCCTCATTCGTCTTTTTGCGTGGTTCCTCCTCATCAAACGCGTGTAGCGACTCTAAAGCAACTTCCGTGTCGTCTGAATCCGTTTGCGACATAGTTTAATAGAAATCTAATCAATAATAATAATAATAATAATAGAGTGTGCGTGTATGTACATAGGGCGGAGAGAAAGCAACAAATTAGTGTCGCACATGCAACCAGTTTTTTTTTAGAAAAAAAAAAAGGAAAACTAGTAAATTTCAAAACAAAAAAAAAATATAGTATTAAGTTAATACTTTACATGTGAGAATACCCTTTTTTTGCAAAAAGTGGCTGCAGTTTGAATGCCGTGTTCCAAAACTATCGCTCCTACGACTGCTCTTACGCAGCTGGCCGCGTAGGGATCAGGTACGGATGAATTATTCGACATCCACTTTATTAAGCCCTTGGTGGACGTAACGCTATTCTGAGAAAGAAGTTCTGCAGACGCGTCAGTCAGAATCATAGATTCCAAATCCCACTGCCGCACCGCGTTGCTAAGAGATTCATCACTCATTATAAAAGAAAGCAAGGCGTCAGACTCCCGTCTCGTGAGGCCTTCAAAAGTAGAGGAAATCCAGAGTCCAGCCGAAACCTTTAACACGCCCTCTCCCACAGGAATCAGAGGTTTCATTGTTCCACTGGAACCCTCCTCGTTCGTAAAGCTAGGATGTATGAAGGAGCGTAAGAATGAAGAATGGTGTCGGAAAGTAACTTCCGGTAGCTCCACTGACAGACGACGATTCAATTCCGCGGACCATCTTGGAGGTGGGATAAAGGGGAGGGAATGGCAAGGTATTGGAGACCCATCAAGAAGCTTTTCCAGTGTAGATGGTTTTGTTTGCGAAGTTAAATCAAAAAGAACCCCTGATATATTTCCATATTTAGAAAATCTAATTCTAGTGCCATACATTTCTCTTTTGCTTAAATCATATGAAGAAACGGTAAAAAGATAGAAGGACAGAGTATATACTACGGGGAGAGTGGTACCTTTACCAAAATAATAATACTCATATTCGTTAAAAAAAATAAAATGCACACCGACCTTTCAAAACGTACAATGCTGCCAAGTCATGTCACGGAATACGGTGAATAATACTTCCGTTTATATTGGTGACTGTTATTCACTACTACTTCAGTAGCGTCTGCTTTTTCAGAATGAAACAGCCTTCTCGGTGGGGGATAACTTTCTTCGCGATGCTTGCGTCTCGGTGAGGGGCTTTCTTTTCGTATTTTGTCAGTTCTGTCATTACTATCCCGAATCGCATATGTGCTCCCCTTTTCGTTCGGAAATTTCTTCTTAAAAGGTTGATCTGAAGGGTATTCAGAACCGTCATCAAAATCAACAAAGTCTCTCACCTCCTCAGCACCCAGACCATCATTGCTTCCCAAGTTACCCCTATCATATTTTGTTGATGTTGGTGGAATAAATCTCTGGTAGTTTTCAGAAGGAGACTCAACAGAAGAGCTTTTTGTCCGAACTTTAGACACGACAAATCTGGGTTTATTGTTGGGGAGAGACCCGGATAAAGACCTAGACCGTCTAGCAGAAGACTCCCTTTCCAATTTCCTAAATTGTTTACTCATTAATGCGTCACTATAATTTTCCTGAGACCAGAAAATTAAAAAGTTACGTTCCCGCGACTCTTGTTTCTTTACGTTTTTTCTCGCACATCTTTCCAAGTAAAAAAGTTCGAACGCGGCTTCTCTGATAGATTCAAGAAAAGAATAATAATCGAACAGTTCTGTAATGCTACCAAAAGAATTACGCTCTTCTAACATCAGTGTGGTTCTTTCCTCTAACTCTTCCGTTGAAAGTAGCACTAAAAGTTGGCGAAGCAGTGGACTTTCCTTCTCAGTCTTTCGCTCTTCTCGGAGTTTTACCCCGGGAATGTTCTCCGAGTTAGTACTGTGGAAATTATCATCATCAGGGGGTGGAGTACAGCTCCTCACTGCTCTTCGTACAGGGGCTAAAATATGTGATGCATCAAATTCAGCGCGAGTACTTTCAGACGGAGCAGTCCATGTAAGAAAAGACGGTTGACCTCCTTTATTGTCCACTATTTTTACCCCCCTTTCACTCGGTTTTTTTGACAATTGTGTAGAATTTTGGCGACTACTAGACATGGATGAAGAAACAGAGCCCCTCTGAAAATTCGAAGGGGATGGTGGCTTTATATTCCCTACTGGTCTACTGAGCATATGCGGTGGTGGACGAGGGGCGTAATTATTGTAGTAGCTATTAGTATACTGCGGACGAGAACCAACATACAAGCCCAACCTCTTTTCTCTTTCAATCCTCTTTTGTTCTAATTTTTCGTTAAAAGAGCTAGAATTCCCCATACCCCCCAACTCCACTTTTAAGTGCTTTAATTGTTTATTCGTTCAGAAAAAAATAAAAGGAAAAGTGATGAGACCAAATAAAGAAACACATAACAAAAATAACAAAAAAGAATAATAATTATAACAATAGTAACAATAAAAAGAGAGAGTGTAAACTAGCTAACAGAAAAGACGTATATATTTCCATTGCAGCACCTTTTCTCAGTTTAATTAATATATTCAGAATGTAAACCGCCATTTTTTTTTTTACTGTTTATTATTATTATTATTATTATTATTATTATTACACAACAGCAAACCAAACAAACAAACAAAAAAAAAGAACAGAAAAAAAAACGTGTATCGACACACGAATAATAATAATATTAATAATAATAAATGAGCACCACTAAATTAAAAAAAAAAAGACGGTGATCATACACGCGCATAGCAGAGAATATACGCTAAACGAAAATCAGGAGCCTCAACAGAACTTACGACTTCATCACTAAAATGCATCCACGCACCATCTAATCCTTTACAATCTGATGTATAATGACCGCCATGAATATTGCCTTGATGGTTTACGATGCCGACGAGACTGTATTGTGCCGGTTTTTCCCCTGTGACCATGAAAGGGGTCAAATCCAGTCTTTCATTAAATAGGACCTCTTCGTTTATTTTCGCTGCTGAGCTGAAATCACCATTAGATCGAAATCTTTTTAACGTAATAAATAAAAGCTGAGGGGCGGTAAAAAATTGAAGACGTTTTTTCGCGTTCACTTTCTTTGAGCACCCAGGACACGTGTAGAGGGATTTGTTGTCCAGTACTTCTTCCCTACAATATATATTAAGACAATCTTCGAGGTAGCACATTCCTTTTGTTTTTCGCAGCGGAACTTCAATGGATCTAGCAATATTGAATGATTTACTACAGTTTCCACACACGGGGCAATTAATGGTGCTCTTTTCCTGAAAACAACACAATTCTGTGATTAAAGACGAATTCATTCTTTTGTACTGTCTCAAATACTCCGCTGCAATTACATCGTCACTTTTATTACTATTGTCAATATCCTTCGAGACAGCTTTAACAGCGAAATTTTCATTCAAGGCAGAGTGTAGAGACTCGAGAAGAACTTGAAGAAACTCGTTGGCGTCTTGCTGTGAATAGTTATCAAACGGTTCGTAAACAGAGGCTATTGATCCTTTTAAAAAGGAAGTACTAACAGGAAAATTAAAGTTATTTTGTCGCAATTCTCTAATTACAAAAGCAAATGCATTAATAACTTTAAAGTACTTTCCGTTGTCTTTTTGAGCCTTGTCTACATAATCATTGGTCGATAAGTAGTCTCCTATTGCTGTCGAATTTAACATTTGAGTGACACTATTCATGTAGCACGTATTTCCTAAATTCACTAACCCCCTACGAGCGCAGTTTCTACTTGGAATTCTCGACGGGAAACGCCACTTTTTGTACGAGGGGACGGTGTATAACGGGGAAGAAATCTTGACTTCATTTACGGAGGGTACCTGCTGAAGTTGCCCTTCAAACGCTGGTGGGCTATTTGCGTACAACGGAGGTGGAATCTCACCACCGTTTCCATACAAAGGAGGGGGTACATTTTGGTTAAAATTCACTGGGGTTTCATTAAAAGGCCCCTCCCCACTGGTACCATTGAGTAAACTTTGAAGCTCGCTAGCTCTATTTAAAGCGTTTCTCTGAATCTCCTGTTGTCTTCTCACATACTCCGCCACATTATCCTTCTCTTTCTGCATTTTCACAATTCTTCTTCTCTCTGGCTCTTTTGCTTTAACGCTTGCGATCATTGAATTATATTTATTGATTAAAGGGCCATTCTGTAACTTTTCAACACAGCTGATTAAAAATTTCATCGTGGATTTTAATTCAGGAAATTCTTTCATTAAATCAACCCCAACAATGTCCTTATCTAGTACAGTAAACAGGCACCTCAACGCGTAAAAATACGCTTCATCATAAGCGCGTTCGGCGATCTTGGAATTCACAGTTTTTTCAAGAGTAAGGGCCACGTTTTTTAACTCTCTCGGAGACAAGTTGGAGGGTACATAGGATACTGCGTGGCGTTTGATGTATTTACGGTAATCGTCGTACGATATTTCAACGTCAGAATCGAAGATAGACATTACTAATTCTAAACAATAAAACTGTATCCTAAGGTTAAAAAAGGGGGAAAAAAAAGAAATACAAAGCAAAGTTTCAGCTCCGTTAATCGTAGGCGGTGTCGACCCCCCCTAGGGTAAGTCGTCAACGGAAAATAGATCGACAAAAAAAAATAAAAAAACCGACAAGGGTGTGGTATTCCGAGAACCCTGGACGTTCTTCAGACGAAAACGTCAACAGGGGATTGGGGGAGATGCGACCTTTTGTTGAAACCTCGGTGCGTTTTTGGCTCGTCTCGGAGGGTTTCGGGTTCGTGTGCTGATGGCCTTGGCCCTTGGTGCGGCGCCTAGGCCAGCCACGGGAAAACGTCTAGGGGGGGCCCGCGGCTTAAAGAGCGGCGAAGAGGACCTCACCCATCCGAACCAGCGATAGCGCAAAATCCAGAAAAAGCTCGACACGGTTTTAAAACCTTACTTTACGTGTCAGAATGAAATAACAGGAAAAGAGGATAAAGTATTTTATTGTTGTACTCCCTAAGTTTGAAAGTTGGACTTTCACCACAACGATAAGGTTCAGGTGTAGTTAAACTCCGTTGAATGTAATATGTTCTTGTCATTTTTCGCGTTATGTTATTCTTTTTACAGGGGTTTCTAAATCTAATTATTTCTTCTTTTTTGTTTTTTGTTTGTTGAGAACAGAAAACGACCAGTATGACTAAAAAGGTATATGGCAGGAGTTTTCACTTTTTTTTTTTATTTTATTTACGAACTTTACAAATCCCATTAAAACTGCTTGTCCTTTCGAACTCATTTCACCTACACTGTGCTTAACTATTGTTCATGTATTCTCCTTATTGTTCTACTTTTCTATAATGAATTTAATCCGTGTCATATACACGCACTGTATCAAAACTCCGTAATATCCGTACAGTGACAACGATAAAAGCACTAGTTTTTTTTTTTTTTTGTGACTCCTACAGTTTGCTGGATGTGCCTAGTACACATCTGTTCACTTCATTCGTCTTGCAGATTTTTAGTAAACAAAAGTGCTAAAAAGTAGTAATTAAAACAACAACAGAAAAGGCTTTTATTGTTAGTGATGTTTTTTTTCTGTTTTTTTTTTTGGTATTTTTACCCTCTAGTGCTTTTACGAATGAGTGGAATAAATTAGGATGCTACTTTTTGGTACAACACCGTTGTTAATTACCGTCTGATTTCTCTCGGTTGCAAAAGATAATTTAAATTCTTAAAGAAAAAAAAAAATATTCTGTAGGAAGTGACAATTGTATTTAGATTACCTTAGATAAAAAATACATTTTCCAACGCTTAGCGCCTCATATTTATACAAGGGAAGTACTATCAACGTTGTTGGCATGACTACTAATATTATTATTATTATTATTATTATTATTTGTTACACCTATTTCAAGTACTTTCATTATTATTATTATTATTATTATTATTATTTTTAAACTCAATTGGGCATAATACTATTTTCCTCCACTACTATTCGTTCTTTCTCACTTCTGTGTCTTTTACACTTGCCATTATGCGTACTTTTATTATGCATGATACAAATGGAAATTAAAGGGTTGAAATATAACTGTTTAGAGGTGGGCAAAATATTTTTTTTTTCGTACTTCTTTTTGTGCGATAAGTTTTTAGCATAGTTTGAAGAGCACAGTATTCTTTGCTTTTTTGTTGTTGTTTATTTTTCCTTTAACTTTACTAGCTGTTATACTTTAACGCTTTTTTTTTTGTATTAACTGTGTTTAATGTTTCGCTGAAATGAGCTGAGTTTACTAAATACATTACCAGTTGATAATCAGACGTTCTTTACTTTATATATATATATATATTCTTTGTTCTTTCTTTTGTATACAACAAATAAGTAAAAAATTTTAAGCTCCAATTTTTTGTTAAATATTATAGAGAAAGCCATACAATAATGAACTATTCATACGATGACTCAGAAGACGACAACTTTAACCCTTTTGAGTCGAGCTCTTCTGATATTTCACAAGTGCAAGGATGCATCTCAGTTAAACAAAATAAAAAAGCCTCGGATAAAGACTTTAATGTAACTCCTAGTGTTTTGTGCACTGTTGAGGAGGTTTACAGTACGTTAAGCAAGGACGTGGACGCAATAAAGAATTTTACTACAGTGAACACTGCGACTGCTATTTTGCTCTTGAGAAAGAATGGATGGAATGTAGAGCGCACTAATGTTGATTTTTTTGCTTATGAAGGGAGCTCCAAATCCGATTTATTTCGTAGTATTAATGTGAACGAAAAGCGTGCTTTCCAACCGGATAACACTCTACTTGTCTATGGCGAAAATGGCGTGAAAGACATTAGTGGGGAGGTGTCTTGTGGTTTTTGCGGTGGTGAAATTGGCAGCGAGGAAAGGGGGGCGGCTCTCTCATCCTGTAGACACTTCTTTCACGTTGAGTGTTGGAGCGCTTATTTGGAAGACATTATCGTTTGTCAAAGCAGCGTGTTTTTCGGTGACAATTTCGTGGATAACAAGAAAAACCTCCTGAATGCACGTTGTATGGAGGAGGGGTGCTCAGAAATTTTAGACTTTGAGTGTATTAAAACTCTCTTGTCAAATAATAAAACCACAAAACAGAGCGAAAGCGATACGTGCAATGCTCTTCTGTATTATTTTTTGTCTCCTTATGTTCTAGAAAATAGCAGGTATCAGTTTTGTCGAAGTGTAGCGTGTGCCGGTTCTCGGAGTGATGAAGGGGGTCCTCTATTATGGAGTAAGTGCAATAAAAGTATTCTGCATCTACCCTCTGGTATTTCACCCTCGTTCGACCGGTGCGTGGTTGTGCAGTGCGAAAATTGCAGTTTGTACTTTTGCTTTCACTGCCAAGTTGATAGTAGCCAAGTCGGGCTCGGAGTTGGTCTCAGAATTAAGCCTGAAAAATTGGATACTATACTTCACACACCGTGTCGTTGCGTGTCTTTTAGACAGTTCAAAGATTTCGAATTTTCAGATGGAGCTTCAATGTATTTGATTCTAAAAGATACTAAGTTCTGTCCTAAATGTAACATTCGTATAAACCGCTCAGGTGGCTGTAACCATATGACTTGTAGTCAGTGTCATTATGAATTTTGCTACATGTGTTTTGGAGAGTGGTCAAAGCACTTGAATGGCGATTCTTACAGCTGTGCAAATGCTGTAGCCGTGGAGGATCCTCAAAAACAACAAATAAAAAATATGTCTAAACACCAGCTTTTTGCAGTGGTGTACAAAAAGTATCTTCAGCAACTAGATAGTAGACGTTTAGACGAAGTTGCGTGCGAAAAGATTTATGCGGTTTGGATGGGCACTGAAGATTTCTTGCTTGTTATTCGCTTGATTGAAAGAACCTTAAATATTGCCCGTCGTGTACTGGCGAACAGTTACATTGAATTGTTTTCTCTTGGTATCTGGGAAAGTGCGGATATTCGAACTGATTCTAAACAATCTGCTAAACAAAACGATTTGCTTCTGTTTAGGATAGGTCTACTGGAGCGCGAAACCGAATTGCTATCAAAGAAGTTAAAAGATTTACTGGAAGACTTTCCTCGAAATGTTAATTCAACTAATGACACGGCTGGGATCATTTCCAATGCACAGAAGTGCATTCAAACGGTGTTGGACGACTGGAGCTGATACAGTGTTACGAAACAAGAAAGATTCATACTCCTTTCTTTAAAACTCCTCCTCTGTTTTTTTTTTAATTTTTTTCGTCATGTGTTGATACGATACAGTGTTACGAAACAAGAAAGGGACGTTCTTCTTTCTTTAAAACTTTCCCCTCTTTTTTTTTTTTTAGATATTCGTCATGTGTGTGTGTGTGTGTGTATGAGTCCGTCATTGCGTACTCTTTTTTGCTAGCATACTGTCCTCTCTCTTTTTTTTATCAATTTATCTTTACCGTGTTTAATAGAGTCAGATGAAATGCCTTTTCTTTCTCAATGCTTCAGGGTAACACTTGTAATTGTGGTGTTTGCAGTGTTGCGAAAGAATCTGGTAGATGAAGTAAATGTGTTTTTATTAGAGTCGATGATTCTGGCCGGTCTAGGTGTGGTTGCTCAGCGAAAGGAAGTAAACCAAAACCTTTTCACTTCATTTTGGCGTTGCAGTTTCGTGTCTTTGTCTACCGGTGTTTTTTTGATGTCTTCGAAGTACACTGACCCACTGAATGTATTGTGTGCTTACTTAACAGGGGTTGCGTTGGGGGGAGTGGCAAAGAAGTCCTTCGTTTTTCTGTTGTGCATCTTGTCGCTTATAAGTGTTGAATGTTTGGGACTATTTCTCTTTTCGACGGAGACTTTTTCTTCTGTTGCGTTTCTGTACATGCTCATGGTGATCAGTGGGGCGGGAACGTTTTTGAATGTCACTCCCATTGCGCCGGAATACATTTTGGCTTCCGTAGCCTTTGGGGTGCTCTCCTTTTTTTATGGAAACCACTCTAGTGTAAGGAATGAGACGAACGTTTGGTTGGTGTTTTTCTGTATTCCCCTAACTGCTTTTTTCGCGTACTATATGGGAAAGGGACCTCACGTTTTGGATTATATGCTTACTTGTGGGTGCATATGCCTTTTAGGCTTTTTCTGGAAGATAAACAATGCGTCTTTCGCTTCTTTTAGACCAAAGAATGTTGTGTTGTTAGTGTTCATGTCTTCGTGTTTGGCGTCTAATTTGGTACTAGCCACTCTCTCTCAGGGAAGAAATTGGAGGCTGGTAATGGGTTCGTTCGGTGCCCTCTTCAAACGGAGTAGGGAAAAGAAACTTTTTTTATTCCTTCTTCTCACATTGTTGGTGATGCTTCTCGAGTTTTTTTACGGAGTATCCTCCAACTCTTTGGGACTCGTTTCGGATTCATTCCACATGCTTTTAGATGCTACCTCGATTATTATTGGGTTGTGTACAGCCTTCGCAGCGTCTTGGAGCCCCAGCAAGACACACCCCTTCGGATATGCTAGGTATGAGGTGTTGGGTGGCTTTTTGAATGGAGTACTGTTAGTTTTTATTTCCATGTTTGTTGTAGTCGAGTCGGTGGAGCGTATTTTGGATCCCCCAGAGATGGAGGCCACCTATCTACTTACGGTTTCGTTCATTGGATTGCTCGTGAATGCCATTGGTGTTGTTTTCTTTCATGAATTTCACACTCACGCTTCTGGGGAATGCAGTCACTCCCACGATCATAACATGCAAGGGGTATACTTGCATATTCTGGCTGATTTGTTGGGGAGCGTCAGCGTTATTGTATCTAGTTTAATCATCCATTTTTTCGGATATGTAGTTGCTGATCCAGTGTGTAGTGTTGTTACTGCGGTCTTGATATTTATTTCCGCTGTTCCCCTGCTAGCAGACACTGGAAAAGTTCTTTTGCTGAGTGGCTCCGATCGGGACATTTACGAACTAATACAAAAACAGGTGAATGCAGCAAGCTACGCCGAAATCGACGATATCAAATTATGGAACAACTCCACCGCCCCGCGCGATCTTTCCATTTGTCTCGTGTCTGCGCGCCTTAAAAGCCCTGAAAGCAACTTTTTTACTGTCAAAAATATGATAAGAGGCACAACGGAAGAAATTTTATCGAGGCATGCTGGGATCACTAATTTTTGCGTCGTCGTGCATTTGGAGTAGTGGATTTGTATAGTATTACAAGCTTTTTTAGTGGAGTTTTTTTCTTTCTTTTTTTCCCTTCCCTTTTGTTGCATTGTCGACTGTGTGGCTTTGATTTCTGCTTAATTTCTCCCTAACTTTCTTTTCTCTTTGTATCCATATATAGATAAACTAGTTTTTCCTTTTTTGAACTCCGATATGTTTTTCGGGAATCAAGCCTCGCAAGTGTTGCGAGAGGGAGCCTCTGAGGAGAAGGGGGAGCGCGCCCGTCTTATGAATATTATGGGTGCCATCTCTGTCGCGGATATTGTCAAGACTACGCTGGGTCCTAAGGGGATGGATAAGATCCTCCAAGGGATGGACCGTGGACAGGCGGTTCGTGTCACCAACGACGGAGCCACTATCCTGAAGTCTCTATTTATGGACAACCCCGCTGCCAAAATTTTA
Source organism: Angomonas ambiguus (assembly GCA_019695575.1). Lineage (NCBI taxonomy): Eukaryota > Euglenozoa > Kinetoplastea > Trypanosomatida > Trypanosomatidae > Angomonas > Angomonas ambiguus. The sequence goes on along the minus strand of JADNSB010000009.1, from coordinate 10,228 downwards.
ATCGATATGAGCAAGACACAGGATGAGGAAGTCGGGGATGGTACCACGAGTGTCACGGTACTAGCGGGTGAACTTTTAAGAAATGCCGAGAAACTCCTGGACCAATCCATTCATCCCCAGACGATTATTGAGGGTTACCGGATGGCGTCTGCGATAGCCCACGAAGCGCTCAGCAGCTCAACGGAGGACCACGGAAGCGATGAGAAGCTCTTCTATGAGGACCTCATTCGTATTGCCAAGACGACGTTGAGCTCAAAGATTATCACGGTGGAGTCTGACCACTTTGCCAAGCTTTGTGTAGATGCTGTACTTCGTTTGAACGGAAGCGGTAACTTGGAAATGATTAATATCATGAAGAAGCTCGGTGGTACCCTTCGTGACAGCTATCTGGAGCCTGGATTTCTACTGGACAAGAAGATAGGCATTGGTCAGCCCCGTCGCCTAGAAAACGCAAAAATTATGGTAGCCAACACACCGATGGACACCGACAAAATTAAGATTTTTGGAGCCAAGGTGAACGTGGACAGTGTTTCTCAACTCGCTGAAGTCGAGGCGTCGGAGAAGGCCAAGATGAAGAACAAGTGCATGAAGATTATCAATCACAACATCAATTGCTTTATCAATCGTCAACTCATTTACAATTACCCAGAGGAGATCTTCGCCCAGCACGGTATTATGGCAATCGAGCACGCCGATTTCGACGGCATTGAGCGTCTCGCCAAGGCCCTCGGAGCGGATGTCGTTTCTACGTTTGAGGAAACCGATAAGGTCAACTACGGTTTTGCGGAGTTGATCGATGAGGTGATGATCGGCGAGGGAACCGTAATTCGCTTCTCGGGGCTCCCCAAGGGAGAGGCGTGTACGATAGTCCTCCGTGGTACCTCTCGTCACATCCTCGACGAGGCAGAGCGCTCCATCCACGATGCCATCTGCGTGATCTCCGAGACCGTGAAGGAGACGAGGACGGTCCTGGGGGCGGGCTGCTCAGAGTTTCTGATGGCGGAGGCGGTAGAGGCCAAGGCGAAGACGGTACCCGGGAAGAAGCAACTGGCGATGTTAGCCTTCGCTGCTGCCCTCCGCGTGCTGCCGGCTATCATCGCGGATAATGCTGGTCTGGATAGCAACGACCTGGTCACCCGTCTGCAAGCCGCCCACTCCGAGGGGAAGAAGAGCTATGGTATTGATGTGATTCGTGGCGATATAGCGGATGTGAAGGCTCTTGGTATTACGGAGTCATTCAAGGTGAAGAGCTCCGTTCTGGCCTACGCTGCGGAGGCAGCTGAGATGATTCTGCGTGTGGATGAGGTTCTCCGAGCCGTACCGAGGCAAAGAACCAGGGAATAACCAACAATGAGGAACCCTGAGTAAGACAATAATAATAATAATAATAATAACATACATTCCACCGAAAAGAAAGAAGATAAATAACAGATTAAAACACTATAAACGGGTCTACTTTTTCTTTTCTTTCTTTTAGGCGAAAGCATTTAAAAAAATAAAGTAAAAATAAAGAATAGAACTAAATTTAACTAACTAATATATTTGACACTTTTGGTGTTTTCAGTTTTAAACTTACCCTGTTTTGTCTATAACGTTGTGATATACTTCTCTCTTCTTTTTCTTTCTTTCTTATATTTGACTGCTCATTTATCGACTTTTTTTTTCTCCCTTCTAAACTCTACTTTTTTTTTTAAATTTACTTCACAAGCTATATCCACGTTAATATACACCGATGAGTTCAAAATATACAGCCCCGACCAGTAAGGTCACTGCACCGGCGGCCTCCAACACGGCAGAGAATAGCGCGGCCAGTGTAACCAAGGTGAAGATTTGCTCCGGACACACGCGACCAGTGTGCCACATCAATTACAGTAATATTGTAGACGGCACATTTTGGTTTGTCACCTCTTGTCACGACGCCAAGCCCATGTTGAGGAATGGTCAAAGTGGCGACTGGGTGGGCACCTTTGAGGGTCATAAGGGCGCCGTATTTTGCTCCGCCTTTGACGCCGGCGCCACCCGCCTCGTGACCGGCAGTGGGGACTACTCCGCTATGGTGTGGAACGCTATTACGGGGCAAAAGATTCACACATGGACACACCCGAAATACATCAAGTCATGTGACTGGCTGGACCACAAAATCGGAACTGGATGCTTTGATGGTATTATTCGTATCTACGACGCCAATAAAGTAGACGCCGATCCCGTTTCTTTTGGCAGCCCCGAAGCGTCGAATGTGAAGGCAACCTACTTCACAGACCCGCAGACCATGGTCACTGCGTGTGAAGATGTGATTATGAAGTGGGACCTTCGTGACACTTCTGCCCCTTATATGCGCTGCGAGATCCCTGGGCTGAACTTCCTGGAGTACACCCACAAGCACAGCTTAGTGGCGGCTCACGATAAGAGTGTGTCTTTCATTGACACTCAATCGTTTGAAGTCAAGAGTAGCTTCACCACCAGTGAAGATATCGAATGTGCGTCTCTTTCCCCCAACGGACAAAACGTAGCCGCCGGTTCCAAACTAAAAACGAAGGAATTCACCATTGATGGCACTGAATTAGAATCGAACCGTGGCCATCACGGTCCCGTGTTCCACCTACGTTGGGCCCCCGATGGAAACTCGTATGCTTCTGGAGCTGAAGACGGTATGGTACGAGTGTGGCCTTCTCATGATATTATTGAGAAGTTTGAGGAGAATAATTGAAAGGAAAAAAAATAGGGGATATATATATATATATACATATATACATAAACGAATCAAAGAACACACAAGCAAAAGAAAGTCTGCCTACCAATCCCGTTCAGTCAATTTCCAGGCTCTGACCCTATTATTTGTGAGTTTCAAATGTTAAACACTTTGACGTGCAGTTCCTTCATTGATTTTTCTCTTCACCATCATTTTTTTTTTCTGTCCGACATTGTACTCGTCTTCCTCTCTCTCTCTCTTACTTTTTTTTTTCCTCCCTATAAAGTTCTTCACTTTTCCAGTTTTCTTCCCGTTCCCCAAAATGGTTTCCGTTACCACCTCTCCTCGCGTCTCTCCTCGCTCTTCCCCGAAGAAGTCCTCCCCCAAGAAGGCCGCTGTGAAGCGCGCTGCTGTTAAGAAGGCCGCCAAGAAGGCCGCCCCCAAGCGCAAGCCCGCCGCGAAGAAGGTCGCGAAGAAGACTGCCGCGAAGAAGGCAGTCAAGAGGGTAGCCAAGAAGGCGGCCAAGAAGACTGGAGCGAAGAAGGTGGCCAAGAAGACTGGCGCGAAGAAGGCGGCGAAGAAGGTAGCCAAGAAGGCCGGCGCCAAGAAGGCCAAGAAGGCTGCGCCCAAGAAGGCGAAGAAGGCTGCTGCCAAGAAGGTGGCCAAGAAGTGAACAACTCACGGGTAGTCACGATACACCGAGAACATAACATTCGGTGTGTGTTCTTCTTTTCACCTGTAATAGCTGTACGTTGAACGTTGTTCAGCACTATAGAGTATTTTTCTTTCTTTCATTTTTACTTCTTTTTTTTATAATCTTTAACGAAGAACAAAAAAAGTCGAAAAAGTTTTTAAAAAATAAAAGATTATAATAAAAGTAATAAAGCGGTTGTTCAGTTGCCTCCTTGTTTAGGTTTTAATTTGTGATTCACTTTTATTCTTTCTGTACCTGAACCAATTCTCTCTCCTCTTTTTTTTTTACTCTTTTTTTTTCTTTTATTATTTCCTCTGTCAGAAGTGTTTTGAATGGGAGCGAATCCTGTCAAGCCCGTTAGGGAGGCTCCGGTCCGCTATGTGGCTAAAAAGATGCCAAGGCTGGACAAGACTCCTGTGGAACAGCAGTTCAAGAAGCCCCAATACACGAAGGAGGGAATTAATAGCCGTCAGGATGATGTGAACACGGAGCCCATTCTTTACGTGGAAACATCCAAGGATGAGAGTGGAACGGAGTTGACGGATCACTCCTCGCCTCGTTGGTATCTCAACACTTACATGGAGTTGTCAGATCGTATGCGAACAGACAACATAGTACTCTCGGGCAACTTACCCCTGTCCTGGGAAAGGGATAAACACGAACCCTATTCATTGGTGAAGGGTCGTATCGACGACGAAGACTTGGAGTGGGTATTGTCAAAGGAAAACAAGGGCAAATCAGTAGATGAGCTAGTAAAGCATACCAAGTTGGATCGGCAGGTACTACAAGACATTTTGGATACCGTGGAGGCCCCACGCACCCAGTATAGAAATTATAAAGGCAAGCTACACAAGTCGATCGACAACGCCAACGCCTACATGGAGTCTAGAAAGAAGCAGATAGAAAAAGCCCGTGAGACAGAGATACTACACCGTATCGGGTACAGTGAGGAGGACATTCAAAAGGAGGAGCAGTATCTCACCAATCGTACTCGAGGACAGGAAACGCTCGACGACTTGGGGGCTAGTGTTCGTACCAAGAAGAGACGGGAGTACATGACGCGGACGGGCGACTTGGAGGACCTTCTAGAGGCTCGCCGTGTGGAGCAGATTGAGCAAGGGGACCTCAGCTTTCTATCGGAGGAGGAACGGGAAGAGTTAACCGATAGACCTCAGGAGCTCCAGTCTCAACACAAACCCAGGCGGGTCCGCAAGGGAGGGTATAAACGGGTATACAAGGCGGATATGGGCGAGGATGATGTGAACCAAAAGAAATTCCAGTGGTGGTTGGACCGAACCCGTCGTATTAAGAGGGCGGTGGATACGATTCATGGAGTGCCCATCTACAATGAACGACTCTCCGCTAACGAGGAGCAGACTCGTCAGCAAATGCGAGAGGCGGCAGAGTTTAACCTGAGTGTTTCGCGGAGTCAGGGGGCGAAAGGGTTCACGGACCCCAGAGGCCATGCCGATCAACTCTATGGTATCCTGAAGGAGCAGGACAAGGAGGACCCACTGGTCCACGTCGAGGAGGATGACGCGGCGCAACACGATGTCTTCCGATTTCCTCATACGAAAGAACACGCCCCTAAACCCACCAATAAGCCACCAAAGGACTTCCATGACCGCGCAGAGCCGCTTGGCCATGACCTTGACAAGTTTTACCGTAGGAAAGAGGATTCGGGCGGAAAGAAGCCTTCGTCGGATGGAAATAAAGAAAAATAAGTAAAGGGGTTCACACAAGCTTTATTCTTATTAACTATAATTTTTTTTTTCTGCAAAGCTTACGCTTTTTTTCTTTCCTTCTGTTGTAGTTCAACGGTCTCTGAGTATTGGACTTACTCCCACCTTGTGCGTCTTCTCTTCTCTTTCCACTTTATTTATAAGCTACTAAATAGTATTGTTAATAGTACTTTTTTTTTTTCTTTGTTCCCTCTTTTGTCTATTCTTTATAACGCAAAAATAATACACCAAAATATAAAAAAAGAATCAGAACAAATTTATCATTCTATCCTTCTACTAATGGCGAGTAATCTTATAGAGCTTCAAAAAGAGCTCCAACAACTCGAGGCAATAGCGAAGAATCTTCGCACGGAGGTAGACTACCTCGAGTCGACCCGCCGTAACGTTGAAATCAGCCAATCCACGACCGAGCGGGCCTCTGAACTACGGATGTCTCAGGAGAGCAGTCAGGTTCCTTCCAAGCGACGCAATCGAGGTGGTGCCAAGAGCGAACGTCGAGACTCCGCTGCCCTTCCTCAAGACTTTATCGATCAATTGGTCCACAAGTCGGGCGATGTGGAGAACCTAATCAAAGAGCACCAACGTCTGACCAAAGAGAAGGAGGACCTCTTCGCGGCACTGGAGAACGCCACACAAAAGGCCCAAGAGGAAGAACAGGAGCTGGTGAACTTGTCTGAGCTGGCAGGTGCCGACGCGGACGGCAAATCCGCCCTTCAAATCGGCATCAAAAAAAAGAACGAGTACAACGATGCAGTGAAATCCTTAGTGGCGGAGTACAATACCCGTGATACTATCAAGAAACAGTTACAGGATATGCAGCTAGAGCTGGAGCGCTTGGCTGGTTTGGTGGAGGAGACAATTAGCGCAGAAGAGCAGTTGGAGGAGGGCCGAGCGGTGCTGGAGGAAAAGAAGAACCACTTGGTTGAGGTTAAAAGTGAAAAGGCCAAACTTCTCCGAAACGTTTCCACCAAGGACAAAATATTGGAGAAGAAACCTACTGGACCCACTGAAGATGAAATAGTGCGCAGTGCCAATTACGACCGCCGCGTGGCGCTCTACGAAAAGAGCAAGGAAGAGGATCAGATCAAGTTGAACGAGATGGCGGTTCGTCATCGGGCGATGGAGATCGCAAAGGCGGAGATGCGTTTGGAGTTAATCGGCGACGCGGTGGCCGGGGACGGTTTGGAGGAGGAGGAGCGTGTGGATGTGGAGCTGGTGGACGAACTCATTGAAGAGATTGACGGTTTGTACAACCTGGAAGTGGAGGCCCGCGCAAAGATGGATCAAGTGGATGCTGAGGTGGAGCGCATGGAGTACCGGGGTAGCGCACTGGAGCTAACCACAGACAGTACCAGGAAGGAAATGGCAAAGATCGAAAAGGATCACAAACGGTATATGAAGAAAATCAAGGAAGAGTTGAATAGTGAACAGCAGGTGAACGACCATGGCATTTCGAAATTGGAAAAGGAGTTAGAAACGTTAAAGAGTGAAGTGTCGGAATCCAGAAGCCGTCGTCGCAGCGGACAACCCTCCAGCCGTCGTACGGTCAGTTAGTGGAGTTTTTTTTTTTATGGAATCATTTGATATTCCACTCCTCTCATGTATTTTTTTTTTTTTTTTATCAACCCTTTTAAAAGTTTAAGAAGTTTTCGTCGAGAGAAACCAACATAGTTTTTTTATTCTCTTTTCACCCATTTTCTTATCTGAAAGTATCATGCCCCATTTTTTTTTCTTTTAGTTGAATGTTTTGAATTGAATATCCCTATTATTGCTTCACTAACAAACCTTGGAATGCATGTATTTTACCTTATCTCTTTTTCTTCCTCCCTTTTTTTGTTATATTTTCGGTTTTCTATTTTTTTCCAGCGGTGTTTTAATATATATTTTTTTTCTTGGTGTAAAATGCAATCTGATGCGGAAAAGGTAAAAGGTGGGGATACTCATCCCCACATCGATGACAGAGAGGTGGTGAAAAAACAGCGAGAACTCAAGAGAAAAAAGGACGCTCTTCGAAAACTGGAGAAGAAGGTGAAGAACCCTGACCTTGATCCCGAAGCTCTTGCTGCGGCACAAGCTGAAATAAAGGAACTAATAGAATTCATTTCTGCTGCAGAGGGCGCCGAGAATTCAGAAAAGGGAGGAGGAGGAGAGGAAGGCACCAAAAAGAAAAAAGGGAAGCCGACTTCCGATACTGTAGCGGAGACCCCAGAGGAGAAAAAGGACAGTAAAGAAGTACCCACCGAGGATGTGGAAAAGTCGAAGGCGGAATTGCGTTTGTTAGTGGAGAAGTGCCTCAAAGAGAGTGCCTCACCCAGTACACTGAAAGGTATCCCAAAGGTGTCTGCCGTACACCCCCGTGTAGCGGAAACGACATTGTTGATGGAGGAGATGTTGATTGTCGGAGGAAACGCACGAACAATGTCGATGATATCCGCTTTTCGAGAGCTGGTGAAGGAAACTACAACACTTAGTGCGGTGGATCTTAAAAACGTAGATACGGCGCCGTTTGAGAAACTGGTGGAGGTCAATTTTGAATTTATGAAACGGAAGCGAACCGAAACGATTGGAATGCGTTACGTAAAGGAATCCCTTGTTAGACGGTTTGTAGCGGCACGGGATGCGTTAGTACAGCAGAAACCTCTTCCATTCCTTACGGAGGAGATCACTACAGCACGAGGCATGGCAAGTGCGATATTAGACGCGATTGAATCAGAGTTGGAACTCTCCATGAAGAGTATTGTAGAGGACCGCTCCATCCCTTACGTCTCCCCGTCCGACACCATACTAGTGTTTGGTCGTAGTAGTATTGTAGAGTTCATTTTACTTTCCAGGGCGCGAACCCTGCAGCGTAAACCAAAGCGAGTGATTGTGCTGGATAGTGCCCCTCTGTTTGAAGGGAGGGAGCTGGCGAAGCGACTGGCGGAGGTGAATATCAACATTACGTACGGTTTACTCACCTCCTGTTGCACGTTAATGTCACAGTGTACTCGTGTTTTCATCGGTGCTTCAACGGTGCTCCAAAATGGAGACGTGTACTCTCGATGTGGGACGGCGTTGGTGGCGGCCTGTGCAAAGTCGTTTCAGAAACCCGTCCTGTGCTTTGCGGAGAGCTACAAGTTTGAGGCGGAGGTGTGGCTAGGTATACTGGGTCAAAATACAAAGTTAATGGATATGCGCCCTGATCAAGGGAACCACACCGATGGGTCGCGTAGTCCTCTTATCTTTTCCACCCCCAACAATAGTCCATCTCCAGTCGGTCAGGGGGGCACATTTGGGTCTCCCAACTTTCAGCTGTTTACCTCTGCCTCCGGGTATCTGTACGATCTCACCCCTGCCGCCTACGTCGATATGATAATCTGTGAAATGGGATGTCTCCACGGCTCTGCCATCGCGGCTGCGATCAAAGACCGTGAGGAGAGGGATTCATTATTGATGTGGTAACCTTTTTCGTTTAAATAAATAAAAATAAATAAATGAAAAAGAAACAAATGAACAACAACAACAATAATTAGTATTTCCGATACTTGTGTGGGACATTAGTCCTTCTTGTTTAGTGTACTTTTTTTTTTTTTTTTGGTAAATAAATTTGTCGCAGTTGATTGTCTCTATCGGTAAGAGTCAAACTCTCTTTTTTGCTTCCTTTTTTTCCTTTCCTTCCCTTCTAAACTATTCTGGTCGAAGATTTGGTTTTATATTAGTTTTATATTAGTTTTTTTTTCTTTTTTTTTTCATCTCCCTTTTCTTTATTTACTTGTTTCGTGCGAATTGTCAGTGAATTGAGACATTCCTTTGTGTGCTTAACCTTTCTGTAAAAACTATTTTTAAAAAGGAAAATGCCAGCTAAACTGAAACTGAAGCCAGCTGCGAAGAAGGCAGCGGCGGCGCCTAGTGCACCCGAGGATACCGCCTCCGAGAGCACTCCGCGACCCGGCACCAAGAACCCGCTGGAGGAGGAGAAACCTGTCGAGGCGGTTCCACCACCTCCCGCCCCTCCGTCGCAGGAACCCGAGAAGACGGAAGAGCCAAAGAAGGAGACCCCGCCCCCAGCAGAGGCAAAGTCCGCCCCTAAACCAGCAGCCAAGTCTGTCGCGAAGCCTGCAGCAAAACCGGCTGCCAAACCCGCTGCTAAACCGGCAGCGAAATCAGCTCCGAAACCCGAGGAGCCCAAAGCCGATGTAAAAGAGAACAAGGACAAGAAAGAGGAAGAAGGGAAAAAGGAGGAGGAGGGGAAAAAAGAGGAACCTACTGAGAAAGGGACCCCTAAACCAGACCCCAAGCCTACCGAAAAGCCCGACGGGAAATCGAGGGAGGTGGCCACTGCCGCTTCTGCTGGGACTGCTGCGACGGCCGCTGCTCCCAAGGTAGACGAAGAGGCTCTAGAGGATGCCAACATTTGTGGTATCTGTTTTGAAGTGTACACCGATGACAATCCAAAGACACAGGCCGAGTGCGGTCACTCCTTCCATCTTCCTTGCATCATGAACTGGAAGCTACGGAACAACACCTGTCCCCTGTGCTGCGCCAACTCCACACGAGGGATGGATGGACTCGGTGTAGCTGCTGCCGTTAACGAGGACACTGCCGGTGACGAGGCAATGGCAAGGGAACTACAAGAAAAGTACCAAAAGGAATTAGCCAAGCAAAGAATTAAACGCGAAGAGACAGTCACGAGGAAGAAAAAGAAGAAGGATTCTAAGGAAAAGGAAAAAGAAAAGACGAAAGATGAGGATGGAGAAAACACGGAAAAATCCGGGGGTTGCAGCATAATGTAAATTTTTGATCGCATGTAAAAATAAAATTTAAAATAAACCAACCTTCCTTCCTATAGGACAAACCAGACCTATAATGGTAATTCGTTTTGACTTTTCCAGTTATCTTTGTTATGTGTTGTTCCATCCACTAGTTTTGATTGGCGCTTTCTTCTGAAGGAAGTGTTGACTTTCAATTTTTTTGTTTTTTGCGTTTTCAGGTACCAAATCAACATCGCTTTTCGTTAATTTTCTATTGTGCTCTATTTTTTTTTAAAAAAAATTTTCTCTTCTTTTTTTTTCTCTTCCTGCACCCTTGCTGTAGTTTCAAGCTACAATCTTCAAGACCCCCCCC